>VWZE01018088.1:272294-460944 GCA_013396675.1 Eubucco bourcierii
AAAAAAACCCCCCCACAACAAAACAAAACAAAACAAAAAAACCCCAAAACAAAAAACCCCCCAAAAACAACAAAAAAAACCCCAACAACAACAAAACAAAACACAACACACAAACCACCAAACAAACCAAAACAAAAAAAAAAAAACCAACCCACCCTAACAAACTGGCACTTCTGTCTGCCCAGTGCTTAAATATCAAATTAGGCAGGAACATGCCCAGCAACTTTCTTAATAGTGAGTGGAGTGAAATGGGCCTAGGCTTGTCTGGGTTTGCAGAGGGCCTTGGTCACGAGGTATAAATTGCTTGTGTCAGTTGAAGGCTCAGATTTGTACACCCAGAAGTGATGAGTTAAATGTCAATGTGAATTCTTAAAAACAAGCAAACAAACAAAAAGCCAAACAAACAAACAAACAAAAAGAAAAACAACAACAACAAAAAAAGAAGCAACCAGAAGAATATTGTTCTGCAGGGAGTCTGAAGAGACCAGTCATTGTTAGGAGGGGTAGATTCAGTGACTGGTAAAGCTGTTAAGGTAGGGTGAAGAACTGATTTGAATGAGAGCTGGACACAGCAGATTCTAGTGGATATTTCCAGAGGAAGTGAAAAGTACTCTGACTCACCTGTGCCCCCATGTGGGAGGTATGCCTCTACTCTGATTTAATTCCTTTGGTTTAGTTTGGGATTTTTCTGGGTGTATTTTGGTAGTGTCCCAACTAAATGACCTAAGTATGTTTAAAACCAGATACAAAGTACAGATAACAGTAATGCTTTTCACTGTTTCCAGAATATTGAAGGTGGGGACATTATTATGAGAGAAAATGTGTGACAGTGTGTTTAGTGAAAGTCACTAAATCTGAGCATGGCTTGGTGGTTGCTGGAAGAAGAGAATGATGACTGAGGATGGCCTCTGAAGAAGGCATTTCTAGGGTAAAGACTCCAGCTAGTTAGCTCAAGTGACCATGCGGAGAAAACACTCAGTCTGGGGAAGGAAGCTTTGAGTGGCCAAACACCCCAGACATCAAGTGGCTTGATCCAGTAGCCAGCTGATGGCTGGGGTGTTTGGCAAAAAGGCAGCACTCAACCAGGCATGTTTTTCAAAAACTTCTGACCTGAAACTGGGGCCTTATGGAAAAACATGTTGCAGCCTTTCTTGCCAGTGTTAATAGTGGATTGTAGTTGGTTTGCCTTTCTTGTTTGGGCCTGATTGGGGAGGCAAGAGGAGCGGGAAAATCTGTAAGGTCCACTTGATAAGGGAACCTTTTGTGCCAGGAAATGTGTAGCCTTAGGAGATCCCATTTGGCTGAAAGGACTGTGATTGTCATGACTGGGTAATGACAGGCTAGCCATAGTCTTAAACTGCTAGACCTTTTACCCTCTCCTTCTCCTACATTATCCCCTTTTGCCAGCTTTTTTTTTTTTTTTTCCCCCCTCTCTAGTCAAATGTGTCAGTGGCTGTGAACTGAAATAGGTGTAATTGTTAGGCCTCACTTACACAAATCTATCAAAGGTCCTATGAGGGATTGGTGGTGTTTTCCAGGTGAAGTGAGGAGAGAGAGCCATCTGCCATTGCAGTTCTCTTCCTGTCCTCTCCCATCAGACAAAAACATCTGCTGATTGTGGGGTGAGGTGGACTACTAGACAGGGTGCTGGAAGTCAGCAGAGATGCGTCCCAACTCTGAACTCTACCATTGACCTGTTATGATCCTGGGAAAGTTAATTGTGGCTTTCTACCATGGTTTTCTCACCATCTATTTTTCTTTTTTCCCTTCCTATTTCTTTCTTTATTTTCCTATTTAGGAAATAAGCTTTTTGAGAGGAGGAAATTCCTCTGGTAATGTATATCCAACATCTTTCAGAGTGGGAAAGGTACCATAAAGCTAGCAATCAAAAAAAAAAAAAAGTGCATAGAACTCTTTTTCCTTAATAATGGGTAATGTCTTTTCACTTTGTCTCTGGAGGTACTGGACTGAAAATAACTATGTGTCTTTCATACTTCACAGGATGTAGTACCATGCATGAGTAAATTGTCATTATTATTTCTTCAATAGACAGCTAGTGAGCCTGTGGATGTCTAAAGCAGGATAGAGAGTGTGTTGTTTCTGTTTTGCTTTCCAGGCATTTGATGTCAGGAATTAGACAGAGGGAAAACACAAAATCCTGTTCTGTCTTTGACTGAAACAGTGGGAGTCTTTAATAGCTTCTGGTTGGTTTGGGTTTAGAAATCATATAACAGGAAGAAAGAACATTGATGCTAGCCTCTTTCTCTTCTTGTGTGTTACTGCAGCGGTTTGCCAGCCTTTTGTACTGAGGTTGTTTGCTGATTTTTTTGTTCTAGAAGGCATTTCTATGGCAGATAAACATTAACTGTTTTTACAAATTTATCCCCATCACTGGAGCCTGTGATTATTTAGCTTACAGAATGCTCTATCAGTAGGAACAGCTTTCTTTTTTTTTTCTTTTTTCTTTTTTCTTATTTTTTTTTCTGCAAACACAACTAGATAGACTTCTTGCTTAAGAATATTTTATATTTTTTACTTTTCACTGGGGAGGTTACTTTCACTTTGTGCCATTCAGTCATTTTGTCTGTGAAAAAGGCATGTTATGTTTGTGTTACAAATTATGCAAAAATATCAATCAATGTTGATATCCAATTGAAGATTGTTAATAATTATGAAAACTGTTTATTAACATTAAATCTTGCCGAATTTCTTGCCAGAAAACTTACTTACAAGGTTCAAAATGTACAGTTTGGATACTTATACACACAGGGAACAGGCGAAACTAGAACTTATAACTAGCTTATAACTAGCAAATGCAAACATTATACTGGAAAGAGGTTCTTAGTTTCCATTATACCTCTTGCTCACCAGGGGAACTCCTTTCTGCTACTAAGGCAGAAGGCACAATAGAATCTAGTTACAGGATGTGTTAGAGAGAGGCTTTGCATATTCACTCACAAAATATTAGTCTCCTGATTCCTCGGGACTAACTACCTCTTCAAACAGTACCCAAACACTTGTAGAGTGTTCTGTCAATGTCTTGTGAGCTGCAGAGGCTTCTGATTCTTGCCAGACTTCACAGGGTGCTGGGGAAAGGAGGCAGACAATCTCTGACCTTATCCTGGTTTCTCTGGATGATCTGTGTATCTCCAGGACTTCCTGTCTTGGTAAGAGACTTTCAGGTGTAGGCAGGATGTCTTGTGAGGTGCAGTCTCAGCACAGATGTCATGCTGGCTGTGCAGTCCGATTGTGTGGAGGCATTTAGAGCCTGTTCCTGGTAAACTCAAGGCAGTGAAGTTTCCAGGCAGTTCAGGATGCAGCATGAATACAATGCCAGAGCACACTGTGTCACCTGCTCATCTCTCTTTATCAATACAGCTGGAGATGAATGGGCCTTTGGACACAGAATAGCCAATCAGAATGGTGGTTAGCCAAGCCTGACCATATTAGGTGAAGCCATAGGCTTGGTTTACCCAAAAAAAAAGGCAGGCACAAGCCAAGTGTATGTACCCTGTTCACCACATGATGTAAACAGGAGCAAAACAAGTCTGGGCAAGCCAGTGTCCTTAGACTCAGTCGCTTCAGGTTCTTTGTCCTCTTTCCCATAGTTGCTTCTCCCCATAGCAGAAGGAGAGAGAACAGAAAAACATGCCTGGGCAAACTAGGACATATATAAACCTATTTGGGCCTACCACAACAGTTTCCCCCACAAGCATTACCCTCATCATTTTGCACAGGGTAGACCTAATCTTTTCATAGAGTGGGAAGAAATGTCTTGTAGAGTCTAAGTATTCACAGTGCAGTGGTAGTTGGTATACAAATTTCTGTGTTGACGAGTAACAGGAAGAGCTGATGGCAAACATTTATTGGAATAATAAGGTATCATTTGTTGCTCTGGCAGCCTAATAGCAGAGCATTGCTTCATGGACTGTTGCCTTAGACTTGTAGAGGTTTAGAATAAACTAGATGAGAAGCAAACTGAAAAGTTAATTTTAGCATGGGAACATTGTACAGGATTACTATTAGGTGGAATGGTGGTGAGTTTTCCCTTAGTACCGTGTTAAAATATATACTACTGCTTCTTCAGTGTACATTGTAACAACTGAAAATAGAGATTTAATTCAATTTAATAACTCTTTTTTTCAACAACCGCCAGCATAGGATGCTGGGAGGTTAGAGAATTTTTCCAGAACCTTAAATGCGTACAGTGGATAAAAATCCAAGCTTGCAAAATCTTAAGTTACATAGACTGCCTGCTTTTCTATATTCTGCTTCTGTGCTGTTTAGCTGGGGTGCAAGCTTCAAGGAACAGTCCCACAAAAGGCATGTTAATACACAACCAGAAACCATGTTAGCAGGGGAGTTACATTACCATGGAATACACATCTCAGATAATTAGTGAGGGGAAGGAGGTAAATGAGCTGGTGGGATTTCTTTTGCATTTGATTTGCATAGTTCTTTGATAACATTAAGGCATCTTAGGGGGAAAAAAAGCGCCATGAAAAACAGCACATAACACTGCTTGCCTTTGAACCTTTGCAAACCAAAAATTTCACAGTAATAATGCTATGCAGAAGAAGAAAGGGTCAAGAAGTAGATGTATTAACTGACTTGGAGAGAGCGGGTAGGCTTAAAATTTATAACGTTGTGCAGAGCTTGGTTTGCCAAGGATTCCCCCTGTCCCCTCTACTTTTCAGCATGTTTAAAGCCCACTGAGATGAGCAATAAACAGCATATTGCTATCAGATATGACTGGTAATATGCTGAAGTAGTGGATTCAATTCAAGATTCAGTTAAATGCTCCAGTGTTGCTGTGTTGATGAGAAGAGCTATTTAAAACATACCATATGTAAATGATCTTTGTGTCCTTCGTGGGAGAAGAAACAGGACAAGATTTGGGGTCAGCAGGTTCAACTCCATTGACTTGCTCATCTTGGCAGTCCGTTTAAAAACAGAATGGTGTTGTAGCAGTCTTAAAAATACTCTTATTTTGCTTTCTTGGGATAAACAAGTGCTTTAAATATGAATAGGTTAATGAAAAGAGGGAAAGAAAAGTGAGGAAGGATTCATAGTAATGACAGGTAGTTTGGAAAGTTTGGTCAGTAAAACCTTGATACAGTCTAAATTCATGGATTCATGGAATGATTAGGATTGGAAGGGACCTTAAATATCATCTGGTTTCAACCCTCACTCCATGGGCAGGGACACCTTTCACTAGACCAGGGGGCTCATCAGACCTGGCCTTGAACATCTTCAGGGAGAGGGCATCTATGACCTCCCTGGGCAACCTGTTCCAGTGTCTCACCATCCTCACTGTAAAGATTTTCTTCCTAGTATCCAGGCTAAATGAAGAGAATGTGTTGCTGGCGTCTTTTCCGTGGGGATGAGAGCTTGGTGCAGCTGATGTTTGGTGGTGGGCCCTGCCCTGAGACCTTGTAAGGGGCAGACTCTAGCCGGAATGGGGCAGCCTTTGCTCTCTGTTGCTGCTGTTACTCAGTGCAACCTCTGCAGCCTTCTCAGTGTGTTGGCTCTGGAGACAGTTCTAGGTGTCATCTTCATTGTATACTTCGTATCAGTACTTCTGGCCAACCTTTTGGCCAGAGGACAGTTATGCTGTGATCCCAAGCCTGTGATATTTGGTATTCAAAGAGTATTTTAAGAAACTGCTGTTTTCTGTTAGCATGTTTTGCAGTCTTGCAGCGTTTTTCAGATCGTTGGTTGGTAATTGCCAGCAATTAGCCGGGAGAAACAAAGCTTGCAGGAACCTCTGCCATGCCTTGGGGCGGGGTGGAAATAACCTGGGGTGCGCTGAGGGCCTACGACTCCAGACAGTGCTAAACCAGGGGCCACATTCTACAAGAACAGTGTTGTCCCACCAGCAGTGTTGGCTGGTAGAGTTGCTGAGATGGTGTCTAGATTGGCACCTTAACGGCTACCACATCTGTGAAGTGCCCCGGGAGTTTCTTGCTACTGTTTTTTACGTGGACATTGTTTCCCAAAACCTGACTATGAACGTCTGAAGACTGGTCTCTGAAAGGAGAGTGCTTAAGCCACTTCATGTTGCAAGCAGTCACACCAGCATGGCAGTAGTTTGACAAGTCTGTTCTCTGGTAGAGCTGTTAAGCAGATAAACAAACAAACAAACAAAAACTCTGCTTCTGCTTATATGGTGTGCTTGTGATGTTTACTTTTTCCTCTTCCTCTAAAAATGTTTTTAATGAAAAGAATGTGGTTTTTAAAATGTCCTTTTACTTCACTCATACAATGTCCTACAAACCACCACCAGCCTCCCGTCCCCCCAATATATGTTGCAGATGCTTAGAATATGAACACTCCATACATTATGAAAAGGGTATGCAGAGTAATTTTAAACAATATTCTGAAATGACCAGAGTTTAAATTTGGCTTGGGATACTGAGCAGCCCACGCTTCCCACAGTCTGCAGTTCCCTTGCTTTGGAGTCCCTTAGGAGGGATATGGAGAAGCTTTTCCCACCCCTGCTGCAGAAACGGCGAAGTGAAACACGAGTAATCACTGCACTCTGTGGTAGCTGTCATGGCCCAGGTTTTCACAGGGACTAGTGAAGGCACCAGCAGGATCCCATAAAGCTGCCGGGGAAGGATGCTTGGGCTGGTGCACATTAGTCATCCCCAAGTGGGCCAGTCTCACAAGGAGGAATGTTGTCTTGAGAAAAGATGTGAAACTGAGCCCTGGGAAATTTCAGGCTTCTCTCTGGAAATAACAAGCTCACCAGTCATTTGTAGATCTGAAAGGAAATAGAGCAAACTTTCCATAAAATATGTGACATCCCATAGATGAATGACTTGCTACTTTGCTGTTCTGTATGCCACTTCTTCTGCTTGGAGTATGTTCTGCCACCATTTTAGCATCCTTGCTTTACTGCTGAATGAATGGTGAAATGGTTCAAAAAATGTTATTTCTTCCTCAGCCCTCCTTAGTACTGTGAGCTTGTTTGACTCTGAGATGTCCTTGTTCCTCTCTTTAGCATATTCTTTCTGTACCTCAAACTGTGCTTCCCTCTGTCCTTGGACCTTTTGTTTCCTTCCACAGAACTGTGGAAAATAGAGGCAAAGCTTGAAAGGAGTAATTTTTCACTTTGATGTAAATCGTTTTCCCCTCCTCCTTTGGTGGTATGGTAAGTCTGGAGGAGAAGACCACAGGTTTTTGTCATTAGGCATAGATCCAGGGTGGGAAACTGGAGTTTCATCTCTCTTGGGCTTGTTGAAAGGCTTTGGTTCAAGAAGTAGTAAGGTCAAGGTGAGTTCAGTCTTGGCCCCTGCACATGTATTGTGACCCTAACTTTGTTTCAAAATCAAAACCAGCTTGAGACTAATCTGTAAAAAGAAATACATGCAATAAATAGAGTTTACAGAGCTGGCAGAAGCCTGAGTACAGTGATTTATTTATAGAAATCATGTGGATTGGTTAATAAGGGGAGAGTGCAGCACAGTAAGAGTTGTGAGAGAAAGCAGAGGCTGAGAATTCTGCAGGATTTTATTCGTTCTAGTGCATCAGCAATGCCTGACCATTAGCTCTGTGGAGGGCATCATAAGATGTGAATGGGTCAAGATTTTTCCAAAGAGAAGAGTTGTTTGGAGTGCTTCAGTTCTGGTGTGCCAGTCTTGAAAGAAACTGTACATAAAAAAGTTAGTCAAGGAAATGGCATACTGCTGATACCCATCAGTCACAGTGGATGATTTGTGTAGCTTTTTGTCTAGGAACCATAGAAATTGGCAAGGATGGAGGTAAACTTAACTGGGACTTTAGTGAATTGGTTTGTTGCTTTCCCCCCCCCAGTTATTATTTGTGATAAAACTGAAAAAACTCTCTTGCTGAAAAGCTTGACTGATTCAGAGGAGTCTTTGGGAATGATGTTTGGGAAAGGCAAGGGAAGTCAGGCCGTTTGACTGGAAGTCTTGGGGTGGACTGCAGGGTGTTAAGTAAAGAGATGGAAAATACCAATACTAGGACCTTTTCCAAATGCCTGTTTAGGAAAAAACAACAAAACGCACAGTGGCCCCACCTTGTCTAAAAATATATTGGGAAAAAAGGAATTTTTGTCAGAAGTCAGCTGAGGTGAGTTACAGCCCACCAGGGCTGGAGGAGCCAGTCCCAGCCTGTCATGCTGCCTGCCTCCCAGCTGTGTGATCTGCGTCCTGCCAGCTCTGGCTCTGCTCTGACTGCAGAGCAAACCAGTTTAATTTCCTGATCTGCAGTCCTCTGCCCCACCCCAGAGTTGAATTTTTCTATGTTAACTTTCTGCCATTTTAGTGATCTCAATCAGCTTATCATATGATCCGATGAGTGCCAGAAGGAGCTCAGTGCTCCCAGGAGAAATATGTGACAGGAGGCTGGAGTGAGGCTGGGGAAGAAAGGGTAGGAGCTCCCTGCCACAGGAGCTGGGATTTGTTAATTCAGCTCAAGCTGTACTGAGAAACCCTTATGGTGAAGTAGCTGAAGGGAGACAACATCTTGTTCTTGTCTAACTATCGCCAGAAAAGCGAAGAGAGCTAATGCAGATCTGATGCATAACTTGAAGAAACCACACCTTTCTTTTTACTAGTGAAGACCAAAACAATGAGAAATGTCCTTTTGCAACCCCTTAAGTGTGTTAATGTTTACCTAGTAATATGTCATCCGTGTACCGGGCACTGGTGCATAGAAATAAAATATTTGATATGTGGGGTTTTTTTGGCATAATAATAAACTATCATTACTGACTGTAAGCCTTGTTAAAGGGGAAGGGAAACTGTGAACATAATCTGTCTGTGCTTGATCTTGATAATTATGTTTTTAATGTGGTGAAAAATAAATGCATTCTAAGATTGTATAAGAACGTTTTAAAATGGTTTTTTTAAACTCATGTAGAATATTTGTTGGTTTTCATATGAAGTATCAGAAAATCCCAGCATAGCTGGGTCAAAAACAGTGACTGGAACTCTGGTCTGAATGTTTTGCTTTGTGTATGCTGATGGGAAGGATGAAATGCTGGTGCTGACTGTCCTCTCTCCTCTTCAGGGTCGACATGTCAAAACAGGTCAACTAGCAGCCATCAAAGTCATGGATGTTACTGAGGTGAGTACCAGAGCATTCATTAGTGATATGTGTAAAATTTAATAATGAGAGATGGCATCTGACTTATATTTATGTTGAAGGGTATGGTCTTTGCATGTGAACATGTGCTTTCTGCTTGCAGGACCTGGCCTATCAAACCTATCTGCCCTTTACAGAATTTCTGTGTACTTGTGTTCTGGGGCCTCTGGCCTTCACAAGTAGCTTTGGCTGATCCCAAGATGTGTGAACCCTTTTCAGAAATTTCTTAGAAGAGGGGGGAAAAAAGTCAGATTCCCTACTTCCCACTTTGTTCTCTTAAATGTAGCATCTTGTTTTTACTGAAAAAAGGTGAGGAACCTGCTTGATACAGAGGGCGGTAGTTTCCCTGGTACATATGCAGCCTACATTTATTCAAAGGAATGGGTCAAATAAAGTTTCAAGAAACCTTAAAGGGAAAACATCTGCCAGCATTTGCGAATCATTCCTGTAGAAGTCAGCAAGGTGAAGTAGTAGCTGTAACTGACCGAGGGAAGTTTACTGTGGAGCTTTAGATGGGAAAGACTGGCATTTAACCCAGTCAAAGAAATAAATAATACATACCTGCATCTGGATCCTTAGGAGCCTTGCAACTTATGCTGTTTGAAAAGCAGTTTAAGTCTTCAAAACAGATAAGGAGAAATATGTGGGTTTTTTCCCCACTGTTGATTCCATTTGTATTTTGTAGAGTTTTATCTGCAAATTATCACAGCAGCTGCAGATCTAAAATCAAATGAGATCGTTCCATGTGTTATCGGCAATGCTTAGGTGATAACCATACTTCTGAAGACAGACCGTGCCTCTTCAAGTGTCTTATATTTCTGAGCTCCTTAATCATACGTAGATACTAGGGGAGTAGTTGTGTTAATACATGTACATTGTATAGAGCAAGGGTTATATTAAGCAAAACTCCTACAAGGATGTTGCTGCAAAATGGTTTATATTTTAGTGTGTTTATAGGTCTTAATGAGTCAAAAAGACCTTGGACACAAGCTGCTGGGTGAGTGGCTGGGGTGTAATGGGTAAACAGGCAGGAAAGAGAGAGAAAACAAGAAGATGGGGTTAGGTCAACTGATAAGACCCAAATCATATCTTTAAATCTCCCTGTGATCGATGGGCAGTGTGATTGCTAATCTCTAACTAAAGCTGTTGTCTGCCCACAGCTAGATACAAGACATTGTAAGATGGCCTGATAAAGACACATTCTCAGCTGGGGGTTTTCAAAGACTGCCTTCATGAGAAGGCAGTGCTCTTTTGCTGCAGTTAACAACCAGACAAAACAGGGAAGAATGAAGGTCCATTGACACACCGTGAGTGTTCTTTGCACAGCAAAGAACCGTTTCCATTTGTGCAGCAGTTTTACAGTGAACAGCTTGCTGGACTATGCACAGAGAAGTCTTCTTCCATAACATTAAGATTGGCTGTACCGCATACTCCCTCTTTTTTTAGTAGCTTATATCAATCACAAACAGTTGTAATGGAGAGGTTGCACAGCAGAAAGAAAATGATTGGAAAATGCATTCTATAGTATGGCTGAGCTCATACTGCAGGAGATGGCTTATGTTTCAAAACTTTCTGTAGCTTTTGGATGCTTTTGAAAAGCCAGTTGTATATTGGGAATGTATCTTCTGTCTCACAAGCTTATGCTTTTAAAGGGGATGAAGGACAGTCATGGGGAGGAGTTCAGAGATGGTAGCCCCACGCGTCTTAAAAACAACATTGTTCCTGCTGGTGGACCAGTAGACCTCATGTGTTTTTTCTCTGAAGTAATGAGTCTGTGGAGGCTACAAATGTCATGTAAAGTCTTCCAAGTTGTGCTAAACCAGCTCTACTTTTTAATGCCAGGCATAGATGATACTGTTGCTAACAGGCATGGGTGATACCAGTGGTACGTCTACCATTCTGGTAGTGGCACATGTGTCTGTAGGATATTCCTATCCACTCTTGCGTGTTTTTTTCCCTGCCTGTCTCCCAACACTTGTGCCGACACAACTACCCCAGGGCCATATGGTGACCTGGATCAGTGAACAGGCCCCAGTTCCAGGTTAAAAATACTCTCATTCTTTTCTTTCCCCTAGTTATTTATAACCTGGATTGGTTCGTTGATCTGGTTTACCACATATCATTACAAACAGTTGTGCTGTCGCTATGAAGAAGGTGGCATGCAACTGGAAAAGAACTGCTGATGACTGTGAGGGAGAAGGCTCAGTAGTTCAAACTGATGTTACTGCTAGTGATGGCTGTATCACCAAGCTATGGCTTCAGTTCAAGAAACAGCTTCATGAATACCTTCTTTTGCTGGTGGGCTGTACAGCTTCATTCTTGTTCTAGCTCCCAGCTGCTTGTGAGGACAGTTGGAGGAAAGAATTACAGGGACAGAGAGGACAGTGATTGCTGCTCTCAACATTGCTCCTAAAGGTATAGAGAGGGAACTACAGTCTCAAATTAACCTCAGCTTGCTTTAAGAATCCCTGTTACAGGAGCTACTCTTGTAGGCTAATGGTGACTGACTGTCCATGCCCATGGTGAAAGAGGGTGGAGTGGAAACTTGCGCAAAACTGAAATTGTGGGGTTTTTTTGATGAGTGGCTGACTCTAGTGATCTGTGCCTCTGTGCATGTTTTTCTGGCAGTGTGATACTCTTCTGCCTAAATATAAGCAGTGCAGTGGAGAATATCTGACTGTTTTGTCTAACCTGCTTTGAGAACAGACACAAAACTTACTTTCTTGTGGGATACCTCTGATCCAGTGCTCGCTTTGCTGAACACTTAACAAATTAGAAAGCTTAATGTGTTGGCACGCTCTGTGGGTACACCTCAGGTTTTCAGCTTTCAAGACCCCAATTCTGCAATTCACACATTGCTCAGGATCAGAGAGGTTATGTCAGTTCTGGCCTGTAAAACCTTGATCATCCAAACAGAAAAGGTGTCAAAGTCAGAATGAAGGCTTTCCTTAAAGTTTTGGTTGACATCAAGAAATCAAGGTAGTATAAGCTCTAGCTGGAGATGCTGGAAGAAACATTACAGATCACTAATGTGTATAATACTGTGGAAATGTTCTTCATCCTTCTCAGCTTTTCTGGTGGTTTTCTGTTTAGATTTTAATTTTGAAAAGAATGGTGGTAAGGATGAGAAAAGAGGAGGTGGGCTGAAGATATCAACTTGATCTTAGAATATATTATGACTAGTGCTGCTGCCTGAAATATTGGGGGAGTTGTTATTGGTATGCATGAAACACTTCTGTTTCTTCCACTTTCTTTCTCTCTAAACAAATTAAGAAAAGGCTGAAGAAGGTTGCTTCTTCATAAATCTTCACGTCTACAGTACTAAAGCAAAGACTGTAAGATCCGAAGATCTGTACATCTTCCCTACAGAATGGTGCATATGTAGGTTCTATTTTCACTTTCTGAGTGGATGTAGGGTGAAAAAATGTCACTGGAGTGTAGAACAAATGAAAACAAAAAACCATCAGTCCTCATCAATTGAAAGCTCTTCTGTTGTTGGAAAGAGCCCAATGACCATAAAAGGAAACCAATAAGAACTATCGGTATAGAAACACTGTAAAAATGTACATATGTAGGATGGACCTCAAGCTGCATGTATGTTGTTGGGGGAAGTATTATTTGAGAGATTCCTGTAGTCTGTCTTTAATCTTTTTATTGCAAAGCCTTTGTTCCGTTGGGACATTGTTTTGGAGAAGGCAATGTTCAGTCTGTATTGACCCCTTCCACTTACTGACCATGCTGTCAAGTTTCTGTGAGCTCCTTGCTATGTGCTGGCATGCAGCACTGTAGGATGCCAAGTGAGCTGTGACTGATGTTATCAGATGCAACACAAGTATGCTGTAAGGTTTGGCAGTCACAGTTTGATTAGAAGAATCCATTTTCTTGGGAATCAAATAACATTTAAAACCTTAGTAAAGTATAATTGGCAAGTCTGCCTGTATCTAAGCTGCTAACTTGCATTACACCCTAAACAGACGGCTCAACTTTGGTTTTTTGGAGGCTTTCCTTGCAGCTGCACGGTTGTTTCCAGTGTCACTTCTGTGTTACCCTTCCAGCAATGCTTTCTCTTTGAAAGGTTTAGTAATTGATTTTGAGGGAAAAACACAATTGCTTCTTTTCTGTTGCTGCTGCTTCTTCCTCCTACCTCTTCCCACACACACTCTTGGCATCGCTTGGGAAAGTTTTCTGCATGCCTTTTTAATAGCAGCATTTCTCAGCTCTTGTGCCTGGTGTTTCATGACTTGTCCAGTCTAGTCTGTGTAAAATTATGCTAAGTAAACAACTGGATACTGTATCCTGCTGATTTATGAAAGAAGCTGGATTACTCTTAGTGGTTGCCTGTCTTACCCTTTCTGTACGTGCTCTGCAGAAAAATGAGCAACCCCAATCCAAAACTTTCAGACCTGCAGAGAAATGTGGCACATCTGCTGTACCTAGACAGGAAAGGTTACCTGAATTATTCATTTCCAACTTCCTGACTGCTGACTGCTTTTTTCTGTTACAGTAGGCAAGTCACTTTGATGCTTTTGAGTCTGTATATTACGGTCTGTCTGATGTTATAAACTGTGATCACGTGGGCAATCTGTCCATTGTCCCAAAAGCGATCTGGAGAAAGAGTGAAGATAAAGAAAAAATGTGTGCATGTTCCCACACAGCAAGGAGGCAAAATAAGGAGAAAACAAAAATAATAAACACTAAAAGTTTGCCCTAGCTTATATGGATATGTTTTTTTTACCCTCCATGAAAACCTAAACACAGTCCATGGATTTTCACCTGTTTCCAGGGGAAAAAAAGTAGAAGCTGATATCTCACTCTAGAAGATGGGGAAATGCGGATACTTACAGAACTGTGCAATAGAAATGGGTCAAACCAGTCTAGAGAAACTTAATATGGGCTGGCCTCTTTATGTGGAGACATGAATGCACTGCTTTACTTAGCTTCACTTGTCTTAGTGTTGTGAAGCTTCCTGATGTACTTCTAGATCGTATTTGTTGTACTTACAGTGAAATTATCCAACACAAACCTGAAACCAATAGACTTACCAAATACCTTTGCCGTGACCCTTCCTCTAGATATAAATTGGGGAAAATAGGTTGTGGACCTAAAAATTCGGATTGTTCCTATGAGGAGTACCAGTACCCTGCTTGCTTGTCCCTCAAACAGGAAGTTGCTTGTGGCTAGTCTGTACAAAATTTTGTGAAAATCTTTGTTTGAATGGATACCTGGCAAAAAAATAAACAGTTCTAGGAAAAACTAGAGATGATGATTTTTTTTTTTAAAATTTTTTTTTTTTTAGTGGTGTCGTCATTTGTTTTAAGAAGAACGTAGGAAAGGGAAAATAAAAGGCTTCTGGGACCTTTATGTTACAGTTCAAATGAAGGCAGAGCTGATCAGAGTGGTCTCTTGAGCTGTAACATCTCTTCTAGGAGAAGGTCAAAAAGAGCTGCAGTAGTCTTGCAACCAGTGGGACAGTCTTTTTCAGCTGCAGCTTGACACGTTTCTTCCACCTGCTTTACCACAGCCCTGATTCTGGGAGGCTCAGCTCTGCAGTACTGAGCAGGGTCTGCAGTGCTGGGTGATGTAGGATTGGGTTCTACTGCAGTCCCTGTCAGCTCCACGCTTCTTGTTTTACTGTGAGGTCCCTGTTCAAGCTGGGCAGAGGTGGTTCTGTGTGTCTTCAGGGTGAGAGCTATGTGTAGGGCCTTTTTTGGAGGGAAGGCTGACAGTGTCAGACCTGTTACCCTCTCCTTGGGTGGCAGAGCAGTGGTTAGCCTGGCAGCTCATAGTCCTAACAGAGCAGAGTGACATTGAACTCTGGTGAGCCTTTTGTCCTTACAACCATAGCAGAAGCAGAGACTTTATCTCCCTGCTGGGCAAATACATCTAACACCTGACTTGAGTCAGATCTGTGATTTTTGGACATGTTCCAAGAAACTTTCCTGGAGCAGTGCTGGCATCAGTTCGGATAAAGCGCAAACTTCCACTCTGTCTGAATTCTGGGGTGGTTAGCAAGACTATCCACCCCAGCTGGAGAAGCTTATTTGGGAAGGGGAAGATGTCAGTTTTGATGTATCTGCAAGAGGGAGGTTGAATATGGAGTTCCACATGCAGTTTGAGGTCAGGGCAGAAAGCCTTGGCTGTTACCAAGCAGCCTGAGAAGTGATACGCAACATGGATTGACTGAAGGGAGCACTAGGGCTCTATGTTGCTGTGTCCCAGCAAAAGAGCAACTTCACACTGATACTGTGTGGTTGGGGAAAAAAATGGTGATGGGGAGAGGAAAAAAAGAGAAACAAACATTCATGCATGTTTACTGCTTAGTCTGCTTTTCAGCATATGATTTCTTCATAGTACAAGATACCTACCTGAGTGGAAGACTGTATGCATGCGCAACCTGTTGTCAGTTGTCCTTGCGGGTGTACTGCTCTATCTTACACTGCTTGTTTTGAAACCTGACTGTTTCAAGGCTGGAAGAAACAAATCTTTTCCTTCTGTGCCATGAAGATCCTTGAGGCCACCAGTGTTGCCTCACCAGGGTCTTTTCATCTGTCAACAGCAAAAGAACTTTAATGGTGAAGGCTTTGTGGTGCACATTTATTAGTATCCTGTTGCATAGCTTTCAGCTAAGGCAAGGAGCTGACTTTGTACTCGAGATTGATCGTGGATCAGTGTGTTAAGAAAGTGCAAAGACCTGTGTTGCCTCGTCCTTCTCCTCATCTGTGTGTTTATTCTAGGTGTGTGCAAGGGTTTTGTTTTGTCTTAGAAAATGTTTTGCCAGTGCTCTGTGAATTGTAATGTGGTTTAGATAACACAAAGTGAATTTATGGTCACATGAAGGGAACTTTGCTGTGGTTTGAGCGCAGAAGAATCTCCCATGTTTTAGGGAGGCAGCTTTAAAATCTTGTCTGCTGTGCTGCAAGAGAACTGGATAGCGCTCTGCTGTAGCACAACAGATGATGCTCAGGATATACTCCTCAGCTGTGGCACAGAGATCAGTTGCTGCTCATCAGTATGTGGGAGCACATGCTTAGTACTGGAGCATAATGGAGACTAGAAGGGTGTGTAGGCTACCACTGACTTTCCGTTGGTGGAAGCTCAGGACTGTGTATTAAGATGATCTCTCTGCTCTTTGGACAAGTCTGGACTTTTTCATTAAAATGTCTTTCCTTCAGTACAATGGTGTGAGTGCATTGACGCACTCAGAAGGAAAGGATAAGTCATCCAGGTGACCTGTTGAAGTCTGTTACCATCGTTGTAATGAGTAGTAGAGCTGCTTGAATTCCAGCGTTTAGGCACTGCTAATCAGTGCAAATGGGCAATATTCTCACCTTCAGTCCTTAAGCTTGTTACCTGCAGTTATCTGGAGACCTGCTGTTAGCATTGATGAGGAAGTCACTGATGACAGTGTGATTTCATATGTATATAAATGACTGCTAGGATCTATATATGTTAGGGAAATCTGGACCCTGAAACTAGTAATGGGTGTGTGGATACTTTCACAATTGTGATATTTAACTCACTGGTCATACCTGTGCTGACATGAATTTGGGTAATGATAGCCTGTGCGAGTTCTAGTGATGGAGCTTTTCTTCCAAGCTGAGGGCAGTGTTCATGAAGGTGGCCTTGAGAGAGGAACTTGACTACTGCCTTCTGAGGGCTGAGCTCTACTCAGGTATTCTAAGGAGAAACTAGTTCTGATGGCGAACAGAAATGTTTTGTGTGCAGATAATAGCAAAAAGCATCGGGCTACATTTTGCATCATTTGTCAGGCACACAGCTCAATTTACCCTTGGTGAACCAGACGTATTGTCCACTCAAGGAAAACAAAGCAACCCTGTCAACCCAGTGTTAAAAACATGCATGCTTTTACCAGTTTAGTCAGAGTAAAACCAATGAAGATTGTGACAGAACATTGTGCATTCATTTTAGTGGGTATCTAGACTGAACCCTGGGTGTTTGTGGTGTATTTGCCTGAATAGGCAAGCAAGAGATCCCAGGTCCAGTATAAGCTGCTGTGCCTCAGAGGTGCTTAAAGTGTTAAAATCTGACTTTGACATTAGGATCAAAGGCAGGAGAATTAATTTTCTGTTTATGTTAAAGAGGCTTTATCTACTCAAAAAATGTAAATCTTTCTTGACTGTGTTTAACTATAGTTTCGTAAACTGCACCTGCTCGTGGGCTCCTCCTGTTTTTGCTGTGACATTCGTATTTTCATCTTATGAAGTATTTTCATCTTAACTTCGTAAGGAAACGAGGCTTCTCTGTGATAGTGCCTGTGTCCTGCCTTCTTTTCCACTAAATGCCTTTTGGATCTGCTGGCCACCTTTGACCAAGTTTAATGAGGAGGAGAAATTCCAAAGGGTACAAAGTCCCAACAAGTCATGTGAAAACTGGCAGGCTGTGTAGAGAAGGGAGAGGCTGAAATTTATAGCCTCTGCTTTGAGAATGGTGAGCAGACCTTAGCCACTGTCCATTATTAGTCAGCTGGTCTCTGTTTTGCAGTAAATCAGGAGGAGGAAGGATATATTTTTTTATAGATATATAAATAATTTTTTTTTCTTTAAAGAAAAAGTTATTTCCAGGGAGTGCTGCAGCTATAGGAATGTTTGCATGGTGGCACAGGCAAAACACTTTAAATTATTTTAAAATCTCCCTTTAGTTTTTTTTTATTTACAGGCTCACAGACACTACCATGCATTTGAGATTTTCCTGGGTGATCTCCTTACATTTCTTTATTTTTCTTAATATGCATATGTGTGTGTGTGTATACATGTATGATATAAAATAGCAATTTTGTTCTTCAACATGTAACAAGACAAAAGTATTTGCTCTAAGTCCCTCCAACAGTGCTCTTTTTGCAAGACACTTTAGAATCATAGAATGGTAAGGTTGGAAGGCACTTCAAGGATCATCTAGTTCCAACCCCCTGCCATAGGTAGGGACACCTCCCACTAGTACAGGTCACTCAAGACCTTGTCCAACCTGACCATGAACACCTCCAGGGAGGGAACAGCCACAGCCTCCCTGGGCAACCTGTTCCAGTGCCTCACCACCCTCACTGGAAAGAACTTCCTCCTAACATCCAGTTTAAATCTCCCCTTTGCCAGTTTAAACCCATTACCCCTTGTCCTGTCGTTGCAGAACCTTGTAAATAATCCCCCCCCACCCCCAGCCTTCCTGTAGGCCCCCTTCAGATACTGGAAGGCTACTATCAGGTCCCCTCGAAGCCTTCTCTTCTCCAGGCTGAAGAGCCCCAACTCCCTCAGCCTGTCCTCATAGGAGAGCTGCTCCAGCCCTCTGATCATCTTTGTGGCCCTCCTCTGGACCCGCTCCAACACTTCCATGTCCTTCCTGTGCTGAGGGTTCCAGAACTGCACACAGTACTCCAGGTGGGGTCTGACGAGAGCAGAGTAAAGGGGCAGAATCACCTCCCTTGCCCTGCTGGCCACGCTTCTCTTGATGCAGCCTAGGACTCGGTTGGCTGTCTGGGCTGCATGTGCACACTGCAGGCTCATGTTGAGCTTTTCATCAACCCAGACTCCAAGGTCCTTTTCCTCAGGGCTGCTCTCCAGCCATTCACCACCCAGCCTGTATTTGTGCTTGGGATTGTGCCTACCCAGGTGCAGGACCTTACACTTGGCCTTATTGAATTTCATGAGGTTGGCCTGGGCCCACCTCTCCAGCCTGTCCAGGTCCCTCTGGATGGCATCCCTGCCCTCTAGCAAGTCGACTGTGCCACACAGCTTGGTGTCATCTGCAAACTTGCTGAGGGTGCACTCCATTCCTCTGTCCATGTCACTGACAAAGATGTTAAACAGCACTGGTCCCAGCACTGACCCCTGAGGGACACCACTTGTCACTGGTCTCCAGGTGGACATTGTGCCGTTGATCACCACTCTCTGGGTTCGACCATCCAGCCAATTCCTTATCCAGCGAGTGCTCCATCCATCCAGTCCATGCTTTTCCAGTTTGGTGACCAGGATGTCATGTGGGACAGAGTCAAATGCCTTACTCAGGTCCAGGTAGATGACATCAGTTGCCCTTCCCTTGTCCACTGTCGCTGTGACTTCATCATAAAAAGCCACTAAATTTGTCAGGCAAGATCTGCCCTTGGTGAAACCATGCTGGTTCCCACCAATCACCTCTGCTTTGTTTTCCATTTGCCTTAGCAGGACTTTCAGCAGGATCTGCTCCATGATCTTGCCAGGCACAGAGGTGAGGCTGACTGCTCTGTAGTTTCCAGGGTTATCCTTTTTTCCGTTCTTGAAGATGGGTGTTATGTTTGCCCTCCTCCAGTCAGCAGAAACTTCACCAGTCTGCCATCACCTTTCAAATATGATGGACAGTGGTTTAATTTGAGTGATTATGTAGGGAGTTGGCTAAAATATAGTTTTAAAGTCCAACTCCTAAATCTAGAGAATTGTGAGAGCGAGTACTAATCCTCAAGGACCTAGGAATTTTTTGTACTCTAAGCTGACTTGTAATGACAGTGAACACTAGCCTTGTGCCCAACAGAAAGGTGTTCTCTGCTCTGTGCCCAAACTCTTAAATATGGAGTCAGAAACACATGTCTTAGCTAAGTGTTAGAAGAGCTTTGAAGTTGCTGTGCAAACTAGTTCAGTTGATCAGAGTAGGAGAAGGTGCTGTGCTAGGATGCTAGGAGCATCTCAAATCTTTTCCAACAGCAGACTTGTGATATTCCTGTAGATAGATTTAATGACAAAGGGATGAAAGCCTGTTGAGGGTGCTTTGTTTGTATCCTCCCTAGGAGAGGACATTTTCTACAGTAAAATAAAGTGCAAAGGTATTGTCATTAAATTACAAAGTCTGGTGCTTCACAGTAAGCACACAATTTGATTTTGCTTTCCTGTTCTTGTGAGTCTCTTAGTAAACCTTTGCTTCATGCACCATTAGACTGATGGGAGTGTGGCCAAGGAGGTGTCTCTTGTTCTCGTGATTGTTCTGACCTTTTTTTTTTTTTCCCTCTTTTTTTTTCCCCTTCATGTTAGACTCTATTCCTGAAATGTTGGGTTTTGGTTTTTTTTTTTTTTTTTCTCATGTTAAGACTCTATTCCTCAAATATTTTGATCTGAAAGGTATGTCTGTATGTCTGAGAAGTGAACAAGATAGCAAGAGAAGCATCTGCTGATCTGGTATGGGGAGCAACCCACATTCATATTGTGTTCTACTTAATGTCCACCAGGTAAAATAGCAGTTTCTTTATGCCAGTGCATCACTGGTGCAGAATGCATAGGGCGAGTCTAACAGCCTGTTCATTTGCATGGGGGCACCTTCACAAGTGTCCTTCTCTCATAGTGGAGGGGTCAGCTCCAGAAATGATGTCAGGTTTTTGCATGTCAGTTGGTGTATGAGGTGCTTCTGTGGTGTTTGTTAGAGCAGGGATGTTTTACACTGTAGCTCCTTCCTCGTGAACTGAATTTTAGAGCTGGTAAGAACTAGGTGGAAATCCTGGTGTAAATACATCAGCCCACGAACCTTCAGATAACTGCTACCAGCCTTGCAAAGCACCTTGGCTCTGCATGTGAGAAGAAGAAAGGAGAGTCTCCATAATTCCCAAAAATGAATTTCTTTCAAGGAATGTTTTACCAAATGAAAACATAGCTAGGCAAAGGGACCATATGCAGAAGGGAGAGAAAGCATCCCTCCCTGTGAATGGCTGTTGGTTACTTGGCTCCCCCTGTGCTAACCTGTCCTCCTGGACAGGAGTGCAGCCAACCAGGCAGCCCTGAGTCACTGCTGTGGAAACAGTGATGGAAAGGAAGCATAATTAGGGAGGGCTTAATTTTTCTCTTGCATATTTTACCACAGTGGCCTTTCCTCTAGAATTTACTGGTGTTTGTTCTCTTTGAGCCTGAGTGTCAAACCTGTTTTTTCTAAATGAGTTGGTAATTTTTCACTCTGAATTTTTCTTTACTTTTATTACTGTGCCCCTTTGCTGCACTTTGTTTAAATGTAAAACCTTGAGACAATTTTAAAATGGTAGAGTTACACTGATTACAGTTCAGGACAGGCTGTGTTGTCAAACAAGTCTCCACTCAAGTTTGAGTCCCAGAGTGTGAGACTGATACCTATTTCAGAACTGTAGCTATTTGTACTGTTGTAAAAACAAATGGGTCAGCAAGTAAATGCAAGCTGGTTCTCTTTTTCATGCCTACAAATACAAACAAACCAATGGGCATATAAATTCAGGAAAAACTTTCTCCCACTGGGAGGACAGAAAGGAGATGGCATCCTGTGGTGATAGCAGTGCTTCCTCCTTGCATAGGAGGAGCTTGTGGGTTTTCCCTGTTTTCTATTTACTTCTCTCTTGATAACTGGTTTTACAGTACAGCAAAGCCAGTTCAATGTCTGTCTGCTACTGCACTTTGGAGAGCTCTATTATCAAGGAAATATTTATTATTTAAACACAGATTAGCTCTCTGATATTTTCACTGAGCCAAAGGTGGGAGTAGGAGAGGCTGGGAGCTGGCCTGCAGCTGCAGCGTCTCCTCAGGGTTACAGCCTGGGGACCCATAGTCCCTCAGCCATCCCTTGGCAGTGTGAGCTTGGGAGGAAAGCTGGGTGTAGTGTGTTTTCAACAGCCTAACCCATCTTCCTCAGCAACCTGTGACAGTTGCTGAGGGACTGTTTGTAGTGCTCCACACCTGCAGATTTAGGAGTAAAGAATGGAGTGCAAAGATCTTCTGCAGGGATTCCCCCACCCTCTGATTATTTCCACTGTGCAAACAGGCTATTTTTAGTCTGTTTGCTTGCTTCAGAAATTACTTCACTTTCTGCTTTTGGACCATTTCCATACCATTTATTGTCATTCTGAAGTCCAGTGTTCAGGATACTGTCAGAGCAAGGAATTTCTGGGTGACAAGCTTGGTTCCAGTGGTGAAGCCAAAAGCTTGTGCTGAAGATGTGTGATGCCAGAAGCCACTAATCTGATGATCTGTGGAAGACTGGCTTAGGATAACCACATTTTGGAGCATGCTCCATATTTGCAGGCAAAGAACTTTGTTAATCCTGAGTTTAATGGTGCTTTGGTTAGCAAATGGCAAAGGAAAACAACCCTTTAGTAGGCTAATCTAGGTAACCAAAGTAGATCTACCTCTGAAAGACATCTGTTGCTTTTAAGTGAAGTCTGAAATCAAAAAGCCCAGCTTGCCCTTACTGTATATGTTTGTGTGGTACCATTGCCATTTCACTGAATATCTCTCTCTTCGTTCTTTTTTCCTCCAGATATTAGTGAGAAATTATTTCTGTCAACAGTTTATTTGGCAATGAAATGGTCTTAGGAGATGTAAGGTGTTAAGAGCAGACTTCACTGCAGGAAACAATGATCATTTTAATGTTGTGTATGATGCATCTAATAATTTCTCTACTTCAAGGTATAACAAATACATGACTATTATAATAGGTAGATTTCATATAGCTGGTTGATTAAAAAATGGAGAATGCAACTCAATGAGTTTGGGCAGAGTGGTGTACATAGGACAGACTTTCTGACACAGCATCCCTGAGGCAGTGCTGGTTCTGGAGGTGGATGAAGACTGAAAATGGAAATTTTTCTTAGGGAAAAAAAAGCTATTTCTTCTACTGGTCTTATCTGTAGTTGATAGTGCATGGGATGAATATAGCTGTGTAAACTCAAGTATTCAGGAGCTCTGTCTTCAGTGGACAGCAGAGATTGTGCCTATTTTTATGGCATGATACAGACTAAAAAGTTGGATTTCAGTGTTTGAGTTTCAAAAAAACCTCCAACACATTTACTATCAAACCTACATTCTTGTGAATTTTCAATTTTTATTTATTCCCCCTTCTGAGTCTTAATTAAGAACCACTCATGATGGATTGATGCCTGGTTTGGATTAAGGGTCTAATCTATGATTTTTCACATAATACCCATAATCATCAGCCTGTGGAAGACAGATAGATACACAGAGTATGGATAAAGACTGTGCTTAGCATGGCTCCACAAGCTGTTATGTGCTACTTGGGACACAACCATCTCAACTTGGTGTGGCTCCTGAACAGTGATCTGCATAGGTTTGCCTGCTTTTTTTCTTCCTGATTGCACTCAAATGTGCAAGTGAGAGTGCTGAAGTTTTGGCCATCAAGAGTGAGAACTTCTTGCCTTCTGTGTGTTAAGAGCCAGAAGATTCTTCTGATACATTGTAGACAGCAACGTAACAGAGACCTTTGAGTTACTCAAGTAGGGTCTTACAGGGGTTCAGTGCTCTTTTGCATCTTCCATGTAGAGGACTTGTTTCACTGTTGTTTTTTTTCACTTTCACACTTAACTTTCGCTTCTAATCATATTTACAAGACAAATGGTAAAACAGGACCTTACCTAGCCCTCCAGGGTGAGTAGAGTTGATAGGCAGCTAACAGCAGCTAAAGAGTTTCGTGACATCTTGCACTTCCTCAAAGGGAAGTGGCTGGGATGTGCAGACTGTCAGTGTATGCGGGCATGTGCTTGTTCTTTAGGCAGTGCTGTGATGTCAGTGTTGAGGAAAGGTGTCTGAAACCGGTTTGTGATTATTGCATGGTTGTACACACTCTGGCTCCTGGGGAGAAGTGTTGACTCATGGACCTAGGGCATGAGGGAATATGTGAAAGACAACCTTAACTGGATATCTTGTGAGGAGAAGCTGGGACACTGGGACTCCTTAACCTGGAAGAGAGAAGACTGAGAGGGAGTCTTAAATATCTTTAAATATCTAAAGAATAGGGGTCATGAGGATGGTACTGGGCTCTTCTGAGTAGTGGCCAGTGATAGGACAAGGGGCAAAACGTACAAACTGGAACACAGGAGATTTCACTTGAACTTAAGGAGAGAGTTTTGTACTTTGAGGGTGATGGAGCACTGGTACAGGTGCCTGGAGAGGCTGTCAAGCTTCCTTCTCTGGAGACTTTCAAAACTCACCTGGACGTGTTCCTGTACAACCTGATTTAGGTGTACCTGTATAAGTAGGGGAGTTGGACTAGATGATCTTCAGAGATCCCTTCCTACTCCCTACTATTGCATGATTCTGTTAAGAGGTTTGCCAATGAGTTGGAGAGCTGCCCTCAGCCAAGCTTGCTTTCAGGTCTGTAGGTTTTGAAAAGCAGCAATGTCCTGTTTTCCACTATGGCCTGCCTTTATATGCAGCAGCACACATGCAGTGCTGTCATCACTTGTGCTTTGGATCAGCAACTCAGCATTAGGCCAGGCAGAATTGTGAGTGTCTCCAGTTTCTCTCAGTGGTGTGGGAAAGCTGGAGCACATGATGGCTGTGATTCAAAGACAAATGCTAGCTCTTTGCTACTGATCACTTTGGCAGAAACCCCTAGATGCTCAAAGACTACAGATGGAGCTGATTCGGGGAGAGTGGTGGTGTTTTGGTGGTGTTCTTTTGTGGCTTTTTCTTTTCTGTTTGTTTGGGTGGGTTTTTTGTTTGTTTTTTTTTTTTTTTAATAAAAGCAATCACTCACAACCTTAGGACTTAATTTTGTAATTATTACTATGTTTTGCTATCTTTATAATAGCCTCATGCTCTTCCTTTTCCCATTTTGCATCCCCTGTCCCTTGCTTTTTAGTTCATGTCAGCCAGAGTATAGCTGAAGGCTTTATCTAGCTGAGCATCGTGTGTTGCTCGTTTATTAATTTAACCCCCAGCTTCTCTGAGGCTTTCCTTTTTGACTGTGCTTTGGGATTCTCTGTGTGCCCATTGGAGGGATGAAACTGCAGGAAACCACAGGAGAGGAAACTCCAGCCGTGACAGGCTTTGTTCAGATGCCTGTAGTCTGGCAGAAGCTGACCTCCACAACACATCGTCTTTCACTTAGCTGCCTCTGTCCAGCTATTGGAGAATTTCAATTTGCTGTGTGTGATTTCTGGTGTTTCATGCCGCTTGGTAATGTTTCCAAACTGACTGATGCTTCCTTGCCTTAGTGGTGAAGCTGAAACTGAAGCTGGCAGGGTTGCTGTGGCCTGTCCCTTTGTGTATGACTTCGTTGTCACACAGCTTTGCTCTTAGCAAATCTGGTGCCTTAAAACATACCCTCCTGAATTTTGAAGCTTAATCCAAATTTCCTCCTTTGGCTGTAAAGCCCTATTGCCCTCAGCTTTGAATGGGCTAATTGTTCTTTGTTTAGTTTCAAGTCACTGTGATTAAGAACACATTTTTTTTCAGATTGTCAAGTTATGGGACTAGCATATAGTAAAAAAAGTTATAATATCTATGGGAGTATCTATACCCCAAGAAGAGAATTACAGGCCTGCTTATGAATCCTCTTCCCCCGAGGCCCTCTGGTAATAGTATTACTTTTTGTTTTACGGGAAGAATCCCTTAGAAGACAACCATTTATTTATCGGGACAAGAGAGGCCTTATCTTCTGGCTTTTTGTTTTTCTCAAACGTACTTCTGAATTTGCCCTTAAGGGAGGTGCTGCTCCAGGCACTGGAGGTGAGTGCAGCTTCCATGCGGACACTGGCTCGTGGGTGTAGCTGGGGAAACTTGGACCATGTTTGACCCAAGAGATGTGGTGGGTGCTGCAGGTTGGGGAAACCACAATCATGTTCTTTCTGAGGGCTGTCAGATTATTCCAGTATAGGGAGGTCAAATTATTCCTGTATGACAGGATTTTTGTAAAACATGCTATGCCTGTATTTATTTCTCTCGCAGGTTACTGAGTGTTGTGTTCTAACAGGGAGTTGTGGTACAGGAGCTGAACGGTTTGAACTGCCTGAGAAAAGAGACCCCAGATCATCTTCCATCAGGCTCACAACACACATGCATCTCCTTTCTGACACCTTTTGCTTTGAACACCTGTGATGTCCAATGAGTGGAATCAACAAAGAAGCAATCCTCTCACCAGAAAACTGGAGGAGTGATGTTACTATTGGCCACCCTAAGTAGGGCTGCAACCTGGATGGTGAAGCAGTTGTGCTTCCACATCCTGCCTGATGCTGGCTTTTTTCTTTCTCAGTGAGGTTGCCCGGCCTCTCAGGTTTCTTTTACAGACATTGTGGTTGATTAAGATTCACAGGTTGCATGGGGTTAGAAGGGACCCTCAAAAGTCATTTTGTCTAACCCCCTGCAGTGAGCAGGGACACCTCTAACTAGATCAGGCTGCCCAGAGCCACATCAAGTCTGATCTTGAATGTCTCCAGGAATGGGGCCTCAATCACATTCCTGGGCAACCTGTTTCAGTGTTTTACCATTTTCATTGTAAAGAACTTTTTCCTTATGTCCAACCTAAATCTACGCTGCTCCAGTTTAAAACCACTGCCCTTCATCCTATCACTATAAACCCTTCTAAAGGATCCTCCCCCAGCCTTCCTGTAGGACCCCATTAGCTACTGAAATATAATTTTAAGTTTTTTTTCCTTTAGACCATTTAGGGGAGAGTTCTGGATCGAATAAACTGTACTTTCTTATCAGCACCCAAGTGTGGGTGCCTAGCTCTCTTGTTCTGTTTAGGCTGCTTTCTGCCAGCTGTGCATATGCAGTTTTAAGCAGCTACATCATCTGTGTAGCCCCGAGGGTCCCCTCTGCTTAGCTGGAGTGCAGTTGTGAAACACTGGCCAAGGCAGCAGGGAGCCCCTGCCTTGTGACATGAAGGCAGTGCAGGGGCAAAGAGCAGCCAAACCTCACCTGGAGTTACTGTCAGGAATTAGACTTCTTTCGCCAAACTCCTGCCAGTACTCTCAGGGTTTCAGCTCAACAGTGGGACACTTGTCCTGGGAGCTGAGCTGTTTGTTTTTAAATGGGAGAGTGAGATGCCATAGTGGATCTGATTTTTGAGGTGAAATACCATTTAATAAATGCAAACCTGTTTATAGCCCAACAGCAGAACCAAACATGTAATGCAGTATTAGGAGAATTTATATTTTCTTCAGTCCTGTTTTCTTGATTGTTAATTGTGGTCTCTTTGTCACCTGCCTAGCTAAGGGTAAGTGCAACTGGGGTATAGTATTTTCTGCAAGTATTTGCTGCTTTTATTTATCCGGAGGGAAGCAGAAGGGCTTTTCTTCTCTGGCAGGTAAATAATTAGCTGGCTATTGGCAACTTCCTTACTCAGAGAAGGAGAGGAAGGAGGAGAGGGGACTGTGATGCCCCATCTGATGGATGGACACAAGCATCTTGTGGCTCTGTTCATTGTTAATTCACTCCTGCAGCACCACTCAGCTGTGAGGTTTCCAGGCGTGCTTGGCAGCACTGACAACAAAAACATCTGGTCCAAGAATATAGTTCCCTTCTGCTGGCAGCTGCATGAAAATGATTTTGTACATAGTGGCATAATGCCAAGTGCACTTACTTGTACACTAAAGTGCACAGCCTTTATAGAGCTTTGGCAGTGCAGGGGCATTTTAAATACTATGCATAAGTCAGCATTAATCTACTAAAGAAAATAAAAACCTCAGCAACTGTTTGTATAAAGAACCCACTTATCACATGTGCCCAGACATGGCTGTACCTTTGTACCTGTCTAACAGCTGTTCCTATAATTCAGAAGAAAAGCCTTTTGGTTGCAGCTTGTGATTGTCATCAGTCCTCTGAAAGGGTTTGGCACTAACGTGAAGAGAAACTTGACCCTTGCAGACATCCTTGAATTTCTGTCATCAACAGCCACATTTATCCGTTCCTCTGTTACTTTAGGGAGGACCTAGTGTGTGCTGAAGATGTTAGCTGTTAATCTAGTAGTTTGTATGTCTGCTGGTAAACTGTAATTTGAATGATTTGACCTGATAATTACAGAGTCATCATCATCATCTTGTCAGTCAGTTGTAAATCATTCTGTAATGGATTTCCTTTAAAAGAAAAAAAAATTGTATTTCTGAGCACAAGTGTAATTTAGAGTTAAAATGTAATATCCATATTCATTCCTGATTTGTGAACCCTTTGGGTTGTAAATGTGGATCTCCTTCTTACATGAACAAGCAATTTGAAGAGAGATCTTTGGTCCAGCAAATCTACTCTCAGCCTGTGTATTTCTAGTTATTTATCTTTTGTTTATTCCTGTGGAGTAGGTGAGTTTAGTGATGCTTTTTCAACCTCAAAGCTACTGTAGGACTGTAGGTTTCAGTAATGCTGCAGAAGAGTGTGAAAGATCAGAAACCCAGGTCTGGCATCAGAAACAAGCCTGGCTTTGCCCTTTGTGGAAGAAACCAGTTCCTCCCAAGGAAGAAGCAATTGATTTGAGTGCTTCAACAGAGTATTTCTCTATGTTGTAGGGCTCACTTACCTAATATTAATGCTCTGTTCTGTTGCTGCTGGGAAGAGCAATTCCCACCAAAACGAAGAGAGAAGGAAGAGAGGGCAGAGATGGTAGCAAAGAGAAGGGAAGCAAGTTTTCTCCTGCTG
Source organism: Eubucco bourcierii (assembly GCA_013396675.1). NCBI lineage: Eukaryota > Metazoa > Chordata > Aves > Piciformes > Ramphastidae > Eubucco > Eubucco bourcierii. Next base: position 300,764 of record VWZE01018088.1, read on the forward strand.
ACTTTCACAGCAATCTTTGCTTTTGGTGTCAGTGAAAGAAAGCAAAGGTATTTTCTGGGACATTTTTAGAAGTCAAAATAGAGTTTGGGAAGCCTGTAAGGCTTGGTCGCATCTTCTCCTTGCTCCTTAGCCCAGTTCCCCATAGTCTCTACAGGCAGTATATATTCAGCCTGTTTCTCAAACACACTGCGGTGGATGGGTGTTGCAGCTTTCTTTGCCCCTTGTCTGGTGAGAACAGTGGGCCTTTGAACCTCTTGGGTCCTCCCTGTTCACACCTCGTGTTTTCCCTTTGCAATACTTTCTCTGCACAAAGCAAGGGAGAAGGCTGTGGATTACTGACAGAAGCTGAGTGGTGACTCATACTGGACCAGAGGAGCTGAAGTGTTTAACCTTTAGGCAAAGAGTACCTGAAATTAAAACTTGTAAGGACTTGTGCACTCACACTGTGTCATTCAATCCTGTCTGTAAGACACATGTACAGATCGGACGATTCCTTTTATTCCTGGGTAATTTACATATTTTGGCTGCTTCACAAAAGAAACCTTGTGTTGAATAAGCCAGATCATGATCTCACACTAGTCCTTGCTGACAAGGAGTTTTTGGGGGCTGTAGCATAGTTCAGAATGTGAAGTTTTCCTTTTGTGAGTGTAAATCAGAGTGCAGGTTATTGACAGCATGTACAACAGCCATTAAACATGGATATAAGCTCCTGAGACAACATATTGCCTTCAGTGTTTGGGGATGTGATGACTGTCTGTTAGATGTCATTTGATTTGGCAGGGTACCTCTGTCTGAGTTACACCACTCTGGAAAAGAAGTGTTAGATGGATCTCTTTATAGCAAATGGGCTAAGTGAAGTGTATTACTTCATAGATTTGAATTGTCGACTGCAAAGGAAATGCAGGGATTTTGTTTTCAAGGCATTTCTTAGTGCTCATTTTCTGACAAAGTGCAGGTCTTTGTTAGCGTTGCAGACAAAGTTTTAAATATTTGGAAAGAAAAACTGCAGCACTAGCAACATTTTAATGAGGAGAGTTTGCTTAATTAAAGCCCAGAAGACTTAGGGAATGTGGACAGCTGAGGGATTAGCAATGTGTTATAAAGTTCTTCTTCCAACTACCAGTTGATTTGGTCTCAGAAGCCGAAGTTGGTAATAACACTTGCAGTCTTACAGAGGCAGTTCATTTGCCATAGCCATTGATGCTGCCAGTGACCAAAGCCTGGATCCATCTTGTCTAATTTTAGGCACGTAGTTGTTGTGCTAAAGCCTGGAGCTAGCTGCTCTGGGTGCCTACAATTTAGCATGGATGGAGAAAGGTTCCTGAGAGGACACAACTCTGTTCACCTGAAAAGAGACTGATCCCATAGAAGGGTTGAAGGTCACCACTGGGACTGTCTCTGGGAAGTGTGAGGTACTTGCTTCATGGGGGCCAACTGCTCACTTTTGGCAGTTGTGGTGGTGCTTGTTCAGACTCATCCGTATATTTTACAATTTATTTTTTCCACATTGAATTGATTTTTGAGTAATATTGCTAGTCTGCTCCATAAGCTACTTAAATCTGTGTGTTTGCTCTTGGTCTAAATGATATTACATACTGAGCAGTGCTGAGCCCTCCATCACTGTTAGGCAAAAGATTTGTGGTATGTGAATGTGTTGTCAGCTGCTTCTTCAGGCTCATCTCTTTTTAATAAAGGTTCCTATGTAAAATAGCTATGAAGAAACACCAAAGTGGGAGTACTTTTCCTCCCTCTCCTTTGTTCTGTTTCTGTTTGGGTACATGTGGTTACAGCTTTTGGGTTTGTGATTGTGAGTTGTTGGGGAATTTTGTGTTCAGCATTTGGGTTTAATTCAGTGTACAAAATGAAAGAGGTGGTGTACGTGAATCCCTGTGCCCTGTTTGTCTGCAAGACTTGTTGGTTAATGTGAGTATGAGCATGTGTACTGGACAAATCTGTTTGTGAGGGAATCAGTGTCTTTATGTAATTATAGGTTTTCATGATAAGAACGTTCATCTTATGCCTGAACTGCCATTTTTAATGCATTTTACATTCCCAGCTTGGATTTTGCTCACAGCTTCTGTGAGGCATTTGGTACATAGGAAATCCACTTTCAGTCATTTCATCTTTTCTCTCTCAGATGCTTGCCTTCTGCCCCACACCTTTCAGAGTTAAAGCTTAGTTTCAGACCAGACCTGTAGTTTCTGGTTGAATCTGTCCATCTGCATCAAACCTGCAGGGCTTGGGAGACTTCCACCTCCCAGATCCAAGCTGTGGCTCTGCAGTGTCTGGATTGCACATGCAGGGAGGAACCGATGTGCTGATTTCCTTTGCGAAGGAGATCTGCCCTCCAGGTGGGAGTGGTGGAGCTTCACATTGCCTGGGAAGAAGAGACCAAGTAGAAGGCAAACACCTCCACTAGTTCTGTTGCCCCTGGACATGGTGCTTTCCTTGGCATCAAATGCACAATGAGGCTGGAAGTAGAAAAGCTGTGCAGCTTTGGCTTTGTACATAAGCCTGTTTTCCCCAGCATCAATGTCTCCTCTTACTGTATGAGCCTGGTGCTTTGCACAGAGAAAACCGTTTTCATTTCGCTGACACTCAGGTGTACTTTTCATACCTGCTAGCAAGGGCTTCTTCTGATGAGGAAAAAAAAATTAAACTGAATGTAGAACTGTATAGCAATAGACATTTTCAGTGTGAGTAATAGTAATTAAGTAAGGTGCTAATCCTTCTCTTTTTTATGAGTGTTCTGAATCTGTCAAGTATAAGGCAAATTTGTTGCATAACTTGTAAATAATTTAGCCTTGATGAGGATGGACAATTGAATCGTATAGCTGGGATAAGTGTACAATCTGACCGGGGAAGTCTCTTCACTAATCACAGTTAGGACTGAGTGACTAACCTTATGGATGGTTTGAAGGGATTTTCCTGTAGGATGTTTCACTTGGTTGTTTTCAGAAGGCCCCTGGCATCCTAGGGTTTTACTTGGGGGGGAGGTCAGGAGCAGCGCTGTCTCTGTGCCTTCAACAGCTCATTCAGCGATTAGCAAAGGCACCAAGGGGCACATCAGGCAAGAAAGAAAGTACTGTAGCTAAAGTGATTGGCAAAGGAGGTGGTTTGGAGGGAGACAACAGACAAGTATTGTCTTCATGTGGTTTTTGGCTCCTTCCTGCCTGCACGTGGTTCGGTCCCCTCTGCCTGCACAATGCTGCTACACAGGCTCCTTCAGGCAGTGCTGGGACCCTGCTTAAGAGCTAGCCCACCCTCGTGCTTTTTTGTCCAGTTAATTGTTGCTTTATGGCTGCAGCCTCAGCGATGGCACTCTTGCAAGCAGTTTGGCTCATTTTCTGTCGTTTTCAGATGGTGCCTTTAGCATGCAGTAGAGAAGAGGGTGTTGTGCCAGGGGGAGACAAAGCAGCCTCTGTGTCGCATGTGTTGGGAAGTGTGTTTGTAACCTGCTTGATGAAATCTGGCCGCTGGAGGTAACCAAACGTGGTCATAAGAACAGCACTGTTCTGGCAGCCAGTTCTCACAAAATTAAGACTTTTTTGACCTTTGAAAAAACATCACAGCCATCTTCTGCAATCGCTCTGCTGAGCAGCGTTGCAAATTTGCTGCTTCTGGCAGCATGACTTTGTGCCCACGGCAGAGCAACTTGGAGGCTGGTGGGCAGCTCAGTGACAAGATAGGCTCTGGAAAGCACTTCAGATGTGTTTTCTCTGCATGGGCTGCATGTTTACACAAGGGGGAAAGTCTGAGAGACACCCTCACAGCAGTGGTGGGGGCAGTGCTCACCACCCATGCCACTGCTTACTGGATGCCTACTGTTTCTTCACTGTCATTGGACCTGGCATGGCAGATGCATTTTTAAGGCCGAACAGTCTGGAGACCTTGGAACTGGTGTGGGCTTGGTTGAAGGATGGTACAGAGAGATGAACATGCTGATGGCCAAAGTGGTAAAAATCTGTGAGTAAGGGGTCTGTGAAAGAGAGATTTTGCACGTGAAGTGGTGCAGGCACAGTGAATGCTGAGAGTGAGAAGGTAGTAGAGGAGAGAAACAAAGGGGAAATAAACTTGCATAACATCTTTAGCTTGAGGGTAACAAAGCATAAAGGCTCTGTAAAAGACTCTTAAGAAAGATGGGACAGTAATAAGAAAGTTGGAGGCTCTTGTATGTTAAAATTTAGGAGTGACTCTCTATGGACTTGTTAAATGTTTACTGCACGTCTTGATTAAAGTCTTTTGTTTTAAATGGTTTAGACTTTCCTTCTCGAGAAGTCTGTGCTTGGTATTTTCTTTTAAGACCTTTTTTATGTCATATTCCCAATTCCAACACTCCATTGTGGTGTTGAAGAGGATCAGATTTCTCCACATTGTGCTCTCTGTATTGCAAGCTGCTTTGCTTTACATGAACTTCCTACCTTGGCAGCCGCTGGCAGGGACTTGCCCGGCACTAGAAGTCTTATTGCTCTTGTGGTTAGGTTCCTCCCGAAGTTACAACCTCCTTTCCTGCTTGGAGCCAGCACCACAGCTCACAGTTCAAATACCAAACTGTGTGCAGTACTGCCCCAACTCTTCTCGCCAAAACATCTCCCTTCACGTGTGAGAGCTTTATTAATAAGTTTACATATTGTGGCTTCCACACACCAGAAAAGGTCACCTATTGTGCTAGGCACTATTCAGACCTTCCCTGTCCTGGACAGATTCTGTTCTGAATGGATATTGGCCAGGTCTGAAGTTCAGGGAGAAGGGAGGAGGTGACACATAAACAGAATGGTGGTTTTCAAAAGTTAATGTCTTGATTTCTCAATTTATCCAGGAAGAATTTTTTTTTTTTTTTTTTTGCTATGAGTGGAGAGCAAAAAAGAAAAGTAAGAGGACATGGAAAGGAAAATAAACTGATTTTCTTGTGGTCTTCTTGTTTTTCTTCAACTTGCATTTTGATGGTGGAAGAAAAGCCAAGTGGTCATCATTTTGGTGTCACTGAATGGAAGCTAGTTTCCTCTCCACTGCTTTAGGTCTCTGGGTTAGCAGTCCATTTCCTTGTCCCAGCACTGAGCTGAGGCTGCTGCCTCTGCCCCTCCACACATCTCTCCTGTGATTTAAAGATTCCCAGATCCCACAGACCACTGCTGGAGCTCATGATCCTTAGCAGTTCACTTTACTCTGAAACCCTAGGTAAAGCACTGGCTGCAGACAGTGCAGCTCCATGGGTACAGGCAGGCAAAGGTTTGTGAACAACATCAGGAAAGCAAAGGGAAGGGGACAAAGGGGGCTTTGCTTTTCCCACCCGCCTTTGCCTGTGTGTTCAGCTTTCTGCTGTTGGGAAATGCTGTTAGTTCATAAAACGCTCGTGGATTAAATGACTGGCTGCCATTTATGTGGTGAGAGCTGACATTTGTTACTGTTTCATTTCTTGTATCAAAAAGGAAAGGGATAGATTTGTGTTTCTCAGCAACATATAAATCATTTGATGGAATAGGTAAATGTGCTTTTGTCTTCACAGAACACTGTCTTGCATGATTCTTTCTTGGCTATGTTTTCTCATTCATGTTTCCCCTTGTACTAAGGTAAATGAGATATTCTGAAATTGTCCTGAATTTCTCCTCTCTGAGGTGTACCATGCCTGGAGAGGGTGGAGAATCAACAGCTGTCAGCAGTGGTTGGGCAGCTCTTCTACCTGGAGGAGTGTGGATGGAAAGTCACCACTTAGATGCCTTGAGAGACTTCCTTGCTACACCTTTAGGTGTTCCTTTATTGTTTGTTTTGTTGGGGGATTTTAAAATTCAGATCCTGAAATTTGTTTCATTGTGCTATGGAGCTTGGGAAACAGCATTGTTCTCCCCTTACTCACCCAAGTGTCTTTCTCAGAGACAGATTCTTGTAGAGGTCTCATACCAGTTGCAGTGCTGGGCTGCATCACAAATGTTTTGCTTGGTCTCCCAAGGCACCTAGGCAATGATGCATAAGGAAATATATAAAAACAGAGCAGACACAAAGTGATTTTTTTTTTTCCTTTGGTTATGCCCTCCCTGCTTCTGATGCTGCTAGAGTTGTAGTTCCCTTCTCCCTCCCTACCACAGTGTCTGGCAAAGGGTTTCTGAATTCATCATCTTCTAAGAATTTGTATAAATAAGCAAAATTTTCTTGCAGTGGTGATGTGGGGGGAATACCCTGGAAAAAGTGCTGAAATAGCATAATTGATCTATTCCTTAACATGAATCTGCTCAAATAGCTTTCATTTTACTGGGAGTTACTTCAGTGGCAGCAGTGGTCAGGTACTTATTCAGATACTTAAAGAATTACACTTCGGTAAATGGTGATGCAGTGAAAATAACAAGTCATTGGTTTCCCATCTGCATGCAAAAAGAAAAAAAATCTGATTTTTATCCTGCAGTGATGAATGGAAGAGCAAGCAGTGCTGAGATTTTGTGCTACAGCCATTAGCAAGCTGATCGGGTGCCACTAGGTGGCAACACACCTTGTGTTGTTTTTAATGTGCTAATTCGAGTGGTTAGAAAGTACCTTAGTGCACATAGGTGGGTTTCTGTGCGGGTGTCATACATGCGTTTTAATCTTGCAGGCAAAGTAATTTTGATTAAACAACACTGCAGTTAGAAATTCCTGGAGATGTTGACATGTCCATTTAATCTCTGAAGGGAAACACATGGAAAGGGAGAGGAAAGCCCCTCCAGGCTTAATTTAGCCACATGAATTTTGCCAAAGTATAGCTCACTGTGAAAATTACTGGTAATCAGATGTGCTGTCACAAACAGGCAGCAAATGCAGAAGTATAAAACACTTACACCAACCCTGTCACAGGCCAGACAAAGAAGGTTTCTATGGGAGTTTGTATCCACAGATAATAGCTTAAAGTGGTAATTGACGCCAGCTGCATAAAATCACTAGGAAGGGCTCACCAGCTGCCTCTCTCCTTCAAGAAAAGGGATGTACTTTTTTTTCCTTCATGAGAATGACAGTCTCTTGCTTAATTCAGTTTCAGTTTTCCTCTTTTGTGATCCTGGTGTCTTTGGAAATGGAGGAACTGATGGTGGTACAGTATGTGTGTTGGGATGAGGTGAGAGGCCTTCCTTCCCCGAGGCAATCTCACATGTCCAAATCCCGGGATGGCCACCAAAACCATCTCCCTCTTCACAGGAGGATCCCTGCTACAGCCTGTCCTCCCTGCAGCACATGTGTCTGTAAAGAGACCTGTGCGGAAACAGTCTTATCCGGTGAGATATTTGAGTGGGATTCATCTCACCCTGATGTGAGACATCTGCAAGGCTGTTGTCTGAATCTTGGCTAATGACCTCATCCTCCTTTTGTAGTTAGTGGGGAGAAGTAAACACTGGCAGAGTGCACATTGTTTGACCTCTTTCAGATGTCCACATTTGGGATGAAATCAATTGTGCCTGGGAGGGGAGGGGAAAAAAAAAGACATTCCTTGATATGGAATAGTACGATTTTTGTCTGGCCACCTTTATTTATTTATTTTAAATAATAATAAAAAAAAAATTAATAGCCTTATACCAGTTGCTGTACCACAGTGGTAGTGCAGCCTTCTCTGTGCTGATTAATCCTCATGGTAGTTTCTGTTGCCACGAAGTTTTCAGGATTGATCCACACTAAGTAGATGGAGTCCTCCAAAACCCGGCAAGAATTACTGAATCCATTTATTTTTGCAGGCTGGAATTTGGTCTGGATTGAACTGTAGGTGAGATGCTATTTGTATTGTGGACAAATGCTCAATGACAGCTGAAACAGGACTTCAGAACTGTTAGTGACCTTAGCTATGGGACGTACTTGGGGTTGCTGCAAGCCATTGAGCAGGTGCTTTGACAGAGCCACAAGATAAAAAGTGAAAGAGCAGTAACTGCCTGCAGTCTGCTAAGTCTGTGTGCATCTTTTGTTGTTGTTTCTTCTTTGGATTTCTGGGGCAGGGGGATATTTTTAAAAATGGTTTTATTTTTCAGAAATAGATCCTGTCTAAGCATTGTAATTTTGTCTGTTGTTGCAATAGATAAACATGAGCAACTTTTAGGACATCCTGCCCATTGTATTATAAAAGCTATTGTGTTCATGTGCTAAGGATAGGAAGTAATTTTTGTATAGAAAGTCATATGAAATAGCAGATTAATCAAATTATACATATTAAACTATCAGCAATTAAGTCCCAAACCATTAACAGAGCTCCTATTAACATTTTTTTTCCTAAATTCAATGTTCAGTGAGGTAGTTTCTTGTATAAGCATGCATTTGCTCTTTTTTATTTCATATAGCCTAAATAAGTTAAAAATCACATGACAACAAGGACAATAGAAGCAGCTGAGGAAGCACTGAGTTAGTTTTGGCTCAAAAAGCTGCTCTGATAGCTCTCACTCCCAGAGCTGCTACTCACTGGAAATTTTAGTTTTCAAGATGATTTTACTGTTTTAGTAGTTTTCCAGAAATGCACAGTATCTTTCTTTAAAGATGTGTCATAGGAGAATTTAAGAATAGTTTATCCCTGGTGCATTTTGGGAGTTTTCTCATAATAGTTTGAGTAAGCACTGTGTGCCACAGTTAGTGTATTTGAAATAATTGTTTGCTCTCTAGCACAGGGTGGTTCCTTTTTCTAAAGCCATGCATAGCAGTGTGCACAAATAGTTAAGGTGTACCTAGTATTGACATCTGTGTGCGTCGTGAATAGGATATTTGATTGCTAGCGTGTTACAAATTGCAAGGAAGTTTAAGGCTTAGAATTTTATCATGTAATCAGCTTTGACATTACAGGATAATCAAAATATGTGCTACCATTTCCATCAGACAACTACCCAAGGGAACAGGGGTTTTGGTTTCTTCCTGGAATCAATTTAAGATAGACAAATTCCCCAATTTTTATTCACTCCACAATTTTATAGCCTTAGATATCCAGGCTAGAAAATTGTGATGTGAATAAAAGTCATGCCTAAAGGGGTAAGCCATCTGTCCTTTTTGTTTGTTGCTTCAGAGGTGCTAGGCAAAGGCTCCCACTCTCTAGGTGTGGTAAGAGAAGAACTGGTGTTGGGATGGTGTCTACTCCTTCTCCTCAGACTGCTGGCAGCCTCTTCAGACACCACCTTGAAACATGCATGGATCTTTCCGTGTAACATGTCCTACTGTCACTTCAAAAATGGATTGTGGGTGTTTGTCAAGAGTGGTCACCCAGTGTCACCCGTTTCAGCTATTTGAAGGGCTGACCTCACTTCACCTGAGCTGCTCTCTGCTTAGCACCTCAGGGGGGAGCCAGGGGAAATCCTTCCTCTTCTTTTGTGTTCCAGCATCCTGTTTACTTGCCCATACTCTGGCCCTCTCTCTTCCTGAAGCACTTGCTCTTCCTCTGCAGAGGCATATGGAGGAGGAGGAATGAGGGGGATTCCTGATCTCCATCTCTGCTTTCCTGCATCTGACCCAAGCTAGCACTGAGGTGGGATCCTGTGGTCCCCACCTGTGCTTTGGCTAATGGCTGCACCAGTCTGGTGTTTAAAAAGAATTGGTTGTGATTTCCAAAATTAAAGGAGAAAAATAAGGAAAATGGAAATAGTACGCACAAATTTGTCCCATTTTCTAGTTCTTTGGGTTACTAACGGGAATAACCTGCTAGCTATGTGTTTAAGGTATTGCAAGCATAGGATTATTGAAAAGACTCTATCCTGCTCCATCACCAGATGTGGTCTGGTGCATCCTTCATTTGCTTTTTACCACTACTGAAAACTTGGGAATAAACAGGATTTCGATGGCATGAACATAAGATGTATTTACTGAGAGTGATGCTGGTATAAATGGAACTTTGGAAAAACTTTTGCGTGAAAGAGAACAGGAAGTAAATAATCCATGTGAATATTAAACATGATTGCTTTGATGTTTTGGTTTTTTTCAAAGGATGAAGAAGAAGAAATCAAATTAGAGATTAATATGCTAAAGAAATATTCCCATCATAGAAATATTGCAACTTATTATGGTGCTTTCATTAAGAAAAGTCCTCCTGGACATGATGACCAGCTGTGGGTAAGTTGGATATTTCTCAAACATATTCATAGGTCTTTCCCATTTGGATATAGTTTGAGGCTGACAGAAATAATCACATTATGGAAAGACAAACTAATAGAATTTGGTGCTTACTTGAACAGATAGATAAATGAATCACATAAGCTAATCATGCATCCTTAAGGGGATGGTTGAATCAAGATTTGCTATTAGAAATGGATTTGCTTTTTAAGTAACTTTTTTTTCCTCCCATTTCCCAGATAGATAGTAACATCTTTCATGGGAACAAGGCAGATGAACTGAGCATTAAGAGCATGTGGCTGTAAAAAAGAAAGCTGCACTTGAGAATTGTATCCATTGCATTTCTCATCCCACCTCATCTACACCCTCTAGAGGACTGAAGTTTGGGTTTGAAATGGCATGGTACAGACATCAGTGCATATTGGTTCATAAATAAGTGGGAGTTTAAAAAAAAGGGTTGCAGCAATGTGATCGGTTTGATTCCTTCAGCATTGGATGTGCTCTTACTCCTGCTACTGCTAATGCATTTTGCATAGCTGAGCAAATCCAGATTCCTAGCATCAAATTACAGTGATTAAATCAGTCCATGAAAATGTGGCAACTAATGTGAGATGTATTCCATACACGTCTGACACACATTGAAGACATTTGGTTTGAATCCACTTTCCAGGCAGAGATATAAAATAAATTATATTCTCTGCTTCATAAGGGTTTCCCAAATCAATATTCCAACCTGATTATTTAGCTTTGCCTAGACAGCTGGGAACTGTTTAGTGTTGATTGAATGCTGATACTTGTTTTGCAGCTTGTTATGGAGTTTTGTGGAGCAGGCTCTATCACAGACCTTGTGAAGAACACGAAAGGGAATACTCTGAAAGAAGACTGGATAGCATATATCTCCAGAGAGATTCTGCGGGTAAGGAAAACAGTCTGCTTTTCTTGAAAGCACAAACAGTCTTGCAGAGATGCAGCCTGGCTTGAGGTTCTGCAAGAAGCTGTTCCTGATCAATCCTGTTATCCATGTCATCACTTAGAGAGTGTGTAGGAGCAGATAGATGTCTGCTCCACATCGTTTAACTTGGTGTGAATTGTATGGTATTGTAACAGCAGCCTTGCAGAAAATAGCAGCTTTTAGTCACGAGAAGCCAGAGGGATAACCAGTGACCCTACCTGTTGTAGAAGCTGCAGAACAGCGTCCATAAGACACTGCTTTTGAGAAGCGTGAGTTTGTAACAGTGTCGTAACACAATAGAGTGCGGAATGGGCTTTTCCAAATGGGCTTGAAGCTGTCTTTCGCTGGTCCTAATCAAGTCTGTGAAGGAAGGATGTTGCTGGATCGGGCCAGTAGTCAGGACTTCTGTGCTCTGTGATGTGCTAGGTGTTGTGTGTTGCTGCAGTCTGTCTGGAGCAGGCAGTTGTGTCCATGTGGCTGTGCGCTGTGGCGTGCTAGCAGATGGTGCTGCAAGAGGTCCTCAGGAAGAGGGATGCCACTTACCAGTTTTTCTAAAACTGAAACTTTAACTAATTACATTTCATATGTAATTTGCAGTCGATGCAACTTGAGTGCTTTTTGAATTGGCATTTGTTTGCTGCAGTAAGTAAATCTGGTATAGTTTTCCTCGTGCTTCTTTGTAAAACAAATTACCTCCTACCCATACCACTACGCAGTATGTTTGTTCAGTTGCCTTCTCATAAATGAAGTACTGATGTTAAAGGAAACCTCTCACATAAATCAATGCTGCTGTTGTCTTTGTTACATATTTGCTCTGCCTTGGTGATTTTTACGATGGTGAGGGAAAGGGATGTATGATTGTGGTCTCTAATTCCAAAAGCTAGGAGAGAGTCTGGCTGCTGACATTTGGACTGACACATTTGAAGTTGTTTATGAGGGAGAAGACAAGTTGAATACCTACTGAGGTTTTATTTCAAATCAGGCGGATGACATGCTTTAATAGTCTAGAGGAGGCTGAGGGGAGACCTTACTGCTCTCTGCAACTACCTGAAGGGAGATTGGAGCAGGAAGGGGGCCAACCTCTTCTTGATGATAAACAGCAGGACTAGAGGAAATGGTTACAAACTATACCAGGGAAGGTTTAGGATGGATATTGGGAAATACTTATTCCTAATGGATTATCAAATATTGGAATAGTGTACCCAGAGCAGTGGTGGAGTCACCATCCCTGGAGGAGTTCAAGCGGTGTGTGGAACTGGTGCTGAGGGACATGGTTTACTGTTGACTCTTGGCGGAAGGTTGGGCTGAATGATCTTGAAGGTCTCTTCTAACCAGATATATTCTGTGATTCTGTGAATATGAAGAAAGCTCAGTTCTGCAGAACTGATAATAGGCTTGATTTGAGAACTGGGTGACCTTGAAGGTATTGCATGCTATGTTGCATTCATCCTGGGTTCCACTTAGGTAAAGTAATCATGCTCACTGAGAAGATGAAAACATTGTTTACTTCAAAAAGGAGTTAGGTCAGAGCTATTTTCTCATTTCTATGAGAGACTTGCAAAAGGAGGAACTTCCTTGCTAGCAGGAACTGGAATATCTGGAAAAGAAGAATGTTAAACTTGCATTGCTGTGACCCATTGCAAATCTGATCAGACACCGAGTTTGTCAGAGGCAGGGGAGAACGATTACGTAATGGAAAGCTAAAATGTGATAAAGTGCCAGAGATTGGTGCAGGTGGAGACACAAGTGAGGGTTAGCCTAGTGGATCCTTGTGCAGCTGGAACGGCCTGAGGACTGCAGGAGAATGGTGATGTACCCCTCTGTCTCGTTCCAGCCTTTCAGAAACCCAAATGTGTTGTTTCAGTAAGGTTAGATGATACTCTGGAAAGAATAGGCAATTATCTATCTGGCTGAGTTGGCATAGAAAAAGGCTTTAAAAAGTATCCTGTGTGAAGCTGTGGAAAAGCTTTAATTCTTGTGAAAAATAAGACCACACTTAGCATTATCAGCCAGTGAAGGGTCTCCAGAACATCAGGTTTCCACTTGGTTCAGTGACATGTGTCAGGAGGAGCTGCGGATGGTGCTTTTTTGTCATGTTCATTAACTGTCTTTTAAAAAAGAAAATAGCCCAATGGTTATGTAGGCAAACTGGTAAACGATCATTTAATGAAGAACATGTGTTAGGAAATATTTCTCTCCAGCAACCACTACTCTCTTAACTTCTTGCAGCTGTAAAGGTTCTCTTTCTTTATTTTTCATAAAACATTAAAAGCCTATGAGGGCAACACGAACAGGCAAGATGATCCCACCAGAGACTACAATTTTCCAAGCAGAGAGCTGAGGAGAAACAAAAATATAGGCAGTTGCTAAGAGAGCTGCCTGTTGTTCTCCCAATTACATTAGAGAGTAAAATGCAACATATGTCTTCCTCAGCCCTCCCTCCACATGGCTAATGCTTTGGGGCATGCATCCAGGTGCTGTCTCAACAAAAAGCACCGTATGCCAGGAGGTTTTGTTTCCTTTGGAAGGTGTAATGCTTATGCCATTTTTTTTTCACCCTGAGGAACAATTATCTGGCTTTGTATTTATTGAAGCTAGGAAAGAAGAGTGCAGCTTTGCAGCAGAACTTTTCGTTATTTATTGTCAGTTGTCCCTCACTCACAAATCTGCCGGTGTTATCACCCTCTCACCTCCTTCTAAGGGGTACATATGTGCATGCTGATGCTTCCTTCTTTTTGCCTTCACCCCTCTACCTCAAACCAAATTTAAGGTGAGTCTGTGTGTTTCACATGTCAGTGACTTACATTGACACTGATGTTATTTTACAGTGTCATTATATAGAGACTTTCTGGAATCTGAACTTTATTTCATGCTACAGCTGATAGGCGTTTGCACAGTGCAGATGTTGGGCTGTGTTTAGGTACAGTGGATGCATGACCTGGGACCCGTTTCTCTGCTTCAGTACCAAAAGCTACGCAGGTGGTGTGCTGCTATAAAGCTCCCATGAGTCCAATTGCACCCAACCACAGAGCAAGAGTCTGAGACCTAGCGCTATGGTCCTTGGACATGCTGGATCTGGGTACAGGTAATCCGTTGCTGAGCCAAGAGTCAAACTCTGAATGGCTTCTCCTTCCTCTCTTCTCTTTAATACAGGGGTTGGCACATCTTCATGCCCATCATGTGATTCACAGGGATATCAAAGGACAAAATGTGTTGTTAACAGAGAATGCTGAAGTGAAACTTGGTAAGTAGACACATATATCCACTTTTCGTTCTTTGGTTTTATGATGTTTCCAAATTAATGTCATCCTTTAAGAACTTTGCAACATGTTCTGTAGCATGAGCACTTTGTCACTGCTCTCTGGTGTATTGAGACACCCTGCAAGAGTTTCTTCCTGCTTTGGGAAGATGGAGTACAGGTTTTGTATTTTGTTAGAAGATTTTGGCTTTCATGCCAGAATCAATGACCCCCTGTTTTGTTTCCCCCACTGAGCTGTGCATGACTTGGGTTCATTCTGATTCCCTTTATTTTGGACTCGGGAAGTAACAGGAGTCTCTGTATTTCGCTTTAATTAAAATTAAACTAGCACCTGCTGTTCAGATTTTGGACACAAAAATGCGATCTGGACTGTACATTCAAGGAAGCTATGGCATCAAGTTCAAAATGAAGTTCCAGCTCTGGCATGCAGTCCAAGAACCGTGCCTACGCCTGGCCTTTTCTCTCCCTTCCAAGTGGACATAATATTTTTTTTTCTTTCACTCTAATCTGCCCACTTTAACCTTTTGTGTTTGTATCATGCTATGCTTGCCACCTTGTTTTGGATAAATATAGATCCATGCTGAAACCCACCCACCCAGCCCACATTCCTTCTGTTTTGCTTTGCACCTTCCTGCAGCATGAGGCATGGGAAGATGTCCTGGATGCTGGAGGAGGAAGCTCTCAGGAGAGCTTTCCTCTTTATTGTCCCAAGTGGCTCCCAGTGAGCTTATCTACACTGGCTTGTTAATATTGCTGAGATAATGGATGCAGTGAGGCTGAGGCAGTTGTCCTAGAGCAGATGCAGTTACTGGTATAGAAAAATGTATATCACTGTTGTCATGAGCAGGGAGAACTGAAGGTAAGAAAACACTTGTAACGCCTTTCAGTCAAGTGGGCATCTCTTTTGCAACTTGTGTGCCTCTGTGATCAGACCACTTGAAGAATCCTGATCTTTTGCTCCTATAGACACACCTGGTCTATGCTTTAGAGCAGAGAGCAGTTGTCTGAGAAACTGATAATTTTTGTTGTCTGATTTCAGAGCAGAATAGATGGACAACTGAGAGAGATGTGTTCAGGCATGTGATTTTCTCATAGCATGAGAGGTACCTTTGGAAAACAACTCCTTCTGTACAAGAAAAAATGCTCGGCTTCACTATTTGAGAAGGGAATAGCCCTCCCTCAGCCTTTCAGGCAGCAATTTTGCAGCTGTATGTGCCCTTCTGTACAGGCAGACTGATGAGAGGTGCAGGTGAGGTGGTCGTGTGCTGCTGCTTACCCTGACATTTGTGGTCCAAGCATGTTGCATATGGACCACAAGGGCTTGCCTGCATCAGCACTAACCATCGTCCAGCATATTTCTCCTCAACACGGTCCTCCCACGTGAAACACCCGCGGGGTTTTATTTCCCAATCACCTTACAGAAGTAATCACTGCATTATTTTTCCTTTCTTGTTTTGTTTTACTCTTTTCCCACCCACAGTGGATTTCGGTGTGAGTGCTCAGCTGGACAGGACAGTTGGCAGGAGAAACACTTTCATTGGAACTCCGTACTGGATGGCTCCAGAAGTTATTGCCTGTGATGAAAATCCAGATGCTACGTATGATTACAGAGTAAGAAAACCCTGTTCACATCAGAAAAACAAATCAAATATGCAGAATCCCTACACTTGGAGTATAAATGTCCATAAACAGTGGTAGACATTGGGACTTCCTAGCCTGTGTGGGAGTAATACTGTGTTATGTAGATACACTCTTATTAAAGGAGTACGAGGTATGGGTCACTGTCAAATCATGATCATTAATAGTTGCTGTTACTTGTGCTATCATAGCTTTGAGGCATGAGAGGTGTTGGACTTCAGTGTGCTGTAGGTGTTCAGAGAAGACAGAAAGGAGTTTTAACTAGGGATGTGTGGCCACCAGGTTGAGGGAGGTGAATCTCCCCCTCTACTCCACTCTTATGAGACACCACATCCAGTTCTAGAGCTGCTGTTACAGGAAAGATATGGACATGCTGGAATGTGTCCAGAGAAGGGCCACGAGAATGATCAGAGGGCTGGAGCACCTATCCTATGATGACAGATGGAGAGAGTTGGGGTTGTTTGGTTTGGAGGGGAGAAGGCATTGAGGAGACCTTATCGTGGCCTTCCAGTATCTGAAGAGGGCCTGCAGGAAAACTGGTGAGGGACATTTTAGGATGTCAGGTAATGATAGGACTACTGGAATGGAAGAAAACTAGAAGTGGGTAGATTTCAGATTGGGTATTAGGAAGAAGTTCTTCACCATGAGGGTGGTAAGACACTGGTACAGTTTGCCTAGGGAGGTGGTGGAAGCCCCATCCCTGGAGGTCTTTAAGGCAACCCGATCTAGTGTGGGGTGTCCTTGCTCATGGCAGAGAGGTTGGAACTAGATAATCCTTGAGGTCCCTTCCAGCCCGGAGAATTCTGTGTTTCTATGAATGCTTGTGTTCTCTATTCGCATATGGTTGTACTGCGTTAGGTTGTGTCCCAGCTATTGTAGTAACCCAGAACAATGCATTCTAGGTGTTGCCTTAAATAGAACCTCCATCTGGAGAACCAATGAAGTACAGAAGCTGTTCTTTAAACTATGCCTATTCCTGATTTCAAGATACATATATGTGCTGATAAAAATGTATCCATCGCAACACTTCTCAACAAAGATAGTTTTTATTTTATCTTTTACTACTTTACAAAGGTAGTTTTCTGCATACTAAAGATTTAATCACTGAAAAACCTTAATTTTCTTGATGGTATTTTCACTACCCTTAATAATACTGTGTATGTGTGTTTAAAGTTAGATTTCTGTAGTGAAAGCATGCTGTAATCTTAAAAGTTCTTCTCAACTTGCTTCAATAAAAGTGCAAGGAAAGAAAAAAAGTGAAAGTATGCTTTAAAAAAAAATCTTCTCTTAGACTAATGCAGCTGTTTCAGCTTTTAAGAAGGGCAAGAAAGGTATCAGAAAGCCTACAGCTAAGGCCTTTCAATGAATTTTTGATCTGAATATCAATTATGCCACTTTGAGATTGGTAGCTATCAGTACGTTTGTGTATGTTGTAAATCAGTCTACAAAACCTGGATTATTTCAATTAATGTTTTTGTACCTTTTGACTAAGATTGCTCAGATTGATCCTTTTCCATTCCTCTTGATTCAATTGCTTTTTTGCAGCAACTCATTGTACTTAAGATAAAAGTATGTATCTTTGCAGATGGAGTTATTAGGAGAAAAGAGTCTCTTAAAAGATCTAGTAAAGGAGAAAAAAACTCTCTGCAATATTTACTAATGCAGTAGTGATGTGAAAAATAACTACTGCTTCTGAAAACACCTTTTTATTGTTCCTAATGGAGCCTATAGGGCGTTCTCCCTGAAAAAAAAATGGTTGAAATATTTTGTAAGATCATGGGGCTGTGCAATTTAGTTTAAATGGCTGAATTGGACCAAGAGAGGAGACTGTCTTGCTGATCTGAAAATGCAATTGCTAGAAATGCTTGTAGTACAAGAGCAGCTTATTTGATCATTAGTTTTGACTAATTTTGTAAAATATCACTTTTATGACCAGAAATTAAGTCAACCTTGCTGAAGAACAGCTCTCTTAGCAACCTCCTCCAGTGTTTTGCCCCTTAAGATGCAGCAGTCTTTGGAGCTGGTTCCTTGCCAAAACTCTTCCAGCTCTTGCATGTGTTTGACCCTCTTGATTGTCACTCAGTGTCTCCCTAGTCAGAGGTGCTGGCCAAAGGTAGTACCTTGAGAGGCTTCTGCGAAGGGCTCTTGTTCCTCATGTTTCAATCAAAACTGAGATACTAGGGAAGGAGCCTTTGCTTTGGAAGTCAGCAGTGTGTCCAACAGAGGCTTCTTGAAGTTTTAGCAGTGATGGCTATTCCTTTGGGTAAAGCTGTTATTTGATTAGTTGGACTAGAGGACATTCAAGAGTTGGTTGTATTTCATTCATGTGGGTGTTTCTGATTATTTGCTGGTTTAGTCACTGAAAAAGACCTGCCAGGTTTTAGGTTTTATGCCCTTTTAGTCTTCATTATCTTTTGTTTTCTCCATCTTTTGTTTGAGGGAAGAGATACTGTGTTTTCTGTAACTCTACAAGAGAGAAATCATAGAATACTAGTTTGGAAGGGACTTGAAGGATAATCTGGTCCAACCTTTCTTTGGAAAAGCGTGGTCTAGACAAGATGGCCCACCACCCTGCCCAGCTTACAGAGTGTCCAATGTTGGGAACTCTGCTGCTTCCGTAGGGAGATTATTCTAGTGGCTGATTGTTCTCACTGAAAAAAAAATTTAAAAATCCCTCTTGTTTATTCAGAATCTCGCCAGGAGTAACTTGTAGACATAAACCCTTATCTTTTCCATGTGACTCCTTGTAGAAAAGGAGGCTCCATTTTCTTTGTAGCCACTCTTTAAACACTGAAATACGGTGAAAAGGTCTTCCCTAAGCCTACTTTTCTAAAGGCTTAACAAATCCAGTTTTCTCAGCCTTTCTTCATATGGCAGGCTCCCCAGTCCTTTCATCATCTTTGTGGCTTTTTCTCTGGACCCTCTCCAGCCTGTCCACATATTTTTTGTATAGCAAGAATCAAAACTGAGCGCAGTATTCCAGGTGTTAATGCAACACAACGTCAGCTGGCTTGCTTTGCCACAGCAGCACACTGCTCATATTGATCTTGTTGTCTACTGGGACTTCCAGGTCGCTTCAGGCAGACCTGCTTCCCAGCCAGGTAGATCTCAGCCTGGGCTGCACTTCTGGATTATGTCTTCCTGGGTGCCAGATATACTTGTCTTTGTCGAAGTTTGTAAGGTTCTTGTTAACCCACTCTTCCAGCCTATGCAGGTCTTCCTGCAGGCCGTCTCTCCCTTCCAAAGCATCCACTTCTCCACTAAGTTTGATAGCATTGGCAAACTTCATCAGGATATGCATGATCTCATCATCAAGATCACTTACAAAAATGTGAAAAAGCTTTGGGCCAAGTATGACTTCCTCAAGGAGACCCCATTTATAGCAGGTTGCCAGTTTGAAAGGGAGCTATTTAACAACCACCCTCTGGGTGTGGCCTGTCAACCAGTTCCCCACCCACTGCATGGACCCAATTGTCTAGACCGTAACAGATTACTTTTTCTAGGAGAAAGTTCTAGGGAACCTTAAATCCAGGTAGACAACATTCACTGCTCAACCCACATCAATCAAGAAGGTTGTTTTGTCATAGGTGGTCGTCAGGGTTTTCAAGCCTTGTTTACCCTTAGTGAATCCATGTTGGCTTTCCCCAATAATTTTCGATTTGTGACAGCCCCCAGGAAGGTTCATTTCATTAGTTCCCAGGGACTGAAGTGAGTGGTGGACCTATAATTTCTTGCATCTTCATTTAAGCCCTTCTTGGGACATTAGTCATTTTCCAGTGTTTTGGGATGTCCATGGATCTCCATGACTTCACAGATGTTACGGAGAGTAGCCTAACATTGACATCAGTCAGCTGTCTTAACACCCATGAGTAGATGTCATCAGGGCCCATAATCTTGTGTGGGTCAAACTCCTGTAATAGTTAATGTGTCAACTTTTCCTTCAATAGCGACAGATCTGTGATTGCTTTGATCTGGATTTGTGTTCTCAAGACCTGACGCCCAACAGTGCTGGTAAAGACAGAGGTGAAGAAAGTGTTAAGAACCTCTTGTGTTTTCAGCATTTTTGGTGGCTAATTCACCTCTCCTGTGTAACAGCTGGACAGTATTTTCCTCCTATTTCTGCTTGTTCTTTACATACACGAAGAACCCTTCCCTGTCCTTCTTGACAGCTCTGGCCAATTTCAATTTGAACTGAGCTTTTGCTTTCTAATTGCATCTCTGCATGCCCTGGCAATGCTCTTGTTCAGTCCTTTGCAAACAAAGAAATATTGAAAATTCCCTTGTTTCTTAAACAGATTTCAAGCAAGTATATTTTTTCATCATCACAATGTGAATATATGTTTTCTTTGTTATTAGAAAAGGTTGTTTACATACTCCATATGAATATGCACATGTGTAGGTACCACATGAAATCAGGACTTTATGATGCAAGAAAAAAAGCGTCTTATTTAAATAGCCATGGCATTTGATTTCAGTCTCACCTACAGGGTCTCTGTAAATAGTACTGTCTTACTCTCTGAATGGGTAAATCCACCTACTAACATATGGTTTCTCTCTTTTTATGCAGAGTGACCTTTGGTCATGCGGCATTACAGCCATAGAAATGGCAGAAGGAGCTCCCCGTAAGTGAGATGTGTGCTTCTCCAGTGGGCTGATTGAGGCTGAAACATATACTTGGGAGACGCTGGTTGTAATCTAAGCCTAGTTTTGAGGTTTCTGAAAATAATCTCATGTTATTTCTGTTCCCTTTGGTTTTGCCTGCCCTATAAATATAAAATGCCTTAAATAGCAAAGTTTTTGATAAAGATAGGATTGTGTTTAAGCCCTACACTGCAGACTGCAGTAACTTAATTTCTATAGCAGGAATATTTGGAAGCTAATCGAGTGTCAGACTTCCTTCCTATAGGTAGTATATTGTGTTTTGGAGCTGTGTCCCAACTTGTGTATTGCCTGGCCTGGGCTGCTGAAACCTCAGACAGAAAGTGGGGCAGTGGGGCCTCGAGAAAGCTGACCTTAATGAAAAAAGCATCTGTGCCAATTGTTTCTGTGTTGGTCTTGGTAAATTGCTTCTCCTTTTGTTTCCACTTGTTGGTGGGCGGTGTTGGTCTTCCTTAGCAGTGATGTAACTTCAACTGTAAATCTGTCTTCAACAAAAAGTATTGAAATCAGTGCTCCCTGCTTCAGAATACTTATCAGTTAATAGGGGTGTTTTTGAGAGAGGAAACAAACAAACAAACAAAAAAAACCCACAGCTTGTTTTTAGCATCTTTTTTCCCCTTATATACTTTCTGAATATCAAGGCAGAAACAGATAAGTGCAAGGAGAACAGAAGAATTTAAAAAGAAAAATACCTGGGAGTGATATTTTTGGCTTTTAATGGTAACTTTTATGGAAACCCTTACTGAACAAATATGCTTACCCTCACCCCCAACTGGAGCTCTGTATTTAAGAGATAACAGCCTAAAGTACCTAAGAGTGAGTTAAATAATTTTTTTTTTTTTAAACATTTAAGCAACCACCATCAGACCACAGCTGAGCTTGAAACCTGTCTTTGAAATAATAATTTTGATGTAAAGTATTGACATTTTCCTGGCTAAAAAAAAATGGACGTTTCATTATCACTACTGCCCGATTTCTTTTGTTGTGGTTGTTAAAGGAAAAATTATAAATCAAATCACAACGCCTTTGTTTGGATTCGTGTTTTAGGAGGTCTGGTGGGTTGGGTTAGTTGGTTTTGGGTTTTGTTTGGGGTTTTTGGGTTTTTTTCCTAATTACTTGTTTGCATGAATGCCCATGTGAGGGATGTTCCCAGGACACCTGCATTAACAGCATTTGAGCTACCACTTGACCTCCTTTTTGCTGTACCTTTTTGTTCCATGCTCTGGGTTGCCTGGATGGCTTTCAATTAAAAGCTGTGTCTGTGGGTTTTGTAAGCCTGAAATTGAACAGTAATATTTTTTTTCATTTTCAAGCTGAAGCAGAGCTTGACCTTTCTTTGTGTAAAAGCACAAGAAGGGCTTTTGAGAATTAACAGCAATGCAGTTTAAATGCTGAACAGCTCTTGTCTTGATCTGTGGTCTGGCATGTGAGCTCTGCCTTTTCCAACAGTAGCTGATGAGCCCCATCCCTGAGCTTGGTGCTCTTATGGCATCTAAACGGCTTCTCTGCCAAGTGCAGCTCATTATTTCTGAATCTGGAATGCTCTTCACATCAGTCTTGTTTCTCCTGAATTTGCATCACGTGGAAAACATTGCCTCTTCCCGCAGTGATCATTCAGACTAAGACTGATGATGCAAGAGGCCAAACATGAAAGATGCTGCAAACAGAGGATTTACTTATAGTGACCTTTCTGGGGTATCCTCTCTCCTTGGTCCCTTTTTCCCCTTTGTTGGCTCTGCTGTGGAACAGGAAAGGCTGTCTGACAGGGATCCTGGACCTCCCACCAAATGTCTCCTGAGAGCAACAGGACTTTTTTTGGACAAAAGTAGTGAATTTACATTCCAGTTCTGCAGAGAAACATTTTTTTTTTCTCCATACAGACCCTCTGATGCTCCAAAACTGTCAGACCTTGGAGTAAAGAAAGTCTCCAGGTTTGGACAGTAAAAATAAAACATCCCCTGCTCCATCACAAGAGAGAAGGGCAGGTGGAGGGAAGTTTGTATGAAACTCTGTCATTCTTTCCTTCTGCCATTGTCATCTCACAATATTTTATTGAACCACAATTTAAGTTACATAAAGGAGGGCTGTGGACAGGTGTTCCTGTCATGGTTGACTCTGAAGTTTAATCCATCTGTTGATCTCTTTCTTTTTGTGGGGCTGCCTTTAGCACAGTGAACTGAGGAATCGTCATTTTGAGCTAATTCCATGAGCTGTGTTGCTGTCTACAACTGCTCCATGTGCAGTTGGGGTGGTGGGAATGGATGTGCAAGCTGAAGCCATGGTATTGACAGGGAACAACTAAGCCAACATCTTTACTTTTCTGTCTTGTTTTGTTTTCTTTTCTTCAGCACTTTGTGACATGCATCCCATGAGAGCACTCTTTCTGATACCTAGGAACCCTCCCCCACGGTTAAAATCCAAGAAGTGGTATGTATTAGTTATGTCTTGTTTGTAGTCACCCTTTTTGTAGTGTGATGTTTTCTTGTGTCTCAGCACATGAGGTTTGTTTTTTTTTTACCATGTCCACAGAACTGTAAAGCAATTTAAATTAAAAAATAAAATCACTCTGTTGTTATCTTCTGTGTCACAGAATCAAAGCATGAAATAAAAAACGGGCATTGTTTATTTAGTTCTGTTTGTCCTACAGAAATTTTATCTCAAATCATGTGAAAGTAATGAAAAAAACCCCCAGAACCTAAACTGCTTTTTTTTCTTGACAGAGCCGCATCTGTATTAAGGTGGCAAATAGATCCATGTTTTAAAAAACAAATTCCCACAGCATTCTTACTATGCAATGTGTTTTCTCAGATGGGTCATAACACAGAAACAGAACAGTACTACAGTGTTCTAGTTGCTAAGTTGAAAGAAGCTATTAAAACTAATGAAGGCTTTTACTATAATTATTGTAAACGGTTGGAATTGAATGTGCACTTCTCGCCAGCTGAGAAGAATCCATTAGTATCGGAGGATTTCCTCCTGGTTCCTAGTTACAATTGGTACATATGAAACAAATGCACTCTCTAGAAAGAGGTTTTGTGTAGATTGAATGTGATCACAGGATGCTGTGATCCTTTCTAAGTAATGATATGATTTGACTGCCTATTCAATATTAACAGAATATAAACTTGTCTGCTTGCTGGGCTACGTCTTTGCTTGGATTGACTTATTATACTATAATATAGTTATACTGTCTATCCCTCTCCTTTCTCATACTTGCTTTCTGCATATGTTAAACAGTTAGAGATGCATATATAATATTTGCATAAGCCTTTCATTAACCTTTTTACTTAGAATATTAATGCTTCAGGTGAGAGGAATTAAAAAAAAACCTCAAACCAAGCCAACAATGAAATTATCTTGAATGCAGCTTCTTAGATTATGGTAGGAAAGTGAGGCAATGGATGAAAGTTATTTTTTCTGCGCTTACCCATGTAGTGGAAGTGCTTACTGCCCAAGCACAGGAGCAGATTGAGAGCACTTAGCAATCTAAAAGTAACTCTGGGAAAAGCTAGCTATGCTGTGACTCAACTGTTTTGGTAGTGTGCTCAGTGGCAGGTTATGAGGAAATAGGAAAAACAATGAAAAATGGAGTTCTGATTATTTTCATTATTGCCCTGTTGCAAAGCAGCTTGTTCAGTGTCTTCTGCCTGGAAGGGTCCTATTTTAAGAATTCAGATGGAGTGCCAAGTTAGGAAGGTGATGCTCCAGCTTAGCTAATTCCCATACCCTGTCAGTTTGTGATGTGCAGGAGGAGCTCAGTTTGATACATGCCCTTAAATTGCACCATTGAGAGTTTGACCCCAAGTGCCTGTGATGAACAGACAACATCATTCTTCATCGTTCAACATCGTTCAACAGACAACTTACCCATTGTTCTGTGAGGGTTTTTTGTGGGTGTGTATCTTCAGGTAGAAACCAAAATAATCCTGAATTCTTGCAGATCTAGCTCAGTGAGCCCAGGTGCATATACAAGCTGTGTGTGCTGCTTGTGTCAGGGGAATGTTTGCTACAGTTCTTGCAGTTTTCAGTATGGCTGTTCTGAAGCAGACATGCCCTTCGATAGTGTGGGCAGGTGGAGACAGACCAGAGCTGCCCTGCCCATGCTCCAAGCAAGCTGGATGCTAACCAGCTCTGGTCCAGAAGCAGCCGATCTGGGTTTGCATGATTTACCTTCACTAATAGATCCTGCCTTTCAGGGCAATTATACCTGTGAAAGAGGACACCTGTGTGAGGCTCTGCCTAAGCACTGCAGTTACCTTAGTGTCTTCCTATGTCCATCCAGTCCAGAGCTTAGCAGGGGCACGCTCAGATTAGGAGACACACTTGCAAACAGCACTTGTATCATGTCTTGGGCCTTGGTGCTTTTTGAGGAAGAACAGAAAAAGTGTTTAAGCTGAACTGTAACTATGATCTTGTATGGTTTTGTTTCCCTCCCTACTCTCTCAGGTCAAAAAAGTTTTTCAGCTTTATAGAAGGTTGTCTAGTAAAGAATTACATGCAGCGACCCTCTACAGAACAACTCTTGAAACACCCCTTTATACGTGACCAGCCAAACGAAAGGCAAGTCCGAATCCAGCTTAAGGACCATATAGACAGGACCAGGAAGAAGAGAGGAGAGAAAGGTATGCCATTTATGAAAGTCAACTATTGCACCTTGTTAAAAATGCACTGCTTTCTCCTTTGCATTCTAAATCACCATCCCTAGAAAAGCTCCAGACCCTTGCAGGGCTCTTTTTTAATTCATGTTTTGACTATCAACAGACTTTTAGGTTTTATTCCTGTCCTCTACAAAGAAACTATCAATTTCAAGTGTCTTATTTTCAGTTAAGTTCTGGGTCACTGCCTCTTCCATATAAGCATTAAAGAACATTTAGGAGGATACTGGCATTTATGCCTTTCCCTTTTTTGGTCTGTGGTTGATCTGCTGCTGGAATGGTGCCATAAATCAGATTCACAGGAAATAACCCATTGCAAGAGCTATGAGGCAGATGTCTTGGGTAGCCTATTTTCTGTACTCAGGTGGTGCCAAGGTTCTCCAGGTGTCTTTTCTTACATGTAAAACTTGCTTTTGCTCAGGAAGTTTGCTGCAAGTTTGCTGCAAAGAGCTGTGCTGCTTTACAAGTATGGGAAGATAGGCTTTTATATCTAGAATGAATTCCAGGGTCTGTGATATGTATTCTCGGTGAAGGATAGTATGTATTCTCAGTGAAGGATGTAGGAGCAGGTTCATTAAGGCACTACTGCAACTCCCTACTGTCCTAAAATTAAAGATAAGCGCTATCAAAACTTTTGTTTCTTTTCTGTTAGATGAGACAGAGTATGAATATAGTGGAAGTGAGGAAGAAGAGGAGGAAGTGCCTGAACAAGAAGGAGAACCAAGGTAAGAATTGCCTTTGAGAGGGCTCTAAGCCAAGTAAGTTTGAAGGTCTGTGACTATAAATCAGGAGCACAGTACATTTTTGGATCTAATTAGGTGCATACACAAACCGCACAAAGGTTTGAATACCTATGACTGCTAAAGGTGTTAAAGCCTCTGTTAGATGGCTTAAAGCCAGAAAACTCTGGATGGAAGGAGGTTTATGGCAAATATGATTGGTTAGGATCTTCACAATGTCAGAGTTGGTCCTTATTTTGCTTGCATTTCACACCTTCCACTTAGAGTGTCTGTTTGAGTGTGTGTATATCCGCTGTCTTCACTCCAAAAGAAGCAAGATTAAAATTTAAGCTCATGCTCTATTTTATTAATGCTCCCTTGCTTTGGCTAAGGTATGTAGTGAACTGTCAGGATTTATCGTACAGAAGGCTTTAACTTCCTCTTGTTGCAGTTCCATTGTCAATGTGCCTGGAGAATCAACCCTCCGACGTGATTTCCTGAGACTACAGCAGGAAAACAAGGAACGGTCTGAGGCCCTTCGGAGACAACAGCTGCTGCAGGAGCAGCAGCTCCGTGAACAGGAGGAGTACAAGAGGCAGCTGCTGGCAGAGAGACAGAAGCGTATTGAGCAGCAGAAGGAACAAAGGAGACGGCTAGAAGAGGTAGAGACAGGAGACTAGAACCCAAGGCGCAGAAACCCCTCTTCTGCTTGCATTTCTCATTCCCATGCCCACTTAAAAAGTGTTTCCTGAAGCCCCAACACATCTCAGGAAAGAAAACAACGTGCATATCCACTGGCAAAAGCAGAGCAAAGCACTTTAAATCCATGTCTGCCTACTTGAACGTAAGCCATCTTCCAAAACCAAAGCCGGGTTGTTTAAAGGTATCTGGAGGGAGCTGTAAATTTTCACTATATCAAAGAGGAGACAACATGTCTAAACTGTAGAGAAGGACAGACATTAATTATTATCTTATGGGGTTTTAATTTTTTTTTTGAGTGCACAGTGCCTCAAGATTACATTTTTGGTGGCCATGGGATCCTTCAAGTTTCCCTTAAAAGCTTTGTCAAACATCTGTGTTCAACACTCTTTCATGTCAGGTAGAAGCCCATTTTTTTAATGTATCACTCCCACATGCATAGTAGCATGATGACTAAAAGCCACCTAGAATTACAAATAGGTGTTAAAATTGTAATTCTGCAGAAATTACAAATATATAAATAAGAGTTTTTGTTATAAGAAGTATGCAATTTGTATACACTGCTGGAAGATAACAAATTTAATCTGCATATACAATATTGT
Organism: Eubucco bourcierii; assembly: GCA_013396675.1. NCBI lineage: Eukaryota > Metazoa > Chordata > Aves > Piciformes > Ramphastidae > Eubucco > Eubucco bourcierii. Next base: position 327,976 of record VWZE01018088.1, read on the forward strand.
TCTTTTGTACATTTTATATGTCATGGTTTACTCTAGCTGGCAGCTGAGCCCCAAGCAGCCACTTACTCACTTGCCACTGGTGGGATGGAGGAGGGAATCAGAAGAGTGAAAGCGAGCTAACTTATGGGTTGAGATAAAGACAAGACAATTGGTAAAGCAAAAGGTATGGAGGCAAGAAAACCAAACCAAAGAATTAATTTACTAGCCCCTGATTGGCAGGCAGGTGTTTGGTCATCTCCAGGAAAGCCAGGCTCCATCATCATGCATAATAGTTAATGGAGAAGACAAAATGCTATCACTCTGAACATACCCCACCTTCCTCCTTACCCCATTTTTTATTGCTGAACATGACATCTTGGTGTGGGACAGACCTTTGGTCACTTGAGGTCAACTGTCCTGACTGTGTCCGCTCCCAAACTTCCTGTGCACTCTCAGCCTACTCACCGAAGGAGAAGTAGAAAAGGGCCTGACTCTGTGCAAGCAGTGCTCAGCAATGACTAAAACATTCCTGTGCTACCAACACTCTTTTTAAGCACGAGTCCAAACCACAACCCTGCACTAGCTACTGTGACAAAAATTAACTCCATCCCAGTCACAACCAGTACAACATCCTAAGATCTCATGTGTGTTTACATATGTGTAGATGGAATATGCAGTGTGAGCTTCAGAGGTGGGAGGATTTCAAAACAGTTCTTCAGGCTAGAGGTGGCTGTGACACAGAGCTGAAGTGAAACCAGTCCTCTGGCTCCTCAGGAAGTGTAGGGTCGAATTCCAGTCGTCCTTAAATGACCTCCTACTTGAGTCTCTGTTTCAACTGTTCACTTAGCAATGATGGAAAAACTACACCCAGTCTGGTTTTCCAAATCCCGGTAATGTTTAACGAGGACACAACCAGGACCAAATGTTGATTTGCATCCCGTGATGTGTTTACATAACAAATAATACAAAGTACCACATAGCTTTCCAGGTCACACTATGCTCCTTATCCTTCTTTTTTCAGCATGCAAGTGAATTCAGTGCTGATATAAGGTGGGGTCGGTAGGAAAGACTTCAGCCACACATGAACCCAGGAGGATGGAGAAGGGGAAGGCACATAAACCCCATTTCTCTTCTTTTCCTTCCCCACCCTTCTGATATTGCCAAGATAAACATTGTAGCACTTCCAGCTTTTAGACTCTTAAGATTTTGGGGGGGAGGGAAGCAAATAATAAAGAAGCTAGGAAAATAAAGTATTTTACTGATACTGTTAAAGGTTAAGCAGAAGTTAAGGTACTCCTTAGACTCTGAATTTTGTTGTAGTCTGGAAATCAAGGATTTATTTTAAATGCCCCTTTAATCTCTGAGGTTCTGTAGGCAGTATGTTTTTGGTGAGGAAAGGGATTATGGCTAAATTATCTATGTCATTTAACTTCTGTAATCAGTGCAACTGTTAAAATCTGGAGTTTCTTTTCTTTTTACAATAATGAAGATACTGCTGCTAGTGTAAACCAAACATTGAACAGTTTTGCTGCAGAGGGCTGAACTTTTGGGGGATGCTGAAGAAATCATAATATAATGGGCAATTAAAAAGAAAAGGTAGTTACCTGAAGGTTTTGTTTAATCAGTCCTGCTTTTTAAAATCAAGACAGAACTAGCAGCTTCCACAACCACAAGATGAGATGCAACATAGGTTGATACATTGCTGAAAAGGTTACACATTAAGCCATGTAAAGTAAGAGAGAAGCTTTTACCTTTTATTACATCTGTAACCCCTTCCTGGTTCCCTCGGGGATGTAAATATGAATGATGTACTGTAAAGGTTTTCCTTTTGCACGTGATGGGCAGGTGTACTGTGAATTTTTAGAAAGGCTCACATTTAGCTTTCAAACCCCCCCCCCNGCCAAAACAAACTCGTTAAGATGGGGGAAGGGTGGTAGACACACATTTAGATAAACATCAGCATTGTGACACAATTGAAGACCAAAATATTGAAATGTTGTCACTTTGTCCTTAACTCACCCCCCGTGTTTTGAGGAGGCCAGTAAACAATGAAGAGCTCGGTAAGGTGAGCTAAGATTAGTGTCTGGCATGGAATCTTTGGGCTTCCATCACTGCTGATATTTCTACCAACCCTTGCTTTCTTGTAATTTTAGCTTGTGTTGAGTGAGTGTATGTGTGGGTATACCTGTTTAACGTTCTTTGAGGAGAGTTTTTTTGTGCTAGATAGTCACCCTGGATAAGTTGCTTACACTGTATCCACCTTCTCTTCCCTTACTGCTGCCCCCCATTTCCTAAATTATAATTGAGAGCTTGTTCTTACAATAGTGGCGAAGAGCCTAGACACTTTTGACCGAGACTGAAAAAAGAAACGGAGTTTAAGGACATGTGCCAAAACCTGTAATTCTCAGTAGTATTAGATAAAAGATTATTTTTTAAAAAGGTTGTAGGTGACTTCTCAAACTCATTGTTGCAGCAACCTTATAATTTGTGTGTTACTGAGGCGATGGAAGTTATATGTGGTCTAAGTACCAAAAAAATTACATGAAATATTTTGGAACAGGAATTGTTTGCCCTCCTCCCAATGCCACTTAAAAAAAAAATCATATAAAGACTAACTGCATAAATATTATCTGCATGACATATCCTTAGACAGCTAAAACAAGAAATCTAAGCTGCTCCTGGCTCTTCTAATATGGGCCTGTGTTTCTGTTAAATTAGCATGGGGACACCGGTGCATAGTGTGACATGTATCAAAAGACATTTGAATTTGTGCTTTGCAAAGCTGAGTCTGGTTTGGGAGATTGAGGATTAGGTGTGGTGGAATCTCATTTTTTGTGGACCTCCACAGTTCAGGATAACTTTATTAAAGGTGTCTCTGTCCCTGGTAATGAAACCCTAAGATGGATGTTTTTGAAGTGGTAGGTTATATAGTGCCATTGGCAAGTAGTAGAGTCCTGTGGAAGCAGATTTGTGGAGCACAGTAATTAAAGTGCTGAGGACCCAAAGACTTCACATGTTTAAAGACAGGAGGAGTTCCTTTGGATTAGCTGAGGTCTAGACTGTGTGCCTGCTTGTGGTTGGAGTGCATCTGCCTTTTTAATTTCATCCAAAAGGAGTGGTTGGCACTCCAAGACATCTTCAGAATACAAAACAAAACTGGGTAAGTGGAGATGATTGGATGATTCACTTCAAAAGAGCACTCCTGATCTGAACCAAGATGCTAATGTAAGTGTACCTGCAGGGTAATTTTTCACCAGGGCTTTGTTTCTTTTACAGAAGAGAAGATTATTTGTATCTGCTTAAATTGAATTGCTTGCAGTTTGCATTGGTACTGACTAAGAAGTTATACTTCTGATGTATCTCTGGTTTGGGCAAAACAAAAGTATCTTTATTAATCTTTCCAATCCTCTTTGCAAACTGTTACCAGGTTACCTAATTATTTGTGAATGAAATCATTAATATTTGCATTTATCAACCTTCATCTGAATATGAGACAGAATAACAATATTTTATTAATATGAAATTAGAGTATCTATATTTTATCTTCAGTATTTCGCTCTAGGAATGGGGTCCTGAATTTGCGGGTGTTCACCAGCTGTGTGTGTGATTGTATTGCCCCCTCCTGGCAAATCACACTCTGCTGCCTGGTTTTCCAGTTTGGTGATGTCAGGTTCCATTATGACATCATCATTAATGCACCCTAAAAGCAGACAAGGGGCCCAGAGTATTGAAGCTGTATTTTCTATATGGATTTTTTTGTTGTTAGCACAGTAAAAGCCAATTTTGTGAAGTGCATTAATTTGAAGGAGAATGGGCTCTGTCAAAATTCTGTTTTGGCATCTCTGAAATTTCTTTGAGGAGTTTCTGCCCTGCCTTTCAAGTAGCAGTTAGCTCCTTGAAAATTAACTTTCCATCTGACGTATACAAGAAAATTGATAATACCATATTGTCCTACAGAAGATCTGGATGTGCATCCGTAATTTCAGTGAATCCAGATCTATACCTGCTGTCTACTGCACAATGTGGTTTTACATCACCTTTTTTTTGTATGATATCTAGTAGTCACATTTATTAAATTCAGAAATACAACTTTTATAAACAGAAGTGGCACTGGCTTTAATAGTTTTCTCTTTCCTTCTCCCTCCTATGGGCAAACCTGAGGAAAAGTGACCAGGTTCATGTGGAGTAATTGCTAGATCCAGTCAGAAACTTCGTGCAACAGATGGATGGTAGGAAATCAGCTAGAGAGGACTTCATATGAAGCCATCTTGGGTCCACAACATCTTGCCACCAGACAGTTTTGCCATTGCTTTGATAGGATGTAGGCTAGGAACGAAGAGTTGCTTGTCATTATAGATTTCCTTTCCCTGGGCTTATTAAAAGTAAATTCCACATTGTTAGCAGTCAGTAGTTAGATGCTCAGGTTTCAAAGGCCATGTGCAAAGGAAGTGAAACTATTCTTTTACAGCTAGGTCTGGGAATAAGTGCATTGCATGGGGGTGATTTGTGTGGACTCATTCACACAAGGAGTGCACCAGGAGTGCTGGGTGCCTGCTCTTTGCACTCAGCTGGTGAGGGGCTGAGATGGTGCCTGACAGGAAGACAGAAGTGATGCTGAGAAACCCCGTCTGTCTGTGTAGTTTGGCACATAGACAACAGCACATTTGTGCTTTGGAGCTTCAGCTTAAACTCATATTTGTGGCAGAGAATATATGTATGTTTTTTTCCCACCTTTTGCTGGGTAATACATAGTATCAGTGCTGAGCTCAAGGTTTGATTAAAAATTTCATCTTTTAACAGCTGGTTTTGTTTTTTTTTGTGATGCCGTGGGAAATCAGATTTCGTAGTCAATTTGTAACTTCTCTTTCTCATGGTGAGCTCAGTTATTTATAGTTGTTGCTGAATACTTCTGCATTGGCTCAAGAAGCAACAAATTTATTTAATCCAAAAGACCTCAGCTCTGCCTGTCTTCCTTATAACGAGAATGGTGTCATCTCAAGATCTGCAATATATCCATTTCACAGTGTCAATGTAATATTGTTAGACAGGCTTCATATGTTTAAGAAATGTTTGATAAATGTGGGTATTAACCAACCAGCAATGTGCTGTTTCTTGCGTCCTCAAGGCAACAAAATTATTGTACTTCACATCTTAGTTTTCTTAAAAGCCTGTCAAACTTGATTAACCAAGAAGCGCATGAATATGTTGACTTAAATATAGCAGTTGTTTGACACAGATGTGTATATTCAGAAATAAAAGAACCTACTTAATCCTTTTACAGTGGCTAAAAATGAAGGAGGAGAAGCAGTGAGACCTATGAAATGCACTGTGTGCTGTTGCTGCCTTGCAGCACTCTTTCTATTTTTGTATCTATGTTCACTGAAGAGAACTTTCTTAAACAAGAGAGAAAAGGCTGGTAGATGGATTTCATTAGGAGAGGAGATGCAAGAGCAGGGAAGTTGTGTTTCTTCACAAAAATTGTGGGTGAGAAAAAGAGCTTATGTCTTGTGGCATAGGAGGGTAGTAGTGAACCCTGGATCACTACTTTGGGCCAATAAGGAAGGTATCATAGTTACAGAGTGGGTGTCTTTGAACAGTGGTTGCATCCTTCCCAAAACTGCACCTTGTTAGAGACAGTTAGAAAGCAGCTTTAAGTACTGCTAGTACTTTGCTATCTGTTTTTGCCTCAGTGATTTTTCTTCACTGTCATTTCAGAGTCAATTCCAGAAGATAGTAAAGCCTGTTCAGCTTTCTAGCCATGCAAAATAAAGTGCTGAGCAGAAAAATTTTCTCCTGTGAAGTAACACAGAATGTGTATTGACCTTAGCTTGTTTGGTGGAGTACTAGTATGAAATCAACACCGTTTGTGAACTCCAACTGGATTTATGAACTCAAACAGAAACCTAGTCTGACTGCCCTTGAAAGACTATGTGGTGTGCCTTGAGACTGGAAAACCTGTGGCACCTCGAAATTTGTGATAGTATTTTCCTTAATCTAAATGTGAAAAGGAATAACCAATGTAGATTTTCTTGGTTTATCCTTGGGATTAAATTTGAGTGTTTTTTTGTTTGGTTTGGTTGGTAGGGTTTTTTTTTTTTTTCAGTTTAAATTTTTTAGCATGTCTATATGTCTAAATCTATAATGGAAGTAAATGCATAAAGATTCTCAACTGATAGTTGAACAGAAGACAGCTGGGTCTTTCAACACTTAGGCAGTTGTGGGAGGCTGTCTCAGATTTCAGGGTAGGTGGAGTAAATGGATGCTTCTGTAGAAGTGCAGCAAGACTTGGTCACGACTGTATGGGCATTTAAAATGTCTCCTCTGAAGCTGTATGTGGTGCTTTATACACATAAATGAGTCAGTTCATTCTTTCTGTAGCTGTTCTCCAGGTTCTTTTCAGACTTGAGCAGGCTTATCAACACCAGTTTGCTTTTGGGTCATGTGTGGAAGCTTATCTGTCTAATTGTGAAAACTTAGGACAGCTGTTTCTGCTCTTTCACACATGGGCACTTCTGATGTTTTGGAAGGGGCTGAGGTCCTGTTGGTCAGCCTTCTTTCTGTCTTAGGCAAAGTTTTGGGAAGTACATTAAAATGAGCTTTGTTGTTGGCCCAGCAGCACCAAATTCTTAGCAGACCGTGAATTGTGTTAAGAGAGAAGCAGCTCACCAAAACCTCACATAGTTGTTATTGGCTTTCAGCTGATTCTGTGGGGCCGATAATTCCCTTTTTGGCAGCATTTAGATGGTGTGTTCAAGTCAAGAAAATTATCACTCTGGTCAAGAGTTGAGTTCAACAGTTGTTCAAAGATTGAGATTTCCCTGTGAAGAGCAGCAGTGAGTTTCCACACCTCAGTTGTCAGGAATATGGTATGTGAGATTGTGCGCTTGAAGAAACTAGACAGGGTATGTGAGGCTGCTTTCAGGGATAGATGCGTACTGGGTACGAGTTAGTTTCCTGATGGAACACTTGCATAAAATGTTTTGTCACTCAGTTGCAGAGCTTGCCAGTCCTGGTAAACCCCTCTCTTCACAGCAGAAAACAACTCCACCTCTTTCTTTGATAACAACAAAAGTAAAACTTTGTGGTTTCTTTTCACTTTTTGTAGCAACAAAGGAGAGAACGGGAAGCTCGAAGGCAACAAGAGCGTGAGCAAAGACGGAGAGAACAGGAAGAAAAAAGACGTCTGGAAGAAATGGAGAGGAGGCGTAAGGAAGAGGAAGAGAGAAGAAGAGCAGAGGAGGAAAAGAGGAGGGTAGAAAGGGAGCAGGTGAGTCCATAATACAGATATATGCACAATAGATTTATTTCTTCTAAATTATAATCTATTTTTTAAAAAATTAGTAAGCCTAATGCAGCTTAGAGGCAAACTAACACTGATCTTTTCATCTTTGTTGTCTCTGGCAGCAAACAGACTAACATAGATCATAGGGCTTTATGGAAAGTTCTGGCAGCCTCAATATTCCCTCAAAAAAGAAGTCATTCTAAATTCAGCTTATGCCCTAGGCTTGACTGAAAACCATCAAAATTGGCAAAATCATCACTGGGGCTGAAAATCATTCCTAGGCTTGTCTTGCTGGATCAGTGGTCTTTGCAGGACATGCCCCTGTTCAGAATGCCTCCCAGAGAAGATCAACTGTGTTGCATGTCAACTTCTGGCACCTAGAATTGGTCAGGGACTCCTCGTAAACTTGGAATATTTTGAATTTGAGATGAAACCTTTGAGCTGCAGAGGGTTTTCCTTCCTGAAACTTCAGTATGCAGTCTCCCTCTCTCACTCTATTTAAAATCAGCTTTAATAATATATGCCAGTTTGGGCAGCAAACCTGTCTTAAGTTGCGTCAGCGTGCCCTTAAATACATTTGAAAGTACAGGTGAGAAACCTTTTAAACTGTGAAATTCAGCTGCTATATTCTGCATGAAATCTGCATGATTTTAAATCCTTAAAAAACTTTAATCAGGATAATAATCTGGGTAATAATTACTATGCATGTACTGCAAAATACTGATCCCATATAAAGGGCCAAAACTGCTGTCCTAGAAGCTGATTGTAGATTTCCCATTAACTTCAGGAATGCTTGTTTTGGCCGGATAGACCTTAATTTTTCCTTACATAAAGTGATTGTGTTTGAAATCATTGATGACTGTGTTACTGGGGTATTTTACTGTGTTTGTATGTATTTAAAAGATTTTTGAGTTGCAAGGAGAGAAGACTAACCAATAGGAATAAATAAATGGAAAAATGTCTAATTACAGCACAGCAATTTTGCTTTTTTGGGCAGACACCGGGTATTCCCCCAGCTGCTTTTTAAGCTGTTGAAATGCTAATTACGCACAGTGCCAATAATGCTGAACGGTTAATTGGTGTGGCCAAGCTGAACTACTCTGAATTATTTTATTATTTATTTTTAGAAGAAATGACAATACTCCCTCTCAGAATTTTTGATAACCCAAATTATGGCTCAGCCAGTGTGCGTAACAGCAGTATAGCGTATCTCATCAGTGTGTCACAAGATCTTCTATAGCTCACATCACTGTATCACTGATCCATTAATTTCTTACTGCATACACTGTAAATGTGTGCGTGTGCTTCTGTCTGTGCGCGCATGCACATGTTATATACTTCCATTAATTGCATGATAGGATGTTACCAGCTTGGGTTTGGTGCTTCAGAGTTTGAGTTCTTCCAGGGGCATTCAGGTGAAACAGTGGGTCATCCTCTCATGTTGAGGCTGCAGGTGAAGAGATCACAAGAGCGAGCAAGTTTGGTCTAATATCTGTTTCCTGGTGGATGTTTGTTTGTCTCATAACCATCGCATAATTCAGCAAGGCTGGCAGCGTCTGCTCAGGAGAAGCTTTTGGTGAGGGCAGCAGGGGAGATGGCAGGGCAGGTCCCAAATGCACTTGGCAGAGCCCCTGTCAGGGAACTTGCTCCAGGTCTGCCTACACTATGCCTGGCTTTAGCTGTTGCTAACAGTCATCGCACCAGTGCAACAAACTAATGTTTAATACAACTTGCATGTGACTTTGTATTGGCTGTGTTGAGTCAGACTTGCTGTGTTTTAACATTTTCCAAAATCTTTAAGTGCATTTTGCTGCTTCTTGAAACCACTTCCAAAATATTTAAATTAACTCTGGCCTATGCCAGCAACATTTGCAGGAGTGCAAATTCTAGAACAGAAGGGGCCAAAATCTGATACTCAGAAGGCAGGGCTTCCTAAATTGTTCTACAGGCACTAATCCATCCTGAAGTGCGTTTCTCATTAAAGATAAACTGGGGAAGTAGTGTGTGGTGTTCCACCCAGGGGTTTCTGATGCATTCCTTTTGAATAAATTTATTGCTGGGTAATTTCTATGTGACAGGAGTATATCAGGCGACAGCTAGAAGAGGAGCAGCGGCACTTGGAAATTCTACAGCAGCAGCTGCTCCAGGAGCAGGCCATGTTACTGGTAAAGCACTGTATCTGTTTTGTTCAGTAGCTATAGGATCCATTTATCTGGCCAGTCCTAGGCTTCCCTCAGTTGGGCACAGCTGCACTGACAGTATGACAATAAAGGAGCTAGATTAAAAGACCATTTATGCTAGTGTTGTGGGCTGACAGGCACATATGAGAAGTGGTCACACTGCTTTCTGGGCACTAAGAGGAGGCTTTATGTTAAAGTGGAACAGCTCTGGTGTGGTGGTCAAGTTTCTGAACAGACCTTGGCATTCAGTGAAGAACTAGAGTGCTTATGTTGCAGATCAAAAGCACACATGATATGTAAATCCACCCCAGGATACAATGGCCTAGTGTTGGTCTAAATCATTGTTTTATGAACTTTATACTGGATTTAGTATAAATAACTCTTTTTTTTTTTCTTTAATAAAAATCAGTTTTGACATAACTCTCCAATCACTTGAAGCTTAGCAGTACACTCTGGTCTTTCCCAGCATGAGACACGTGCCATATTGGTCTAACTTAGCTCTTGGTCACACTTTAACAATGAAATAAACCACAAGAAAGGAAAAAAAAAAATAAAAGAAAACAACAACCAGAAAGGTGCATTTTTAATGGGATGGATAGGGGCACATCCACCATACAGTCAATATCACGTCCTGAATTACTCACCTGTTCTCTCAAAGGAATACAGATGGCGAGAGATGGAGGAACACCGACAGGCAGAGCGACTCCAGCGCCAGTTGCAGCAGGAGCAAGCCTACCTCCTGTCGCTGCAGCATGATCACAGGCGGCAACAGCAGCAGCAGCAGCAACAACAGCAGCAGCAGCAGCAGCAACAGCAGCAGCAACAGCAGCAAGAAAGAAATAAACAAAGCTATCATACTCCTGAGCCAAAATCCCACTATGAGCCTGCTGAAAGAGCGCGTGAGGTAAGAACTGACCACTTCACTACCCGTTCTTGTTGGCATCTTTCTGTCTGCAGTGCCGCTCTAGCATGGTTGGAGGCCAAAGTGTCACTCATAAGGGGCAGAATATAATTTTGAAATACTAGTTGCTGGTTTCCAAACCTGAGGGCTGTTTCTGAGTGCTTCTGCTGCAGCTGTTGGAGTTCAGAGTTTTGAAGTGTAAAGGGTGGAAAGAAATTCTGGAAGGGTGCAGACTGAGGGGACTTTGTTTTAGAAGCACTTGATCATTCACGTTTTCATAAGAAGCATTGGTGCAGTTGGCAATCAGTGTCTCTGGTAGTTACTGCCAACTGGAAGTTGGGAGGCTATTGGAAAGGATGAACCTATGATGGATGCTTGCATACAGCACCTGTTTACACATTTGGTGCTTTAACTTGTGCTGTTTGAAATTTCCTTCTGATGAACATAAACCTGAATCTCATTAGTTTCATTTTTGAAGTGTTAAGTATTCTCTTCTAACATCATATCCTGCTTTTATGAAACTGTGGTGTTGCCTTCTGGGACTTTGGGCACTTGCAAGTCAATTTGAAATCGTCAGAGTTCTGTTTGTTTCACTGAGTGGTCCTCTGTCTTCACCAGTCTGTGGGTAACATTGTGAAGCAAATAATTACCTCTTTGATGCACATTTGGCTCTGTTTCAGTGGTCTTAATCTTATGTTTCCCTTGAGCACTCTACTGGCCACAAACCACTAGATCAGGCAATACTGGTCAAAGCTCTTAATGGCATTCATCACCAGCATGTGGGCACTAGGTGAATGTATTTTGGAACAAGAACAAAAAAATCCATGGGGCTGTTGAACATGATAAAATGTCCACCTTCATCCAGTAGTCCTTTGTTTCCTTTGAAGTATTGCTGTTTGGGCTTGGTGAGCACAAACTAATTTTCTTGTAAATACAGTTGTTGAAGTTCTTCATAAACGGTGTTTGAGCTCTCTTATCCATTCCTCTTGGTGGTTTAAGTATCTGGTGCATCTCACTCTCTCTTGGAAGAAGTTTAGACTTGTAGAGTATCTGATGGTGCAGGCATAGGACCAACCTTTCTGTTTATGTTGCATGTCCTTGGCCCATCCGGTGAAGTCCAGCACTCTTGTCCTACCTGAAGGCTGTCTTTGGAGGTGTGCAGTGCTGTACCTACTCCTTAATCTCCCATCTTCTTTTCAGAGTTGAAAAAGAAAATCCTGAAGATTCAAAATGTTACATTTTTTAGCAGAACCATTGACTCTAGCTATTTTTCTGTTATGGTCTTTTTCATAGAGTCACAGAATAGTAAGGGTCAGAAGGCACCTTCAGAGATCAAGTCCAACCTCCCTGCCAAAGCAGGATCCCCTAGGGTAGGTCACATAGGAACACATTTAGAGGGGTCATGAAAGGCGGTAGAGAAGGAGACTCCACAAGCTCTCTGGGCAGCCTCTGCTAGTGCTCCATCACTCTTACAGTAAAGAAGTTTCTCATGTTGCAATGGAACTTCCTGTATTCTAGTTTGTATCCATCATGCCTCATCCTGTCACAGGACATCATTGAAAAGAGACCAGCACCACCTTCTTGACACCCACCCTTCAGATATGCGTAAACATTAATAAGTCCTCTGTCTTCTCTTTTCCAAGCTAAACAACCCCAATTCTAAATGTTTTCTCTTAAGACAGCTGTTTCAGTCTGTTAATCACCTTCATAGCCCTCTGTTGGAGACTCTCTTATACATCCCTGTCTCTCTTGAACCTGGGATCCCAGAACTGGACACAGTCCTCCATATGTAGTCTCACCAGGGCAGAGTAGAGGGGGAGAAGAACCTGCCTAGACCTGCAGAACACACTTTTCTTGATGCACCCCAGGATACTGTTGTTCTTCCTGTACACAAAGGAACATTGCTGTCTCATGGAGAGCTTCTTGTTCTATTCTATGGAAGTCCTTCTCCATGGAGCTGTTTTCCAGGATCCTTTTTCCCCAGCTCTTCGGTCTGTCCAGATCTTGCTGAATGGCTGCGTGGCCACCTGGTGCATCATCCAATCCTCTTGGTTTCATGTCATCAGCAGACTTGCTGAGGGTACACTCTTTCCCCTCATACAGGTTGTTCATGAAGATGTTGACCCAGTACTGACCCCTGCAGAACGTCACTAATTACATGTCTCCAACTAAACTCTGCACTGTTGATCATGACCCTCTGAGCTCTGTTGTTCATCATGTTCTTCTGTTTTTAATCTGTGGTTGGTCTAACTAGAAAGAGTAAAGGGAAGGCACTGTAAAAGAAGAAATAGTGTCAGTAGTCAGATTTTCTCAGAGGTTGCTGTGTAATATTCTTTTTAAAAAATGATAGAAGCGTAGCCATAATTTGTGTCTGGCCGTGAGAACCGCACTGCTTTCTCTTAACAGCAGGCATTAAGTCTGATGTCCTTCTTGACATAAAGTGGTGAATTGGAGCGACAGTTCCTTGCCTCGTATTTTCAGGCATATTGCTTTCCAGAAAAAGTTTCCACCTACAGAGATGCTGCTTATCAGGGTGGTAAGCAAAAGTGGACTAACTTTCCTGTTCTGGCAGAATCTAATGGTGATTAGGAGTTTGAGGGTTTTTTAGGTTTGCTTCCCCCCCTGCCCCCGCAGTAGCAATGAAGATATGAAGAAAAGGACTTTTTGACTCTGGGAAACAGAAGGGAGCTTAGAGCAAGAAATGAGCCTTAACATAATTTTCTGGTCCAGACAGTCAGATGACTAAAACAGGACCTGTTTCTATACAGGGATGCACTTACTATCTCCTCCTCACTTCTTGCCTCGTTTTAAGAACATGTGGCTCATGCAGTTGAAGTGCTTTGTGGAAGAAACCACCTATCATCTGTGGCTAGAGACATGAAAGCCTGTGTTTTCTGACAGAAGGACTTGGGGCTTTTCTTTATTCTATTCATGACAAGGAGTCTGGCCTGTTTTTTAAACTTTGAAAGATGACTCTGAAGTTGAACATGGTGGTGAAAATGATTGTATGGTGAAGATGAGATGCTTGCCTCCATTATTGTACTTCCCAAGACGTGGTATATTTTGTGTAGAAGTGGCAGAAGCTTATCTGCTTGTTCTCATAGCAAACTGTTACCGTCCTCAAATTTTGGGAAGCAGAAGCGAGTCAGGTTTGTAAAGCAGCCCAGCTGAGGAGTCCTGGAAAACTACCTCTGTCTTTTAACATGGGTTATATGAACTCTCTCTCCAGGCCAGTACTGCTATGGAACTGCCACAGTACTGGGTTTTGTGCTCCAGGCACAAGAGTTACAGTAAATCTTGTGAGCAGAATCTCAACAAATGAAATCAACCCAAACTGCCAGTTGGATCTTTCTTTGATGTTTTGATGAGTTTCGTCTTCCTCAGAGGCAACTTCTCTGCCAGAAATGCACAGTCTGCCTTGGTTCCAGCAACAAACCATCTTAGGAAATGGGAGGGTATTTCCTGTCTGCTTGGAACCTCTCTATCTCTTGGCCTTCGTACATATCACTTTGTTTACAATGCTTTGTGGCCTTGGAAGCGGTGATGTTTCTGCATGGAAGCTCACTTGATGTTCTTTTGAGGACTGAGCACTCTCAGATAACAGACTTTCAAGATTAGTGTATGATCACTTCTGTGTCTCCCTGAGAAAAAGTAACAAGCTACTGAAGCTGTTTTCTGCAACCTCTGAGATTGTGTTGGGACTGTCTGATAAGAGGGAGGATGAACAGTCCCACAGTTTCATACCTGAAGAGCTTCAATATTACTAGGTGTAGAGGCATATCCTACGTCTTTCTGTATTGCTAAAGAGACAAGCACAGTAAAGCAGATGATGAGATACTGTTGGCTGTGGTAGGTAACCACAGTAAGAGAATAGAAATGGGAAATGTATTTCTAGATTGTGAAGTTTCTGTTTTCATATATCCTTTTTGTTGTCTGTGAAGGAGCTACTGATGGATAATTAGGCAGAAAGAAGCCTCATAATGTCTTTCATCATATATATATATATATAAAAAAAAGAAACTTCACCTCTTACTGCCTGCTGTGTCCTCTCCTCCTAGTATGGGTTTTCCGTATTGGCATACTTGCTACTTCAGTGTAGTTCGCTCTGTGCTTACCAGTGCTGGTGGAAGTGGTAGAGAAAAAATTCCTTCCAAGTCCTGAATGTATTTGCTTTCTTTATGGTAGAGGAAAGGTGGTACTCTCCTTCATATTTCTCCTGTCATTTGGTTTTATAGATTCCCAGACTTAATTTCCGTTTATTTTGGCTTAGGTGGAGGAGAGATTTAGAAAAACTAATCAAGGGTCCCCTGAAGCACAGTCTAAACAGATGGGCAAAGTGTTGGAGCCACCAGTGCCTTCAAGATCAGAGTCCTTTTCTAATGGAAACTCGGAACCTGCTCAGCCTGCCCTGCAGAGGCCGATGGAGCCCCAGGTAAGTGCCCAGAAAAATCTTGGTGAGCCTGGAGGAAATGCAGAAGTCCTAACTTGTTTTCTTCAGATTTGCAGATCTTGGTACTTAGGAGGTCTTATGTAAAGACTGTTACATAGAGCAACTTATTCAGTAGATGTGCTCTTTTTTTCTATTTTTGCTTATTTTATTGATAAACTGATGGATTTGGGACTTTGTGTTTTGAGTTGTTTGGTTTTTTTTTTTTTTAGTAATAGAGCTAGATTAGAACTGTTTCATTCTGTTATTATCTATGCAATAGTGAAATGGTAGGCTAAACACTAGTGGCAGTTGTGGTACCCTTTTACAATTCTGAATTTGATTGGTGTAAGATACTGCCAAAAAGGATGTTCAGGAAAGAAATGAGCTTGCTTGGGTTTTTTAATTCTTGCACAAAAAGCTAACTAAACATGTGGGTTTTAATAGTATGGGCACTGCTTCAAAGAGATTTTCAAAACATGTCTAAGAAAAGGAAATTTGTTTTCAGTAGACCTACAGTTGCTAAACAGAGCTCTACACCACCTCTGAAAGAAACAAAAATCACTGAGCTGCATGGCTACCACTATTCTGTTGTTTTCTAATGAAGAGGTTCCAGATCTTGGTATCTGTATGTCATATGAATTACAGCATGAATTTAAAAAATAACTTTTGCCTAAAACTTAGACATAGCTCATAAATTCTGAGCAATTTAGATAGACTAAATTAAACAGTGTAGTTTTACATTCATTTCATCTGTTTCCATGCAGAATTTTCTTCTCCCAAATTAAATCCAGTGATGACAGTGCAAGCTAAAACTATCCCTGATTGTGACTACGTATTGAAGCTCTTTTGAGCATCAGGAGAATTTGAACAGACGGGAGAGTGGGAGAAGTCAGGACAGAACTTCGTCTCTTACTCATTAATTCCTGGCTTTTGTTCAAACATCTATGACTATTTCAAAATATTGGACTTGCATCTTCATGCTCTCTGTGCCAGTTACTTTTAAAGCCTGAGTCTTCCACTCCTATTAGGGATAATCAGGCTCTTCAACAGCTGTGTGTATAAAAATTGAGGAAATAATAGTGGTATAAAAACAAATACAACCAGTCTACTGAAACTGGGATTAGAAGCAAAGTTTTCCTTAATTATTAGTGTGAAAACGAGTTGCTCAGATGCGACCTTTCCTTCTCCTTAGTTTCAATCCCAATTGAGTTTTAACTGTGAAGTCCTTTTGTTGTGCCTTCCTAGTGTGTGTAATGGAATATGTGTTTGTGTACATGTACTTGGTTTGTGCACAAGTATGTATATATGTACAGCGTATAGTACATATATGGTGTAAGTATAATATGCATTGTACATATCTATACTATAGACAATATATATTGTGGCTTTTTAATATATATATTGCAATGATTGTAAAGGAATAAAGGCTTCTTCATTATGGTCTTTCTCCAAAAGCTTGGAACTGTATCTAGTTCCCAAATTTATTAGGTAATGTAAATGTCTGTTGGTTTGCACATTTTACAGCATCATTTAGTGCTGTACTTTTCTTCAATTGGATTCTTCAAATTTTCCAGCCCCCCCAGTGCTGCCATGAGACCTGACCAATGTCCACTGAAGACTGGGTGATGGAGGGTGACTTATGTCTTGAGTGGTCTTTGGACTCAGGCTCACAGTGCGGATATTAGGTCTCATTTTGTTCTGGGCACCAGTATATGTGTATGTAGAGAGTGCATCTCACAAAAAAGTGCATATGTGCTGTATTTTAAGTCTGTTACGTTCTTTGGGTGCTTGCCTTGCTTTTAAATGCATTGATTCCACCCCACGCTTACCTAATGCCATAACCAATTTGTCTTTGCCCACCCCACCTGCCTTTATTCTGTGTTAATTGGAAAGCCAGTTATGCTGAGCGCATTGAATGTTTTATGTTTTGTTTTCTTGTAAGGTACAGTGGTCCCATCTGGCATCTCTCAAGAACAATGTTTCCCCTGTCTCGCGATCCCATTCCTTCAGTGACCCTTCTCCCAAATTTGCTCATCACCATCTTCGTTCCCAGGACCCATATCCACCTTCACGCAGTGAAGTGCTAAATCAGAGTTCTGACTCTAAGTCGGAGGTACCTGACCCCACCCAAAAGGCTTGGGCTAGATCAGACAGTGACGAGGTGCCTCCAAGGGTAAGGAGTAGAAAGACAGATGTGTGCTATTTTTTTTTTTATTTATTATTTTTATTATTTATTATTATTTTTTGAGGATGTGATACTGTGCACACTAGGAAGACTGTACCCTTGTGCCAGCATTGGTAACAGTATTATGGAAGGCAGATGATCATGTAGGTGTTTTCAATCAATGGGTTAATGATAATCAACCATAAGCACAATATTGAAACTTCATATAAAATTGACAATTATTTATAGAATGCATCTATTTCAGAGACACAATTTGTTATGCAAAGTTAACGAATCATTACCATATTCAGGAAAGAATTTAAAATATCCCTGAGGTTATTACTCAGAGTTTAATTTTC
Source organism: Eubucco bourcierii (assembly GCA_013396675.1). NCBI lineage: Eukaryota > Metazoa > Chordata > Aves > Piciformes > Ramphastidae > Eubucco > Eubucco bourcierii. The sequence goes on from VWZE01018088.1 coordinate 345,270, forward strand.
CTCTTCATCTGTTAGCAACCCAAACTATGAATCATACACGTATTTAAAATTGAGATGAAACTGAACAAAAAGGAAACATTCAATTTATTTCCTCCTCTTTTCCCCCGCCCAGCCCCCCCCNTGAGCTTATTCTCCTAACTCTCATGCTGTTTCAGCAAACTGCTTTGTGCCTCCCCTGCTTTGGTCAAAATGCCGTATTCTTTTTAAATGTTTCAGTAGTTGGAGGGTATCAGAGTGTGTATATGTTTGTCTGGTAACTATTAAACAGTACTTGATGTTGTTGAGACTGAACTTTGAGTTCTCTTAAAAATCCAGACAGCATCCCGATTAAGGCTCTTGGTTTTGTGGATATTTGTTTATTGCTTTTGATCATTGATGCTAGCTTTGACTTAGAATTATGTGTTTTTAAAATCATAAGAATATGTTCTGTATCAGAAGAGGTTTATTATTCTTCTGCCCTCTCTCCTTCATGGTTTTAACACTAGTTTTCCTTTCCCAAGGTACCTGTGAGAACAACGTCTCGATCACCAGTCCTGTCCCGCCGTGATTCTCCACTGCAGGGCAGTGGGCAGCAAAATAACCAAGCAGGTCAACGAAACTCTACGAGGTTTGTAAGCTTGCATGTCCTTGCCTTTCTTTAATTGAAAGGGAGAGGCCCTTGGAAATCCAGACATTTCTAGAAAGCCTCTGACATTGGATGCTGGACTTGAAAGGGAGGTGAACTTGAATTGCTTTTCAGTAATGATGAATATTAATTTCCCTGGTGTTGGCACACATGCTACATCACTGGCAAAATTTCTTCCCTTTCCTCCTTTGAGTTACCTGCACTCTAACAACAATTTCAAAATATCCTTAAGATTTCTGAAAAAATGTGGCCATTCATGTCTTTTGGTGCAACAGATCATCTCAGTCATATTGTGGGGATTACTGGCAGCAGTGAAGGTACCTCAGGAGCTTTCTGTCCCCTCAGCCAGAACTAGGCTTTAAGAGGTGGAGAAGCATCCATGAACTGTGACACAAAGCATCTGGGGTCAGAAAGAGGGAGGAAGAGACAGCCTCCAGAGCTCAGTAGAGCAGCCTTTACAGACCAACCTGGGACTGGCTCACCAGACAAGGGTGGGGGCATTCTGAGAGGGATAGGCAGTGATGTCTTTTCAGCTTGTGCTTGTGTGGCCAGGGCACTTCTGAGACAGTTTCAAACCTCCTGCATGCAGGCTGAGAGAGCTTTCCACTTTAGGTTAGATACATAAAAACTGCAGACAACCAGTTCCAAATAAAAAGAACAGCTTGCACACCCACCTAAACATTATTTTTTATTTATCATCCTAAATAAAGCATAATGGGACATGGTCGAGAGAGGTTCTTCTCCCCCTCTACTCTGCCCTGGTGAGGCTGCATCTGGAATATTTTGTCCAGTTCTGGGCTCTTGAGTGAAAATAAAAAACAGGGAACTGCTTGAAAGAGTCCAGCACAGAGCCACAAAAATGATTAAGGGAATGGAATGTTTTCCTTATGATGAGGGGCTGAGGGAGCTGGGGCTCTTCAGCTTCGGGGAGACTGAGGGTGACCTGATTAGTATTTATGAATATGTAAAGAATGAGCGTTAGGAGGACAGAGCTGAGCTTTTCTCAGAGATGCCCAATGATAGGACAAGGGGCAATGGGTGCAAGCTGGAGCATAGGAGGTTGCATGTGAACATAAGGAAACACTTTCTCACTGTGAGGGTGACAAAACACTGCAATAGGGTGCCCAGAGAGGTTGTGTAGTCTCCTTCACTGTGGACATTCACAACCCACCTGGATGCATACCTACTCCAGGTGATCCTGCCCTAATAGTGTGGTTGGATTACATGGTCTTTCAAGGTGATTTCAAATGGAACCACTGCCTTTGTTGTGAAGCATTGCTGATGTCCTCAACTCAGTATTAAGTGCTGTTTCAGATGAGTTACAAACAAAACACTAAGGAAGAGTGACATTTCAGTTTAGAAATGGGAATATGATGTTGAAGTGTCTGACGAAGACTTTCTTCCCTTTCCTGATACAGCAATATAGAGCCTCGTCTACTGTGGGAAAGGGTGGAGAAACTTGTACCAAGACCAGGGAGTGGCAGTTCTTCGGGTTCAAGCAACTCTGGCTCACAGCCTGGCTCCCATCCGGGCTCTCAGAGTGGGTCTGGAGAGCGGTTCCGGATGAGATGTAAGCCCTTCCCTCACCCTTCATAATGTTGCATTTCTAAATTATTAAGTTGTGGAATGCTCAATAATGCTGATAACTGTCTATAGGAAAGACTTTTGAGCATGAAGTATCACAGATGAGTTAGCTTCTAGCTCCTCCCATGGCTGTATCTCCTTTAGGGATTGTAGGCACAGAAGTTGATGTGGAAGTGTTTTGCTGATCCATTGATTCACATCCAGTCACTGCAACGTTTTTGTATGTGCAAACAGTGCAGTCTTTTTGCTTTTATAGCTCCCAACTTCATGTCAGGACACACTGATGCTTTTTGCTCATCGCCTTAGCGGTTGTTGATACTATTCGGAGAGGTCCGTTGGGCTATGTTGGATGCTGATGCAGGTATTCCAGCTAGTGACTGCACAGCATTTAACGTTTTTGATTTAGATCTGTGTAATAGTTTATTTTGGCTTCAGTCATAGGTCAGTTGTACCTATACAACTCATTATATATTTTCTTTTTTTATAGTCAGTCAGAAGTGATGTAACAGTGAACCAGTGAAACTTAGATCTTACTGTAAGCGACCCTCCGATAGCCCTTCTCACATTTTTTCTGCATTGCAAAGTGAAGTAAGAAAACTTCTTTAGTTCCCTGCTTAATCTCTTTTTTAACTGGGTTCCTTTCTGGGTTTTGGCACATGCAGCATCATCCAAATCAGAGGGTTCACCATCTCAGCGTCATGAAAGTGTGCCTAAAAAGCCTGAGGAGAAGAAGGAAGTCTTCAGACCTGTCAAACCTGCTGTGAGTGGAATCCGCTTTCCCATGTCCCTGTCTTGCAGTTAGGCCCAGATGAAGTTCTATGTTATCTTCCATTGATAGGGCCATTGGGACATAACTTCAGCTTGAGTTGGAGCTTGTATCCCTGGGACTCACAGCATGTTCTGAGCTCTACAATTTCTGCACACATCACAGTACTTTAGAATTTGCTCTGTTTCTGGAATTGATTTCTGCTTTCTGGTGGTCTTCCTTCCTAACCTTTGCCTCTCCCTCTTTCAATCCTGTGCTTCCTGGGGCTGGACCAATGATCATGCATTTGACCTGAATGTGCCAATGGTGGGCTGAATGGTGCAGGGAGAAGTGGTAAGACCTTAATTTTTTGCTATTTTCTGTGAAATTTCTAACACTTTCTTCATCTGACTCCTGTTACTGGTACTTACACCTCTACGTCCAGCTGTATCTGGGGAATCTCAATGGATTTTCATCTCTTGCTATTTTGATACTGCGCTAGCATCCAAATCTGTCAGTTAAAGTTGCATTCTTAAAAAAAACATAGAGATTGGTCCTTCACTTCTGATAGCATAATATGTGAAGTATTTACCATAAATTAGATTCAGCAGAATAAAGCAGAGCAACACAATTAATTGAGAGCAAATTGCAGTGACTGCAAACCTGATTTGTCCACACTCCAAGCTGCAGGCAGCAGCTTATGTCCTTTACTATTTGACAGTTACGTGTGGCTGAGGTAATGCTAATGAATTTGACTTCTCAGCTGAGCTCTTTATTGTGGATCCATGCAACTGGAAATGGGCTAAGATATTTCAAGGAAATCGGCTCTCTGCAGCTGTACTTTGGGTGGTTCAGTAAGTCTCAGAATATTTCTGCTGCCTTGCTGCCTGGATTTCCTGTGGGGCATGCTAAGTAGCCTTCAGAGTTTAGGAAAATGAACTGTGACAGTCAGCCGCTGTATGAGACTGGGTCCAAGTGCTTGTATACATCCTTCAGATGGTATAATAGGATAAAGTAATGTCACAATCAGGATAGCTTGGATTCAGAATATGCACAGTTCTCTATAATGTGGCAAGGCCTTCTTAGGTTGACTCTTCAGATAACTATGAGGAATGAATAAGTCAAAGGAAACAATACTGCTGGAGCTGTGAAAGCACAGCAGTGGACAAGTGAGCCAACTTGGGCATTAATCCAGTCAGTTTGTCTTGCCAACTCTTCTCTCTTTCTTGCAATATCACTTCTTTCCTCCCTCTCCCATAAGGATTTAACTGCACTGGCAAAGGAGTTGCGAGCGGTAGAGGATGTGCGACCTCCACATAAAGTCACGGATTATTCGTCCTCAAGTGAGGAGTCGGGGACAACGGATGAGGAAGACGACGATATGGAGCAAGAAGGAGCAGATGAGTCTACTTCTGGACCAGATGATGTCCGAGCAGTGTTAGTTCTCCTAACAGTGCTTTACTTTTTTTACCCTGTTAGGGACTTGAAGGAAAAGAACATTGGGTATTTTGGCTTGTACATTGGTTCTTTTAGCTTACAAAAATCTATGAGAAGGCATAACAACCCCTGTGTGTTCACACTTTGAAACACTGAGGGCAATCTTTTTAAAAAGTAGACTCCTAAAAATGATGTCCTTCTTCCCTGATTTGTTGTAAAACATGAAGTGACATTTAACAGACTCCTGGTTTGTTTTTTTTTTTTTTTTATAGAGAAGATTTTTCTTGGCAGGTTATGTAAATACTCCACTCTTGTCAGAATATAAATTAATTTTGAGTGTGCCTTTGTGCAGGGAAGCAAAAGCTAGGGCACAAATGCTGTTCTCTCACTCCAGTTATTTCTTGCCTGGCAAATAGGTCAACACTGAACTTGAGCAATGGTGAAACAGAGTCGGTGAAAACCATGATTGTCCATGATGATGTGGAGAGTGAACCTGCCTTGACTCCTTCTAAGGAGGGCACCTTAATTGTCAGACAGGTATTGCTTTTCCTTCCCTGTGCAGTGCTGCACCTTTTCTGTGCTCATTAACCCACTCGCTCATTCACCCATGCTGTTTCTACATTATATTTGTTGTTTGTATTATCAAGACACAGCTATAGTGAATTTCAGATGAGCAAGATGTTTGATGCATGCAAAGAGGAGAGTAGCCCTTCACCCCTTGCTTCTGTTTTGCATGCTTTCCAGTGACACTCATGGCAGCACCATGCAGAGTACCTCAGAGTCTGAAGGAGAGAAAGGTAGAAAAGCTGCAGTTGTGTGGAGCAAGTTCTTGGAGCAAGAACTTAGTTTAGGTTTACCATAGAACCAAATGCAGCTCTCAGGAGTGGGACTGGGAGGGAAGCTGGGGGGAAGCATTCAGTGTTTTTTTTTTTGTTTTTTTTTTTTTAATTATTGTGAACCTGTAGTTGAGGGCATACAGACCACACAGATAACAAACACACACACACGTACATACAAATTCACAGAAGACTTCGTGTGGGGGAATGGAGAAGCAAAATAGGTGATGAGGCAGAGAATATGGACAGAGGTAGAGTGCTGTATTGCCTTTGATTCTGAAAATACTGCATTCTTGTGCCTCTGACAGATGCTGATGCCCTGCTTTTAAATGAAGTCTTGTGTTAATGAGCGTGGTAACTTATAGGAGTTTCCTTGATAATCGCATTTCGGAATTTCACAACTGAATGCCAATTTCTTAATTGACCCCTATGGTTTGAAAACTAAAATTTTACGCTTATTGTTTTAAATAGTTAGTTGAAGGCATTTGTCAGGCAGTCCAGGCTTGTGTTTGTATGATTTTAAACAAAACAATAGGGCAAGAAATCCTCCACCAGCCCCTAAAAATGTGCTTGTCCATGTTATGATGGAAGACTTAATGGTGCAGTTACCATTCTGCGAATTGGTGGAACTGGCTGTATGAGTCAAGCACACAAACTTTTGTGTCCTGAAAGAGGTGAGAATTCTGGTAGCTTTTCCATCCTTTTCCACCCATGCATCAAGGCATGGATTCTCAGCATATTTTTAAAAAATATAGAAACAAATAAATGTTAAAAGGTAGGAAGAGAGTGAGGGAGCAAGAGAAGTTGTTAGGGATTTAGAACTTTAAGCAGCACTTGAGCAAGACAAGTGTGCCTGTTTTTTCTGCAGAGTACAGTTGACAAAAAGCGTGCCAGCCATCATGAGAGCAATGGCTTTGCCGGTCGCATTCACCTCTTGCCAGATCTCTTACAGCAAAGCCATTCCTCCTCCACTTCCTCCACCTCCTCCTCCCCATCCTCCAGCCAGCCGACACCCACCATGTCCCCACAGACACCCCAGGACAAGCTAACTACTAATGAGGTATGTCTTACACCACAGCTGGCTGCTTTTGTAGGATTATAGCAGCATTGCCTAGTAGCTAGTTTGCAAAGGAACTCCAGCCAATCTCCCCTGCTTATTTTTTCTGTCACCTTTGTTCCCATCCCCCAAATAACACATTTCAGTTCTATGCAAGAAGTCCTTACTTAACTCTAGAACAGCCCCATGCCAAACTTGCCAGTTTACTATTTTTGCTTCCTCTCAGTGAGTCATTAATTGCATGGCATTCATTTTAAACTAAACTTGATTACTGCGTTTTCAAGCCAATACTCTTTTTTAAGATCTTGTTTTATTCTGGGAGCAGGCTACTTGCAAGCAGTGTGCCTCTTAAACTTAGTGGTTACTTCTGGCTTTGTCAGTAAAGGCTGGGCTAGTAACTCTGCACCTGTGAGGAGCTGCTTGTGGAAATTCACCCTTTGGGAGAGGAAGCGGCTGTGGAGGGATTTTACTCTTTGAAGCTTGCAACATGAGCTGGGTGAACAAATCAGATGTTGCCCAGGAGGACTGTAAAAGCCTAAAATATCGTTGTTTTGAAATTGGAGGGAAATACTTGGTTTTCTTCCAGTTTTAAGTATGCTCTGAAAAGCAACTGTGTAAAAATGACTCTTCCACCACCACCACTGGTTGTGTCCAGGTGGAAAAGCAAGACTTTGCTGCAGGGGAAGCTCCCTCTTGATGTCCTGGGTTGATCCCAGGATGGTGCCTTCCTTTAATTCACCAACTGCTGGTGGGCAAGCCCAATCTTTCATGTGTGTGTAACCCCTTGCAGCTGAGGGGAGCAGATGCATACATGTGAACAAAGGGCACCCTAGCAGTAAGTGAGCAGTGCAGCATGCACTTCAATCCCAGTTGAGTGGCCAGCCTGGCTTTTGGGGAGAGCTTTTTTCTGTATGAAATCAGGAGTGGTAAAAGGGGGGAACAAAACTTGTTGAAAAGAAGCTGCTGCTTCTCGGGGTGGAGCCATTCTGCCGTGTAGGCTTGCAAGTGCTGTGATGAGGAGAGGTTGCAGTGAGCTGGGTAGGCTGTTGGCAGTGCACACGTTTACCACAGGATCAAAAATGCCTCCAAACCACATGGCAGGAGGGTGGGCGGGAGCGTTTCCTCCTGGAAATTTGATTAGCATAATATTTAATTTTCAGCAATGCTTCATTGATCTTTGATCTTTCTAAAAGCGTACACTTGTAGGTTATTAAGATCAGTTGATTGACCCAGAGATATGCTTGCTCATTACTTTGATCTAAGCAGTAAATAAGCAGGATTCAGTTAACTCAGCTTGGGAAGTGGAGACTGTGGCTGTGGCTGGTGGCAAAGGAACCTTTCAGTATCGAATTGTACAGGGAAGTGATACACTTGGCTATTTTTTTCTACAGACAGTATAAGCTTAGAAAGATCAGAGATCAGTTGATAATGAGGAAGAGTCCCTACATTTGCTTAAGGCTGAGCAAAACTTCAGTATTGCTTGGTATATAACCTACCCACATGCACACCCTAACATTATATAATTTTTGTCCTTTCACTTGTCCCATTCTACTTCAGTATGCAATGTTGTCACTCTAATACTAAACTGGCAAGGGTTTTTAAGTTGTTCCATTTCCACTTTTAACAGTTCATTCTGTCTTATTCCTTTCTTTATGTTTTGTTTTTTGTTTTTTGGTTTTTTTTATGTTTAGACTGCATAGCTTGGTGAGCACCAGTGATTTTATTCACTACATATTCATATCTTCATATCACCGTTTGCTCCACCTTCCACACTAATGAGCCCCTTTGTTCAATACAGGTTTAATATGTTACTTTGCCAAATAAAGGTGGAAGAACCTGCTGCAACTTTCTGGCAAGAGGCTCAGGTTAAACAAAATAAGGAAAATGAACAGTAGTGGACATTGAAACATGATCCATAGTAGAAGTGAGCACTTGATCACAGATGGTTCTGAATTTGTTGCACAAACCAAGAAATCAAGCTTCATAATTTATTAAACTAGCTCACTTTAGGACATGTGTCATAAATTCAGAAGTTGTAGGTAGTGGACAGCTTGCAGAGAAGGGAGTATACTTTTTTTAAGAGACATTCCCTTTTTTTGGTGCCTAACTGTAGTGACCAGTCCTAAAAGTCTTACTGGTAACTGAAGTGATAGGGATTACAGCGTAGCTAATTAGGTTTTGCTGTAGCATGTGCAGTGTGTGTTATGTATCCAGTTTAGGTGTGGTGCCTGTAGCACTTTGTGCATCTAGAAAGGAACTATACAAGCTTGGGGAGGCTTTATGGCATAATTCTGTAGTGACTTTACAATGTTGGTTGTTGTTATCTGTGCTTTTTATTGTCATTAATATTAATAAAGTTGAAATTTACATTGCAGACTCAGTCCGCTAGTAACACACTCCAGAAACACAAATCTTCCTCCTCCTTTACACCTTTTATAGACCCCAGATTACTACAGATTTCTCCATCTAGTGGGACAACTGTGACTTCTGTGGGTAAGTAGCTGAAGATGGCAATTGAAAAAGGGTTCAGTGACTTGAGTGACTCTTTAAAGTACTTGAATGTTACCATTATGCTTTTCATTTGATTTGCAATGGATGGCATAGTTCATTTCTTTTTCCATTTACATTTCTTACAAATAGAAAGACTTACTCAATATTCTCAGTTACTAATTTGGCTTGTGTGGTATAAAGAATATATGGCCAGAATTTAACACTTGAGGGATATTACATGCACTTTATTTTTTTTTTTCTTTTTTTATTCAGTAGGATTTTCTAGTGAAGCAATGAGATCAGAGGCAATAAGGCAAGACCCTACACGGAAAGGATCAGTTGTCAATGTGAATCCCACAAATACGCGTCCACAGAGCGATACCCCGGAGATACGCAAATACAAGAAGAGATTCAATTCTGAGATACTTTGTGCTGCCTTATGGGGTAATGCAAACCTGTTCCTCCCTTGCCTCCTGCGCTTTGGAGGTGCAGACATGCCAGTATGAGGTTAATGGTCTTCAAGAATGTACCTCTGAAACCTTAGCTATTTCTCTAATGATTATTTGCATCTTTTTTGTTGCAAGAGCTGATTATTATTGTTATTGTTACTATTCTTTTTACAATATGTTGTTTCTGCTTTGGTATAATTTCCCACTGCTGTATCTGTGCTTGTGATGGCACAGTTGATATGTCACTCAGCCAGTCAGAATACCCTTTTCAACTCTCTAACGCTCACTAGTACATCTCTTGCAGTTTTTGGGGTCTTGCAATCATCTTTGCATTGTGTATGTGGTGCACACACAGGGTATTTCTTCTGAAAAATAATCACATTCTTGAGCCTCTTGCTAATGTATTGTTGCAGAACTTGAATGATTTGTGTTTCATAAGATCACTTTCCACCTCAGTCATCAGTTTATATAAGAAGGAGGAGGGAAAAGAGAAGGATAGGAGTGACATTTCCAGTATAAGACTATGGCTTGCTTTTGTTAAGAGTGGTTAGTGCAGACAGAGACTGGGTATGAGATGTCAGCTGACAAAGTGCATCTGATCTTGTCAGAAGGGATAATTGGTGTTGGTGTCAGTCACAGTCCTACACTATTGAAAGCCTTGGAGGAGTACTTGTTGCCTGCTGCAATGTAAAATCACTGCTGCAACACCCAGCAAAAGCTTTCCTCTGTTGTGTCCTTTCTTGTCTGGAAACAGTGGGGCCACCTGAAATTTTTTATTATCTAGATGTTAATAGATGATGCTTATGTACATTACATACACATTTATCTAGTGTCTCTAAACTTAGCTGACCTTACGTACACAGACCTGTCATTTAAAAAACTGCAAAGGGGATTGGTAGTCATTTCCCTGAGTCACACAGTAATTGTGTAGGTAATGCAGTGGACTTGTTGAAATTTTCACAGTACTTTCTGAGGCTTTAATTATCTTTTTTGTGGTTATTGCCAGCATTTCTTGTTTCTCAGAACTTCACAGTTGTCTGTAAGTAGCTCCCCCAATACCTCCTTTACCTATCTGCTGCGTTCTTCATTTCCAGAGTTTGCCAGTAGGAGTTTTTTTACCCCAGTGCTATTTCTGCATATATTCATATGAATAAATTTTCTAATAAAGAGAGACTTGTGCAAATGTAAACTTTCAGGCTGTGAGAGGGCAAAGGCAGAAAGAAATCGTACATGATCGGTAAAGATGGCTCATAATTTCTCTGATCTGCCTTGTTTTGCCAGTAGCAATTGCTGTTAATGGTTTTAGAGGTCTTTAATCTACATATCTGACTGTTATGGTGATTTGAAGTATAGGTATAAAATCCTAGAGGTGTTTTACAGCTGTAAACAAAGAACTTCTTTCTTGAACATCTGGGGCCAAGCTGATGGTAATGCAAACTGTTAACACATGCTTATTTCTTTATAAGGTTTAGCTTCCTTTATGCTTAAGCAAATTAAACCATTTCATGGTGGTGTTTCTTACTCAGAAAGAGAGAGGCTAACTTTGCTTTACTTTTACTGATGGTAATACCATAGTATCTAACAGGTTGCTGACTGCATGAGATCTGTGATGCTGTTTCTTCTGAGACTGTGATTACTGAAACTCAGTAACATGGATGTAGTAAGAGAGAACTTGTGCATTTTTCAAGAAGCATTTTTGTTTGTTTGAAAAACAGCACTATTTAATTGTAGGGTGGAGTTAAAAGAGCTCTGCTGACTGTGGATAAAGACAGAGCATTGCAAAATAGAGGCACCGCTTACCATCAGCTTAGTACCTCATTAGTTTAATCTCAGAATGCTTATAGCAAAGGGAAGTGGTCAGGGGCAGACATGTGTGTGAATTTGAAACAAACAACTGGGCCAGAAAGACAGCAGAGGAAGAGATGAGGAGAGATGTGAGAGTGATTGAACCCTGATGAGCAGAGAGGGGAAGGGACACAGGGGGAGCAGATTGCACGTGGTCTGCAATCCATGCTGGAAAAAAATGAAAAAATACATGTTGAAACTGAATCACTTAGAGCTTTACTCAGTGGTTCTCAGAGCTGCATGTGATAAACAAAGTCTCCCAGAAATCAGAGACCCCAGGAGGGGCTCCCAACCACCCTTCCACCTTCTCCCCACCCCTGTACCTTACCCCAAGGTTTGCCTTACGTGCAAGGTAAATTAGGAGGATCGACCAAGGGGGTTAGAAGAAAAGTGGTTAGTGAGGATTAATCAGCAGAGGAGCCAGAGCCCAGAAGCTGCTAGATCCCATCAGCAGCTCCTGCTCAAGCAAGCGACAGAGAGCAACTGACTTATCAATTGTTTTGGTTAGTGTTCCCAAACAATTCTCCAGCAAGCGTATGAGTGAAGTAGACATCATGATGTTTTCCTTTCACAGCCTATAGTGTAATTTTCTCCATTAAAATATTCCAATTAGCCTCAAACCAGCACACTGCAGGACAGAGACTGACTGCTGGGCACTTCCTTGGCTGGTTTGGTGCTGCTACAGCCTGTTCCGAGCCCTGACTCAGTGCATGCCTCACTTCCTCTGTATCCTTCTGCTGCTTCCCAGTTTGAGGGTGTCTCCTCCTGGGGACTGCAGGATGGTATCTAGTGAGTTCAGATCCCTGATGGGGATGCAGAGGCAGGAGGAGAGCAGGATGGTAATGGAGGGGGTGTCAGCAGTTGAAAGAGAGCCTAGGTAGCAGGCTCTCTCCCAGAACAAGCATTGTGCCTGCTGGAATCCACAGGCTTTCCTGACTGGAGAAGGCAGATGAGTAGTGGAGCAGCAAATCTGAGCTGTAATGGTTTCTGGGAACTGCTGAAAGTTCCTTACTGGAAAAGCAAGAGAGAGGAAAGTAGAGATGTGTACTGGTTTCCAAACTCAACATGGACTATGTCTAGTTTTTCTCATACAGCCAGAGGCTTTTCAAAGTGCCACAAGCACCTACAGCTATGGTCCTCTTCACTGTCATTACCTACCCCTGGGTACTGCGTTGCTCCCCTTTAACACCCTGTCCCTCCTGGGGGACACCTTGTGCCCTCTGGGTCAGGTTGAATGTGTTCTCATTTTTGCAAACCATTCTTGTGTTGTAGACAGGGGTGGTGTTTTGATAGTGTTCCTCATCCTTGTAAGCAGTACTGTTTTTCAAAACTGTAAGAAGTTATGTCACTGCTTATAGATGCATACCAGACTGAGATACAGACTCATGTGCACTGGGCCCATGTACTGTATTACAGATGGTTCATTTTAGGATCATCCCAAATGATACATCCACTGGCACCAGTATAGTTATATCTGGGGATTAACTGACTAGGGACTAAGGCAGTGTAACTATGATCATTTTGTGTGAGCTTCACTTTTCTTATTTTGTTATTTTATTATGCTTAAGGATGGTGTGTTCTACATTGAGGTTGCACCACGGAAGTGTAATAAAGCAATCACATCTTTAGTTTGGTTTCCATCCCCTGTACTTCATCTGATCACAATTTATGACTCCTGGAATGAAACACTATTGCAAATAAATAGTTAAGAAATTTTAGAGTGGTAATATATTATTAGATCTTTAAAACCAAGTCTTAGATATATACACATATACATTTATTGCTAAAAATTCCTCCAGATTATTTTATTTTAAATGCTGAGGTTTTGTGGGACTCATGAAAGGTGTTCCAGTAGATGTTTGGACCTTGTCAAAAGCATCCTATTACCAAGCATCCCCTACCAACAGCTAATGCATCTTCAGAATATAAACTTGGGTTCTACTTTGGCCCTCACCTCTCATCCAACATTAGCATGCCCTTTTGTTCACAGATTGGTGCTCTAGAAAGCTCTCCATGATCTATCAGTCTCTCACTCTCTTGAATACTGCAGTTTGGTGTCAGTAGTCATAATGGGCAGGTAATGTAGAGAGCCTCTGCATCATGAGATCTTTTAGGCTGCAGGCAGCTGAGATCCAACCAGCAGTGTTTAGACCTGCTTGAAGCAAGACAGTTGTTGTAACATCAGAATATGGATGGAAAAACTGCCTACTAACTTGAATCTTTGGTTTTCTTTCTTCTAGGAGTGAACTTGTTAGTGGGCACTGAAAGTGGTCTGATGCTGCTAGACAGAAGTGGTCAGGGGAAGGTTTATCCACTCATCAATCGAAGACGGTTCCAGCAAATGGATGTACTTGAAGGGCTGAATGTCTTGGTGACAATTTCTGGTAAAGTTAACTGTTCAACGTATTTTTTTCCCACATTTAGAATGGCATGGCAGAAAACGTTTCTTGGCAGCCTGTGTGTTGAGGGGGAAGTCCTGACTTGACTGAAGTCATTGGATTTTCCATCTTTCCACCTCTCTGAGTCTGCAGTTTATTTCTGCAAGTGAATCATTTTCCACACAACACGCTGTGCCTGCTTGTCCCCTGTCCTTCCTCCTGTGGGGTGGCCTTTAAAAATGTTGCTCATGTTTGGGAGAAATGTCTGGCTTGCTTTGTTGTGCAGTGTTTGGGAGTTCTAAGTTAATGCTTTGTGAAGTTTGTAAAAGTGGCATTCTTTCTGTCTGCCATAACTACATCCACCCTGACCTCTTCCTAGCTAAAACATGATTTGCTGCTTGGGTCTAAAGACCTCTTGTGTATTAAAATCTATAGAATGGGAAATGCTTCTGCAAAATAGGGAAATAAGCATGACGTGCAGTGAGCACGTGTGTGTTTGTGAGAGGGGAGGACAATGTGTACGTGATGTAGAAATTACCAGCATGAGAAGGCTGGGACAGTGCAGCTTTTGGCCTCTTCTCTCACTGTGTGCAACACAGTGATGGCAAAGCAACAGGAGATGAAGTTGTGGTGGTGATTGTGTTTGTTTTGTGTGTGCTGATGAAAACTATGTTTTGTAAAGCTTGAGGTTCCAGACTCTTTGGCTCCAGGAGCTACTGTGTAAGGTGACCCTGCTTTTAAGGAAAGTGGTGTGGTGCATTGTTAATCTTTCTTCACAGGTGTCAGTTCAGCCATTTACCTTCCTTTTAGTTTTAGCTTGTGTGTGAACTCAACCTTCACCATGCTGGGCATGTGTGACAGGGAGGGGGGATGTTAGATAAGGTTACTCACAGTACCCCCTCTGTCATTGTTCAGAGCAACTCAGAATTTTGTTGAGGCTTCATACCCATTCTGACTCCACTGGAGGAGCTCTCTGTCTCTTATAACTCTTGTCCAACAGGACACACACCTATGCAATTTAATGCATTAGCAGTGCTACAGATCCAAAGAACCATGGTGGTGCTGTCAACACAAGACTTGGCTTCTGTTTGAAAGCACCATATTTTATTAGCTTTTTGCCTGCTGTATTCTCAGCTACAGCTACATTGTGAAATTCTTGAAAAGAAAAGATGAATCAAGGAGGACTTAAAAAACCCAGACTCTCCTGTGTGTCCTTTTGCTGTCTAATGCTGTACACTAAAATGCAAGCTGTTTGAAAAGCACCAGTTGATAAAAGAGTTTTTTATAGCAGAGTTTGCAAGCAAAAATAGTACATAATCCAACTTGTTTAAAATCTGTTGGTTTGAAGCATACACGACAGAGACAGCAAGTGTCTGTGATTCAGTCTTGTGTGTAATTGTTTGGGGTTTATTTACATTTGTGTCAGTCAGGACTGGAGTACCCTGACACATCCGTTTGCTTTGTTTCCTTCAAAAATATTGCTTCCTCTGTGGAGACACGCTACATTAACCCTTAAGGAAACCAACTGCTTTTTGCCTGGTTTATACCTTCATCTCCACCCCATCTCCTGCGTTTCATGCCATGTCTCAGCAAACAGTGGGTTTTGGCACATTGATTATGGAGTTGCTTTGTCCCAGGACTACTGCTGCTTTGCTGGGAGCATTGTTCAACTCGCTATGGTGCACTCAACCGTGTGTCCTCTTGAGTTGTTTGGGAAGTGATACGCTGACAGTGGCAAGCTTAGAAACGTATCACCACATTGTGTGTAAAAGTCACAGTGCATTAGGATTTTCAGGGGGTTGTCACCTAAAATTGCTTTTTATACAGATCACTATGTCTGAAAAACTTGAAATTAATTTTTCCCCTAACATTGATCTGAAATACAAAAATCGTTGCCAGCAAAGTTTATGACGCTGATATATCAAGCTGCTAGAGCTGGTACATGAACATTTTGCAGGTCAAAACAGGTAATTGGTTCTTCAACTTATACTGTTGAGAGGCAAAACCACCTTTCACTACTCATGTAGAAGAGTGCTGAGAGTCATAAAAATACTGGAAAGGAGAGCAACGACGTGCACAGAGACCATACTCCACTTGTGGCTGCCTGAGAGTTTTACCAGTCCAACTGGCTGACAGTGGCACTCAGGAAGGTAGGAAGGGATGACAGAGTAGAAGAACTGGTTGGAATCTGCTTGCTTAATCACTAAAAACCACAGCGACAATACAAACAAAAACTCAATACTGGAAAAAGGACTCGCATTCAAAATTAGGTCTGTGGGAGAATCAGTCAGGAGTTCTCAAAGTAGTCACTGACTGATCATTTAATTTTATGTCTAGAGCAGAGTTTTCTTTCTTATTTCATGATGATAACAATTAGCCAACAAAAAAGCACCCAACACCAGGCCCGAGTTTTGAGAGCTGTTTAAACTGACCTTTGCGTACAGAAGAGTCTACCCCCCAACTCCCAATACAAATGTTAAGAGCAGCGTAACTTGTTGAAGTACAGGTATAACCTTGTTGATATAATGAACAGATTCCACTCTTTTCATGTCTGGCTGCTTGAAGGTAGAGATTTCCTGTCTTGTGATTTTCCTTGTGGTCTAGACACTAAAACACAATGGGAGCGCACTTGAGATATTTCTCCATTGTTTTGAAAAATGTTTCTGGTTGGAGAGAAATACACTTGTACACATCACATGAACCAGCAAAAAACCACAACAACTTATGCACGTGCTGGGAAATTCCCCTGTGTACTGTTTGTTCTGAATCTTCAAGTTTGACTAAGCTAAAGCCATGGAAATATCTGAGGAGTAATTTGTCTCCCAATGGACAGGAACTTGTGATTGTTTTAAAAACATTTCGTTCATTGTCCCAACCTTGAGTTCTCTGACTTCTTCCATGCCCAGAACTGCAGTTCCTTCTGGTGTGGACTATATTCCCTACTTTCAATGTTTCTAAAAGGGCCCTCATGGCTGTGGTTTGCAGTATTCTCATGGGAGGATCTTTACTTGGTCAGATGTGAGACTTACGGGAATGTAGTTTCTTGCTCTAGTCCCTTTTGCCAATCTTTAGAAAGCTATGGGAGTGGTGGGACTTTATCCCTTTATGAAACATGGTTTAATAAATATGAAGTCAAGCATTGTATCGGGGTGTTCATTTACTGCCAAATCAGCTGTCACATTTGTAGTGGGGATAAACAAAGAACAGTGCAGTGTTACTTCATATTTCATTTGGTGCCATCACATCAGAGAAGCTTTTAAAATTAAATAGTAGGTCTAGGATTTGAAAACAGGTCTGCAGTTCCACTTTCAATTTAAGCTCGATGGACAGGCTTTACTTTGAAATTCCTTTTTTGATTTTTTTTGAGGAGACCAACTCTGCCATAGGGTAGGGACTCTGTGCCAACTCCAGGACACTGCTGTGGAGCTAGTTGAGTACATCATGCTCAGGCTTCATGTCTTACTGCAATTAGTATCTCCCAATGCTGTATACCCATCCCTGCCTCTGAAATGAGCAACTGTCTGTGAACTGAGCCATCAGCAGACATAATGTGAACACTTAAAAGGTAAATGAAAGGTATTAGCTAAACTCTGTAGGTGGATCTGGCTGGCAGATTGCCAGCTGGACTATCCGACTATCCTGACAGGTCTTCATGGCTTTCTGCAGTGTAGACCAGTACTGTGTTGCTTGGCCAGCCCAGCACTGACTGCAGTAGAAGTCATCTGTCTTCCTGTGAGCTCCAAAGTCTGAGAGACAACAGTCCACAATCACCCAGCTGCCTCCTCATAGCTAGTGAAGCACTAGCATTGGAGCTGTTCCACTTGCAAGTTGGGTCACTGGGAACATCTCCCATTTCCTTTCCTTGCACAGAGGAGATTTATTAAATGACTCCTAGTTAAAGCAGGTATGATCTCTCTCTCCCTTGCCTCTGGCTTCATCTGTGGGATTGTAATGGCTTTGGTCAGCAAAGCAGCTGGAGGAAGGAAGATGCAAGCTTTGGATACATGCTTCTCACTAGTTCAGCAAATGCTTTGTAGATCATTAGTTGTTAAAGAATGACTGTTAAAGTTTATAATGATCTTTGCCCTACATTCGAAGAGACCTTCTCATAACGAGAGTTAAGAGTCTGAGGTGTATTTTGATGACTATGGCAAGATGCATTGTCAGTTGAAGATAGAACAACCTGAGCGAGTGGAGGAGAAATTCGTGTTGCAGTTCCTATGTGTAGCCTGTTAAGTGTTATACCCCTTGCGGCACAAGGAAAAGTTAAGAGAGCAGTCATAGAATCATAGACTTGTTTCTGTTGGAAAAGAACTCTTAGGATGATTCAGTCTAACCATCAACCTATAAGACCACCATGATCATTAAACCATGTCCTGAAGTGCAATGCCTACACATTTTTTAACACCTCCAGGGACAACGTCTCCACCGCCTCCCTGGACAACCTATTCCAATACTTGACCACTCTTTCAGTTAAGAAATTTCTCCTAAAATCTGGTCTAAACCTCAATAAGCAACAAGGTCTCCCCTCAGCCTTCTCTCAGTTCCCTCAGCTGCTCCTCACAAGACTTGTTCTCCAGACCCATCACCAGCTTTCTTGCCCTTCTTCTGACACACTCCAGCAACTCAGTGTTCTTCTTGTAGTCAGTGGCCCACAACTGAACATAGTACTCAAGGTGCGGCCTCACCAATGAGAAGTACAGGGGCATGGTCACTTCCCCGCTCCTGCTGGCCACACTGTTTCTGATACAGACTAGGATGATGTTTGCCTTCTTGATCACACTACTGGCTGGTGTTCAGACAGCTCTCAACCGGCATCCCCAGGTCATTTTCTGCCAGACAGCTTTCCAGCCACTCTGTACCCAACCTGGGGTTGTTGTGACCCACATGCATGACCTGGCACTTGGCTTTGTTAAACCTCATACAGTTGACCTTGGTCCATCAATCCAGCCTATCCAGAGCCCTCTGTGGAACCTTTCTACCCTCAAGCGGATCAGCACTCCCAACCAATTGGGTGTCATCTGCAAACTTACTGAGGGTGCAGTCAGTCCCCTCATTCAGATCATTGATAAAGATGCTAAGCAAGTATCCAAAACTCCCAAAACTGAGCTGTGGGAACACCACTTGTGTCTGGCCACCAACTGGATTTAACTCCATTCACCACCACTCTTTGGACCCCACCATCCAACCTGTTTTTCACTGAGTGAAGCATCCATCCATCCAAGCCACAAGCAGCCAGTCATTAGCTCTCAGCAAGTGGATGAAGTTCGCATGGGCGATACAAAATTCTCTCACTGCAGTTTCAGATACTGTGCATTTTTCCTTAAAACAGAAGTGGTGTAAAATAGTTCAGCAGTGAAATTGTTTAGTACTGTTGCTTGTTGTGCTTTTCCACAAGGGAAATAATGAACACTCTTAGTAAAATCTAAGCAATTTGTGTCTCTGATGATGATATAAGGAATGGAAATGTCCTA
This sequence comes from Eubucco bourcierii, assembly GCA_013396675.1. Taxonomy (NCBI): domain Eukaryota; kingdom Metazoa; phylum Chordata; class Aves; order Piciformes; family Ramphastidae; genus Eubucco; species Eubucco bourcierii. The sequence continues at coordinate 364,190 of VWZE01018088.1, forward strand.
GTCACTAACCAGGAAGAATTTATGTAACACATTTAATCACCATATTCTTCTTCATTTTTATTTCTGCCTTTCAAACCATTCCAGTTCTCTTCTGATAGCAGTTTAGATAACTTTGGGCTTCAAATTCCATCCTACTGTGCTCCTACAGTTTTTTGAAAAAAGAGCTGTTCTGACTCAGTTGTATGTCTTTCTTTTATCTTGACACATGACCCTCAGGTGCTTTTGTTGTGGGAGTATAGCCCTTTTCTAATAGAAGTTGCTTGCATCCTAAGAAACAGACAATGAAAGAGTTTGTCTTTTTGTGTTCATGTAGTATTACCATGTGTTGCTATCATAGAGTATCAGGAAAGTATGTGTTTGGGTGAAATCTGGAGTAAAGCTGTTGTGAATGTAAAAACTGAGGGAGATCTCTGTGACTGCAGCAGTTTCTCATTTGTTACTTCAGTTTGCTCTGCAGGGCTTGCTATTTGCTTGGGCAGAGTGTTTTGCACTTAACCTTCCAATGGAGATAAATCAGTCTTTTTTCATTTTGTGGCCAGGTAAGAAGAACAAGTTGCGAGTTTACTATTTGTCCTGGTTGAGAAATAAGATCCTTCACAACGACCCTGAAGTAGAAAAGAAACAGGGCTGGACAACGGTGGGTGACTTGGAAGGCTGCGTGCACTATAAAGTTGGTGAGTAGTGAATGCAGCAATCAAATTGTTGGGATAAAACCTGGCTGAGAAAGGGATGTGCAGAGTGTGTAGCCACTGGATTTGAGTTTATTTCTAGCTGTCATCCCTGTCTCTTGAGGTGAACTTTTCTGGAAAACCACCAGAATGGATGGTAAGTTACTCAGTTAAACTGAATGTGGGAAAGGTTTTGAGGTGAGATGCTAGACTGTGAAGTGGAGCAGGTGCAAATTTCCATATGCCACCTTCCCATAGTGGGAAGCAACTTCCAGGGGAGTGCTGATATGGACAGTGAAGGTTGGTAATGTGTCACCACACTTTAGGTAACAAAAGGACTCTCTTCAACTGGCTACTGTTCTCTCTTACCATAATGAAGTCACATGCTGGAATGGAGTGAAGAAAGTTTCTGTCTTTAATATAGATTAATATAGATTTTAAAGACAGGGTAAAAAAAAGAAAAAGAGTGGGAAGAGAAAGCAAACCTGGCTGGTATGTGAGCTTTTGGGGGGGAAGTGGCAACAGAAGCATATGGTTAACTTCAAGATGATTCATTGATTCCTCTCAGCTCACAAGATTTTCTAATGTTGTCCGTGGCAGTACAGTTACGGGGTGAAGTGTTGATTTCACTAGGCTGGTGCCTTTTGAGAGATTTTAAGAGTTAAATGTATTTGGCTGTAGAAACTTCCACCAATACTAGTGCACATAGCATTCAGTCAGCAGAGTATGCAGTGAACCTGCTGCCCTGCAGGTGGGGATATGAACCAAGAGCTCTTTCTCCTGCTTCAGCCTCATGACGCGTATTAATGAGCACTGGATGTTGCATTTGATTTGGTTTTCTCCCAAGAGCCAACTCAGTTCCTTTCCAGCTGTGTCAGTCAATGTGGAGCAGCAGCAGAAGGTCTGCACTCAGTCTCCTCCTGTCATGCGTGTGCTCTTGGAAGAACCTTCTAGTGGGGCATAATCAGTAACAATGGCAGTAAATGACTGCTGAAGTAGGACCCTGACCCCAAAAACAATTAATAATGTACTTCTCTGGTATCATACCCCAGGGTGTCAGCAGCATAATGAAGTGGCCTGTTTACAATACACTAACAGCTAATGAAAGGAGGCTATCCAGCAGGGAAACTTCTGCAACAAAGAGCATTCTCTTCCACATGAAGAGGGATTTATTATCCTAGGCTGCAGCCTGGCACTGAACTTCCTTCTGAGCTGTAGATATATACAGTAGACTCCTTCAGGTAGTGAGAGACCTCTTTGACGGCTGTACTTCAGTTCCCAAGCTCTGCCAAAAGTTGGGCTCGTGGTCGGAAGACTGCCACCATGGCATCTGGCAGTGATCATTTCCTTGCCTCTTTGATGCAACAGGGGTCTTGGATGTCAGGATGAAGTGGTATTTATGGATCTTGTTTGCTTCAGGCAACTTTTGGCTCCTCTAAATGATAAATTGCTCTTTTGAAACTTAAGGTTTGGATGAATTCCCAGATAGTACCCAGAGCAAGGAATGAGGATTATCAAAGGTCCCTTTTCACAAATAAGGTGGTGTGGTGTTTTTTTTTTTTTTTTTTTCCCAACATTCCCCTTTTCCTCTATAATAAATTCCAAGAAGTCTTGTGAGCTAGACAAGACTGAACAAAAGCTCTGTTTTTCAGTGACTACAGCTGTGGATATTGAGACACTTTTTTTTTGTGTGTTGAAAAAGGAATGTTCAAGTCCTTTAGCATTTACAGTTCAGTACTTTTTACTTTTCTGCAGAGTAAAATGAGAGCAAGTAGCAGTTTTGTCTCCTTGTTGGCAAACAAGAGACAACAACTGCAGGTTTGTACAATAGTAAAATAGCTGAACCACGTTAAAATAGTATTGATTAAAGAAGTGTTCTTCTCACAAGCCTAAGACTTCGACTCTTACCATGTTTCAGAATCAGTTTTGGTTGGGAGATATAATGGCAGAAGGTGAAGTTGCATGGACTTACCCTTTGCTTTGGACAAGTGTCATATTTCCCTAAAACTTGAGGTAGAGAGCTCACAGAAACTTCCAGAGGTTTCTCAGTATCATCCAAATAATTATAGATTTTTTTTCCCCTAAAAAGAATACTGTAAATGGGTTACAGGTTAACAAACCTCAGCATTTGGAACTCTCATGATCTGTTTCCTCCCAAATTCAAATGGCAGCTGGAATTGCAAATTCAGCTACATTTCTGGACCTCTTCTGTGAACAGTAGTAAAAAGCAGAACTTTTTGTGATGGCTAATTTAGTGTGCTGTTTGAATGCAACAGCAGAGACAGATTTGAACATTTGTGGATAAGTTATGTAACATCTGCAGAATTTCTCAGACATAAAATGTCTTTTTTTCTTTTTTTTTTTTTTTTTTTTTTTTTTTTCTTTTTTTTCCTAGTTATCTCAGGCTTTAGGGACAAAGGAAAGTGCACTGCTTTCCAGTTAGCCTTTTGCTTTTGAAATGGACTTACTTCTTATCTTTTTATTTCAGTTCCCTTTTTTTCCCCTTTCCTCTGGGAAATTTTGCCGTCAGTTCAAAATACCACTGCCAGTGCTGTGACTGGAACTGCCAGTATGCTCCGTCACAGTCATAGCCTTCTCTTATTGGAAATGTCCCTGTCTGAAAACCGATGTTTTTATCTTGATGAGTAAACTCTGTTTAAATGGGGGGGGAAAAGTGTATACAATGTGTACTAACTAGGTACTTTGAAATATGGCGACAGTTACTTACAAGAGTAATGGCTTTTGTGGGATAAATGTCTCAAAGACAAAAGAATTAGCAGTCCTAAAACACAGAGTTGCTTAAAAACATCCAAATGTGTGTAAGGATAGAGAAATACAGTAATTTGCTGCTTTCCTGAAGTGAAGGGAATGACTTTGGAATTGCTGCTTGAATTCTTCATTATTTTGTTTAATTTCAGTAAAATATGAAAGAATCAAGTTCTTAGTAATCGCATTGAAGAGTTCTGTGGAAGTCTATGCATGGGCACCAAAGCCATACCATAAATTTATGGCCTTTAAGGTAAGAGTATGTTTTGGCTGTATTTAGGATTTTCTAATAACCACTTGCAGTTATCCCTTCTACAAAAATGTCGTGGTGTTTTGTCATGGCTGTATTACAACTTGTTTGGTTAATCTGCCACAAACTTCACGTTATACTTTAATGTAGGATTTTTTTTTTAGCTGTAAGAGACAGTACCCTTAAAGTTCTAAATCATAACTGATAACAAACTAATAAAGTGACACTATCTCAAGGGTTTCTTTTCTCTAAATAAAACATGAAGCAGAGGGAAGTGAACTGAGTCTAAACATCTTCATCTGAGCAGAACAACTCAAAAGTATTATTCAGCATTGTCGTTTTGTGGTTTTTTTTTTTCTTTTCAACACAAGAATGAAGTTAGCTGGTTTGGTATGATTAGTAGATTGATTAACAGACAATCAGAGATAAATCGTGCAGATTGAAGTAAACACTATGAGAGTGTCAGATGACCCTGAACTTTGGGGAAAACAATTCTTAATTAAAACAAACACATCAACTAAAGTAAACCCCACACAAACCACCTTACAATATTACGTGATTGAAATGCAACAGGTTGCAGAGTAATCTGTCCTTGGCCACGAGGGTGCACGTAAGCGTAACTGGTCTGGTGGATGGTGGCCAGAGTGACATGGAAGGAATAAACTCATAATATGTGCATTAGTGCATGTTTTTATAAAGCCTGCTGTGGTCCTGTGTGTTAAAGTGAAGCTCACTGATTGTTGTCTTGCAGTCGTTTGGAGAATTGGTACATAAGCCATTGCTGGTGGATCTAACTGTAGAAGAGGGTCAGAGACTAAAAGTGATCTATGGCTCCTGTGCTGGCTTCCATGCTGTTGATGTGGATTCAGGATCGGTTTATGATATTTATCTTCCAACACATGTAAGAACTGCTGCTGGGGTTGGGTGGGATTTTTTCTGTCTTTCTAGTTTACCCCCCTTGCTTTTTTCAGATGACCAAATGCCAGGCTGTCCCTGTGGATCACTGCCAGATGCTGGCAGCAGTAAATCGGGTGGAGGAGTCCAAACAGATACAGCCACTCGTGCTTCAGTCTCTGTTCTCTCCTCATGGTCTCCATGAATGGGAGCTGTCCACTCATATCTGTTGGAGGCCAATGTGACTGCTTGCTTGGCTGTAGCTGCTAAATGGCTGAGTGCATTGCAAATGCTTGGCAGAGACTGCAGGGAAGGTGGCAGTAGGAATCATATAGCAGTCCACTGATGAGATTCAAAGGCTTGGCAAGGCCAAATGGCCTTAGCTACCAAGGTTCCTGTTGGTCATTGTACACAAAGGCATCAGATGGGCCTACAGTGTGTGTTGCGCTTCCCAACAGGTCTGCCTCTGGGTGGCTTGCCGCATGTTGCCTTTCATGGAGAGAAATGGGGACTCTGACAGAGAAGTTATCTGTTCCTGTTTTCAGATGTCTGCCTTAAGATGAAAAAATTAGAGCTCCAAGGGTTTGTGGGTCCTTTTTACCACTTTGTAGGGTGTCTTGCACAACGGGAGCAGAGTTAGCGCTTCCAAAGTGAGTGGATGAGTGATCTGCTGTCAGCCAAAATCAAATATCACCCAGCTCTTTCTCCCAGCACGGGTTCTGCAGTATTAAAACAAAGGGCTTCCTCTTCTTATCTGTCTCTTTAGATCCAGAGTAGTATCCAACCTCATGCAATCATCATTCTCCCAAACACGGATGGGATGGAGCTGCTGGTCTGCTATGAAGATGAAGGAGTTTATGTCAACACATATGGAAGAATAACCAAGGATGTGGTTCTGCAGTGGGGAGAAATGCCAACTTCAGTTGGTAAGTGCCTCTGACATGGTTTAGTGTCAACCCTTCAGTGCTGGGTCAAGGGTTGGACTGGATAATCTTTGAGGTTTTTTGCAACTAGGTATAATCTGTGACGAGTCCTCATTGGGGAGCAGGAGTGTGTGCACATGGCAGAAGGAAGGTCTGTCAGGTTTTACTTCAGTTTCAGAAGCGGTGGTGCTGTAGTGATCCAGAAAAACAGATGCACAAAGTGGAGAATAATTGTATGAATCTGTTCAGTGCTGAATCTTTAAAGAAAACACCCCAAACAAGCAAGTTTCAGAGCTCAGGCATGAAAAGTTTACCAGGACCTCTGTAGGCTGCTGCAGAATATTTGCTAGACAGTCACAAAGTTAGGAAAACGTTTCAGTACAAAGACATGTAAGGTGGCAGGTGTGTAAGGTATTAGTATGAACTCATAAATGAAAGTTTGTATATCTGATTTGGTGTGTTTATTTTAATTCACCTGCAGATGGCTCATTTATGCTAGAATGATAGTTCTACATCTCTCCAGTTCAAAATTAGGTAGTTTTGAGAGTGGGAGCAATGAACATAGTAAAACAGGCACAGATTTCTGTGGATGCCAGTACATTTTTTACATCACCACTAGACACCAGAATCCTTCTGACTGCCCGTGCTGCTGCAGTTGCATCTTCCTTTTGTTAGGCAAGCACATTGTGTTTTACTTGCTATGGAATGGATGCCTGTATTGGGATATGATTGCTGATAACTGTTCAAGCTAAACAATAATGGTAGGAGGAAATATGAAGAAGTTTCAAGCTCAGCATGTTCACTCCTGTGGCTTAACTCTTGACTAGTTCTAAAAACCAAGCAGAATTATCAGCTGGCAAATTGCAGAGCCTTTGGGGACTGTGAAGCAAATGGCACTGAGGCAGCTGGCACCATCTAAACATGTCATCTGACAATTTTAGAAGCTTTTTGGCCCAGTTACCACTAGCGACGTATTTAAAAATAAATAAATTTCTGACATGGTGGTATATCCAGTGTTCTAGATGTAGTAGATAAATTGATTTATTTTCACTGAAAATGACTGTGGAAAAAAAATTACAAGAGGGAATTACTGTAGAATGGAATACTTATTAATTTTGCTGACTAAGAACTGTTGTTCTTTTTATTCTTCTGTTCAGTATCCATGCAGGGGAAACAGCTTATTCTTCATTAAGTTCCCATATGTTGTCATTGGCAGTATTCCCAAGACTACCCATAAAATTGCTTTTTGACTATACCTTTTGATAATGGTGGGGACGTTCTGCTTTATTTGATTTATTTACTGCTATCAAGAACAGATATTTTTTTTTTCCCCTCATGCTTCTGCTAATCTCTTTTCTCTCAGTCACATTCTGAGGAAAAATGCTTGGGTTTTTTTGCTTTATTTGTCCACAAAGGAAAGCAATATGACAAATAATAGTATTTTCACTTGGAAAACTTAATGTCAGTCTCTTTTGAGATATTCAGAATGCTTCCTGGAGCAATTTGCTTTCTTGAGGAGATTAGGTTTTTGAAGTATTACACCTATTACAGGAGGCTAGTTCATGTTTTCTTCTAGTTTTCCGTTTCCTTCTCTTCTTTCTCTGTTTTCGCTGACAGACTCTTCCAATCTGGGGAAATAGTCTCATAAGAGTAGCTGGTGCTAGGGACATACTGGAGTGGCTGAGTTTAGTCTATTTAAACCTTGGTTCGTGACTTCTCCTTGTCAACACCTAATTAGTCTGTCCATTTGCCAAACTTGGGATAAAAGCCTATGTGAAATTCAGTCTTCCTCCTTTAATTGGAGGTTCTACTGTTCCCTTTGTATTGTGAATGCTCAGAGAAGAAGTGCCTGACTAACAAGGGGAAAAACACAGGGAAATACAAGAATTTAAAAAAGATAAAAATAAGGTATTTTTAGACATGAAACTACTGAGAGTGGAAATAGCATTCTGAATATTTGTGTAGTTACAATAAGCACATACAGGTGATTTTGAGCAAGGCAGTGCATTCCTCTGCTCTTTCAGTTCCTCTGTGTTGCTCACCAATTGCCCTAATGGCCTGTGTGTTGTGTTTTCTCTCCAAAGCATACATCCGATCCAACCAGATCATGGGCTGGGGAGAAAAAGCTATTGAAATACGGTCGGTGGAAACCGGACACTTGGACGGTGTGTTCATGCACAAAAGGGCACAGAGACTCAAGTTCTTATGTGAACGCAATGACAAGGTATAATTCCCCCTCAACTCCGCTTTGTTACCAAGATGACAGGTGTATACTTTAACTGGGTATTTGGGTTGGATTGACCCAGACCAAGCTAAACACCCACCCAACCTCTCAACCTCACTCATATCTCCCATGGGATGGGGTTAAAATAGAACAAAGACGGAAAGTCTCAACAGATCAAGATAAGAAAGAACTGCACAAATTGTGAACACAAACCAGGCAAAATAAGGAATTAATTTACAACCTTCTGTTAGCAGGTGGATGTCCAGATGCTTCCAACGTGAGCAATGCTTGCTTGGGAAGACAAATGCTATCACCACAATGTTTCACCGGTGCTCTCCCATTCCCTGCGCATTTATTGTTGAGCGTGATGTTAATGTGTTCTGGGACATCATTTTGGTCAGTTTGGGTTGGCTGTCCTAGCACTGTCCCAAGGGGAGACCGCACTCCTTCTCTACAACTATCTGAAGTGAGGTTGTAGTGAGGTGGGGGTTGGTCTCTCCTCCCTAATATCATGTGATAGAACAAGAGAAAATGACTTTAAATTGCACTGGGAGATGTTTAGATGGAATATCAGGAAAAAAAAAATCTTTATTAAAAGAGGCGTTGGAATGGGCTTCCCAAGGCAGAGTCACGGAATGACAGAGTGGCGGAGTCACTATCTCTGGAGGTGTTAAAAAATATGTAGACATGGCACTTTAGGGCATGGTGTAATGGCCATGGTGGTGTTAGGTCAAGGTTGGACTCAGTGATTTTAGAGGACTTTTCCAACCAAAGCTGTTCTCTGGTTCTATGAGAGAAAGCCTTGATGCTCTTCAGGTGTTGCTCAGCATTAGCCAAAACACTGGTGTGTCACCGACACTGTTTAGTCACGAATACAAAGCCCAGCACCATATAGGCTGCCATGAAGAACATCAACTCCCTCTCCACCAGACCCAGCACAGCACTGCAATTCTCTGTAGAGATCAAGAACGGTGAAGGCAAATTAGAGCCACAGCTGTCCTACTCATTTGGTTTACCCATCTCTTTTCTTCACAGGTTTTCTTTGCCTCTGTACGGTCAGGTGGAAGCAGTCAAGTCTATTTCATGACCCTTGGCAGGACTTCTCTTCTGAGCTGGTAGAAGCAGTGGGATTTGTTGAGGAATTGCTGACATCCAGAGTCTGAGATCTTCATAACGTGGAATTACTTTCAACTGGAGTACAGACCTGCACTAATGCAGCACTCTGTGTAAATGTGTGTGCAGGCATCACTGGTGTTAGGTTTCTTTTTGTTTTTCAACTGAGGCTGCAATGCAGCTGGTGCTGTAAAGATATTGCCATCAGGTGCTACAATGTCTTTGAGGTTTGGGATCATGCTAGAAAGCTACAGGTCTTCTTCTCCCTTCAGCTCCAGGATTCCTAGCTTTGAAGGACTCTGTTTGTTAGTGTTAAAACAGAGAGGGGGGGGAAAAGGAAAAAACAAAACCAGACTTACCATGAACATGCTGTTGAGTGGACAAGGAAGTAGGCAAGAGAAGGTGAGAAGTGGTGTAGAGAGTCAGACTGACTGAAACAGAGGGCAGATCTAGTCTAGTAATGTTAACAATGTATTTAATTGACATTTCTTTTTTGTAATGTGACAATATGTGGACAAAGAGGAAGGTGCAGGTTTTAAGAAGTTAATATTTATAAAATGTGAAAGACACAGTGACTAGGATAACTTCTTGGGGACAGGGAGGGTGGGAAGGGGCTTGGGGTGGAATTCTTTGGGGTGTTGTTCTTTTTTTTTGTTTGTTTGTTTTATTGATTTGGTTTGTTTTTTGTTTCTGCAGTTCTATTTTTTGGCCTGGCCAATAACTTTAGTCATTTTCTGTGTACCAGGTATTGCCTGAAACATGCAGATAATTTAAAAAAAAAAAAAAAAAAAAAAAGGGAAAAAAAAAAAAAAAGAAGAATTAAAAAAAAAGAAAAAAATTTCATTTTCTATAATGATTCTGTGTTAGGCCAGAACTTGGTTATGTCACAGTATTAGCACTGCCTCAGTTAAAGGTTTAATTTTTGTTTAAACCTAGAAGTGCAACAACAGTTTTACCACAGTCTGCACTCGCAGAACTAGGAAAAAAAGAAAAAAAAGAAAAAAAAAAAAAGAAATAAAATCCAAACTGCATATGTTTATTTTTTGTGCCTACCTCATTGTTTTTAATGCATAAAATAAAAGAGGTGGTTTAGTTTATACGTTTTTAGATGAAAACCATTAATGTCTAATTTAATCTTAATACCAAAACTACCAGATTGAAAGGTTTCTGACTGTTATTGCATAGCAAGTTTCAGCAGGAGGAAAGAGTGGTCCGTTGGGGCAATAGTGGTAGCGGTATGGCAGTGAGACACTGATTAATGTAATTTGCTTGCAAAATCTGGTGAAGCAAACACTTTTAAAGACCAGTTTCATCCTTAATAGAAGTCTGAATTTAGCCTAAAACCGGAGGTTTCCCTCTTCTAACACATGGGCTTAGTAACAGGCAGGTAAAATTAACTAGGCTAGTTCTTCTATAAACTGTTCAATGTTGTAGGAAACATTTTTGGGGCGGTGATGTTTTTCTTTTTTAAGAATGCAATGCACTAAAACTCTTTTAAGAATGTAGTTAATACTGCTTATTCATAAAAACAGCGTATACCTGTGTTTAGATTTAAGATCCCAGCTCTGGCTTTTTTTTCTTTCTTTTTTTTTTTTTTTTTAAATTCAGTTTTTCAACATAAATTGAAAAACACGCACTTNTTTATTTTATGAATAAGTTCTGACATTTGTAATAAATGTCTTGAGAGTAATAATTTGTTTAATGGCTACATGTTCATTACTTGAGAAACCTTGAGTGTGTAATAATCTGTTGGTGTTGTGTAATAATGCACAGTGTCACGATTCAACCATTTTCCTTTTTTGTTTTCCCTTTTTTTTTTTTTTTAAATTCCTTTGGTGGGGTACTTTGTTGACAGCTGCCTTAAGCTGTTCATTCAGTGAACAGGCTCTCAGTGTTTCATGGGCTTTGTCTTCTGCTGCGTTTAACTTTCCTTCATGGCATGACAGGTAGGGCTTTTTTTAAGCGCGCATTCTTCAGTCAAGCTGGTGGCTCGAGCAACTGGTCACACAATCAACTAAGAGCCAAGAGCACAGAGTGTGCAAAGCTCAGACTCGACAGACCCTTCTTTTGGTGTCAGATCTGACTGCCGTAAATACTTCAACCCCAGTCAGCGCTGCTGCTGAAGACTCTGCTTTGAACATCGCAGCCGGTTGAAAAGTGAGCGGTAAACACAATACCGCCGGCGTACACATGTGCACACACAACCCACTTCCCTCCCCCTTCCCCCCAGAATCAAAACTCAAGAAAGCCTTACATTTGCTGGCGGAGGAATACCTAGAACTATTTTTTTCCTTTTTTTTTTTTTTAATTTTACGTCTTTTGGATAGTGTTGAAGGTGAAGGATATGTTCTTTTCAGGCCCAGTGTGGTCAGCCGGAAGAACGATCAGCCTTTTGTACTATAATGAACTAAAGGGGACTTGGAAAGACAGCGTGGTAGTAGACATGGGTGTAATCACACGGCTGCCCTGTAGTGTAGTTTACCGAAGCTGATCTGATCGAATGTCAGTCTGCGTGATTTAAATCTTCCAGCGCTATGCGGTCAAAAATTAATCTAGTCCTTGAAAGCTGATGCTATTCACCTAGAGGAAGATGCTCCAGTACTGTAGGGATGCCCAGGTCACAGATATGTGCTGTTGAAGTTTTGAGGCACCGAGGTGGGGACTCTCTCCTTCCTTTGGTGAGGCTGCCCGGCCTGGCAGCTTCTGCCTCCACAGGAGCGCCAACATGGCAAGGTTAAAAACAGTATTACAAAACCACTATGTGTACCAACATCAAACTCTTCAAACAGTGCTTTTGTAAGCAAAGAAGAAAAGAAAAGCTCCTAGGTTTAGTTTTAAGCTTTAATAAGTAATAATTTTCTGTATCTTTAAGTCAAAGTAACCCTAACTTGTATGACTGCAGTGTTTTTATTTTTTATCTTATGCACATGTTATGTTGGAGAAAATGTTTACAAAAATGGTTTTGTTACACTAATGTGCATCACATATTTATGGTTTATTTGAAAGTGATTTTTGTGGGTTTTTTAGTTTTTCATGGTAGTAGTAGTACACTTTTTGTGATTTATAACCCCGAACTCTGCTGATTATAAAGATGCTAAACAGTAATACAAAAATGACAAACTGCATTAAAATTACTAATCGTAATGCTGCAAAGCAGACTGGTGACAAGTAAAACACTCAGCCTTTTTTTTTGCAGTGCTATCTAACTTGTCTTCTGTGTATTATGGAAATTACTGGTTTTTTCCCGTTTTTCCTTAAATAAAGTCAAATTGACACCTATTGTATGTGCAAAGTATCTTGAATATCTACTGGCTGCAGACATCAAACTGCATGTTGCCTAGTTGGATGTATCGCAAGAACAAAAACCTTATATTGTCAAATCTCATAATTTTAGAGACTTTGACAATAAATGGGGGCTTTTGAGTGCTTTTTTTATTGTTCGATTTTTTTTCCTTAAAACCCTATCTCCTGATGCAGTTGCTCTTTTGAGAATTAGAGTTTTCCTTTTAAAAGAAAAAAAAAAAAGTGAAAAGCTTAGAAACTTTAGTGAGTGCCTGGTGGTTGGGAAAGAAGAAGTTGCACAGAGGAGAACCTGGGCACGTTGTGAACGTGCCCTCCTGCCCCACCACTCAGGCATGTGGTTTTTGTGGGCAGGCATTACGTGCTGCTGAGGGTGCAAGGAGCAGGAGTCCTGAGCCAGATTCTCCCACACCTCCAAGGCATAAGCCGTGAATATTGAGCAGGTTTGATGCAAAGCTGCCATTTACACCTTCTGGAGTTCTTGTTGGCCTTTGCCTGTGCTTTTCCACCATGAACTGTGTGTGTTTTCTGAAGTGAAGATAAGCAGTAGACATTTCCTTCCGACTGGACTGGTCTCTGTGAGAGGAGGAGGAAGTCCCCGTTCCTGAGCTCTTGCCTTTATTTGCACTTTCATCTGCAGAAGGCATGGGTTGTGGTGTAAGTTGAAAAATGTTTCAGGATTTCACACGCTTCCTATGGACAAAGGTATCTGAAATCCTCAAGCCCCACAGCATTTCCGCTTCTGCAAATGTACTGACAGCTTAAAAGACTGGTAGGACCAGCCAACAGCTGGTCAGGCTTCTACTGGTATAGTTACATTTGCTGCCCCAAAGCTGCTGGTTTTCTGCAGTCATTCTTGACGTGTCAGAAGACTTACTCCAGTTAAACATACTTAGAATAGTTGTGCACTGTAGCTGGTTGTGGAGATAGATACAAGCTGTTGCTCATTATACTGTACACTAAATAAGTGAACACAGCAGGCCCAGGTCTGAGCTTCACAGTGGGTGCCACCAGAGGCAATAGATATGTGCAAAACCTTCACAGTCCTGTGAAGGAAAATACAACTGCAGTAAAGGATGACATTAACAAGATGAGAGTACTGGAGCAGATCTTTTTTCTGTACAGGACTTGTGTAGGTAGTGGTGGTGAAAGGGGCCCAAATTTGTACCATTTGAGGGGAGATGGACTCCATGCAGGACAGAAGAGAACAAATAGTGCAGCAGAAGAACATGGGCATCTTCAAAATCAACAACTGCAGCAGTCAAACCAGAGAAAGAAGTTATCAAAAGGAGCATTTGAAACGTTTTTGCAAAAGCTTTAAAATACACAAGATAAATACAGCAATGAAAAATGCAAAACCCTTATCCATGAGATAAAAGTTTGCAAATCAGAAAGAATGCAAGAGGCAGCCCCTTTCAGAGGCTGCTTTGCTGAAAGGCTCTTGCTAAAGCATTAGGAACACCTGTCATGTGAAGAAGGGTAAGAGAGTTGAGATTAAGGCCAGAGAACACAAGGCCCTGGGGAGACCTGCCTGAGGCCTTTCAGTAGTTAAAGGAGACCTACAGGAAAGATGGGGGCAATCTGTTTAGCAGAACCTGTTCCAGCATGACAAGGAGTGATGGTTTTAAACTCAAAGAAGTTAGATTTAGACTAGCTACAAGGAAGACATTTTTAACTGTGAGGGTTTTGTAACACTGAACAGACGGGTTGCCCAGAGAGGTGGTAGAGGCCCCCATGGAACATTCAAGGTCAGGTTGGAGAGGGGCCTGAGCAACCTGTTCCATTTGAAGAGGTACTTGCTGGTGCAGTGGGGTTGGACTATATGACCCAAAGCTGTTTCTGTCTTCTTCCCACATCAGTGGAGGGTTAACCAACCACGCAGCTTGCGTAAGCAGTTGCCATGGCCAGTCTGGTTTACTTGCTGCTGGCTCTCTCTTTGCTTGTAAATTCCAAGCAGTCCAGCGAAGAAGCAATCCTGCTAACTTAACTGTGAGAATAGTTCTTTTGCCACATGAGGAACATGCTTTATGACCAGGATTTCAGCTGCACACAAGGGGTGTCCATTGTCTGCTGGGCTGTTTTGATGCATGTAATGGACACAAGTTCAAAGTACAATGTGTGCCCAGCAGCTGCAAAAATTCTGCCTGCAGCTTTCCTCCAGTATGTGCAAGTTCCCTGCTGAGCTCCAGCACTCAGCATTTGACCTCTTTCTAACCCATTCATAGAAGGAAAGCCAGTAACAACTCTTGCCTTTTGACTTGACCTCCTTTTTGAAGAGCTTCTGTTTTTTAACGTATTGCAGTGTTGGTGCCTCTCAGGCAAGTGTGGAAACACAGTCAGGCACCAGTATTGCCGCATGAGCTGCTGTGGAGGATACTGGGTGGAGGAATTAAAGGAGAACATCAGGTAATTGCAGTCAATTTTTATTCTGTGATTATGTGACTCCATGTGGCTTATGCTCCAATAGCAGGTAAAAAGCTTTAGACACGCTGACCATCATGCTGCTCCTTGACTATCTGTTTTATCCCATTTTTGTTCTATGCAGTAATAAACTAGAGAGGAAGATGTTCTGTTGTTAAGAAAATAATTCTCTGACTCAATAAAAGCACACCCATTCCAGCTGAGGAAATGACAGGGGTTTTTCCTTTGTTAAATTATAACAGGAAATCCAGTTCAATGTTTCATTCTCAGGTTTTTGTGGTTCTCTGTGGTAAGAATGTGGCATGGGAAAGTCAGATGAAGTTGTTCCAACTGCTCTCTGCAGGTCAAATTTCATGTAGCCTCTGCGTGAAATTCTTGTTGCACAACCTTGTATGTGTGAGTTGTCCATTAAATGGCATTACCACACTTTGAGTATTGGCATCTCCTAAGCAGTTTTGCCCAGACCATGTTAGCCGTGGAAAAAATGCTTTCCTGGCTGTCAGACAACTGTTGGAGTGAAGCAGTTCTAAAATACTTTTTGCCTTGGCTCTTTTCATGGGGAGATTACAGACAATTTCTGGTAGAGTTCCACTGGTACACTTAGTAAGACTCTAGCCTTAATGAACAAAGGTGAAAGATAGAAGGGAGTAAGCAATATGTTTGGAAGCTTTTAGTGAGTCAGAGAGATAGTAAGAAAAGAGATTTTAGTTTGATGTCTTTAATCTCAACCAGAAAAACATCTCGACCCCTTTGGCTACCGTTGTCTCCCATGGTGTATGATGGACCCGATGGAGTGTAATCAGCGTGGTTGCTTTCCTGGGCCAGATACTGATACTTCCTGACTTCAGGCAATTCCAACAGAAAGCGGTTAGCAAGGCTAGACCTGTAAAAAAGCAAAGCACAGAGGGAATTGATATTTTGCTCTTCTGTTTTGTTGCAGTGTTTTTTACCAAACTTTCCATGATGCTAAGCGTACATGTGCGTGTGAATGACATAGATCATACTTGAAACAATGACGGTTCCCGATTTTTGGCAACTTTTTTTTTCCTCTTGGTGGTGCTACAAGGCAGAAAGTGGACCCGGGTCCTCCTGGAAGACCCTTGTCAACTGCAGGGTTAAGCTTTTATTTAACTTCGAATGTGACATAGACATAATTGTGTCAAATTCTGGGCCACTCAGTTCAAGGACAGGGTACTGCTTGAGAGAGTCCACAAAGATGATTAAGGGAGTAGAACATCTCCCTTTTGAAGAAAGGCTGAGAGAACTGTATCTCTTTAGCTTGGAGAAGAGGAGACTAAGGGGTGATCTCATTAATGTTTATAAATATGTCAAGGGTGAGTGTTGGGATGATGGAACCAGTCTCTTCTCAGTGAAGTCCAGTGAGAGACCAAGGGGCAATGGGTGCAAGCTGGAGCATAGGAAGTTCCACGTAAACAAGGAAAAACCTTTTGTGCTGTGAGGGTGGCAGAGCCCTGGAAGGGGCTGTCCAGAGAGGTTGTGGAATCTCCTTCACTGGAGACATTCAGAAATCTGCCCAGATACAGGAATGTATCTGCCCCTGGCAGGGGCAGGTTTGACTAGAAGATCTTTTGAGATCTCTTCCAACTCCTAGCATTCTGTGATTCTGTGATAATCTAAACTCCATGCTCTTTAGCACTTAGTTGTGTACCTATCCTCCACCTAGTGCTTAAATGTAGTCCCTAACCTGAAGGCAGACATCCTGGCAATGGATACAACCGTGGTGCAGCCTACATAGAGCAGCTGGCAGGACCAGATTTATGTACACGTACAGAAGCTCTGTCCCAAGAGCTGGCTTGCTGAGCTCCATTAAGTCCTAAACCTACCCCAGCCGAATCACGAAAACCACTGGAAAATTTATGTGGAAGTCTTCTCAATATTTCAGTAATGAAATTAACCAAAAGATAAGAAGAAAATAGAAAATGGCATAAAATGTTAAAATGCAAAGCATGTAATTATAGACTCACAGTTGTAATGACTCTAATGGATATCAGAGACAAGTATAAAAGGTGAATAAATTACTTCAGGGCATAAAGAATCAGTTATGGGTAATTATGCTGCAATTATCATTACTGTGCTGCTGTGATAGCATTTTTTAAAACTAATTTTTCTAAAATGAAATAATGCAAGTTAAGAATGAATTCATCTGTTATCTGCCATTCAGAAAAAAAAAATAGTGCTTTTCAAAAATGTGCTAGTGGGACAGATCTCAGTTTTACACTAGTGAAAACAATAGGGATTTTTATGAAGCAATTTATTGCACAGCACACAGCTGTTAAATGACATTGTTTAAACTCGTGTTCAGTGAAATGCATAAACCTATGCTTACGGCATCAGTCAGGTTAAATGTTGTCCTTTGTTCATTTAAGATCATAGAATTATCATAGAATGGTAAGGTTGGAAGGGACCTCAAGGATCATCTAGTTCCAACCCCCTGCCATAGGCAGGGATACCTCCCACTAGTACAGGTTACTCAAGGCCTCCTCCAACCTGGCCTTGAACACCTCCAGGGAGGGAGCAGCCACAACCTCCCTGGGCAACCTGTTCCAGTACCTCACCACCCTCACTGCAAAGAACTTCCTCCTAACATCCAGTTTAAATCTCCCCTCTGCCAGTTTAAACCCATTGCCCCTTGTCCTGTCACTACAAGACCTTGTAAGTAGTCCCTCCCCTGCCTTCCTGTAGGTCCCCTCCAGATACTGGAAGGTTACTACAAGGTCTCCTCGAAGCCTTCTCTTCTCCAGGCTGCACAGCCCCAACTCTCTCAGCCTGTCCTTATAGCAGAACTGCTCCAGCCCTCTGACCATCTTTGTGGCCCTCCTCTGGACCTGCTCCAACACTTCCATGTCCTTCCTGTGCTGAGGGCTCCAGAACTGCACACAGTACTCCAGGTGGGGTCCGATGAGAACAGAGTAAAGGGGCAGAATCCCCTCCCTTGCCCTGCTGGCCACGCTGCTCTTGATGCAGCCCAGGACTCGGTTGGCTGTCTGGGCTGCCAAGATGAAGTGATTTTGTGAACTGATAATCCAGGGCTTTGAGCAACCAGCAGTGTTCCTGGTTCAGTCCACAGTGCTGCGTGACTGAACCTGGAAATCAGCTGTTGAAAAGTTCCAGTGTACAATGTTGAGACAATGGTCACTGATGTCACCTTGCCCTTGTAAAATGTGTCAAGTGAGCTGCCAATCCATAAGCAGGTGTGGTGTGTGAAAGACCAGCAGTTCAAGACAAAACCAGAGACTCAAGGTGGCAGTGGCATTACGAAAGATGAGACAACAAGGCAATGGGCCACCTTTGAAGGCATTTTAAGGCATTAAGACTTCACAGACTGAGAATAACGTTTTCCTTGTACCAATGTATAAACTCAGATGTGACAACAGACATTTCAGACAAAGGTTGACTTTCCCTGTATTGCATGGTAACCTGCACAAAGGAGCAAGGAAATGAATTCTAGGTTTGCTCCTAGCACTGTGTCTCTATGGCTGACCCAAGGTAGTTACAGGTATTTCCAAAGTAATTACTTTCAGTCCTTAATTAATGTTTATAAACTGTTTATAAATTGTTATGTTTATAAATTGTTAATTAATGTTTGTAAATAGGTAAAAGGCGAACGCCAAGAGGATGGAACCAGGCTCTTTTCGGTGATGCTCAAGGACAGGACAAGGGGCAATGGGTGGAAGCAGGAAGTTTCATGTAAATGTGAGGAGGAATTTTTCTCACTGTGAGGGTGACAGAACACTGGAGCAGACTGCCCAGGGGAGTTGTGGAATCTCCCTCCCTGGAAATATTCAAAACCCACCTTGATGCATTCCTGCATGATCTGCTTGCTATAGGAGATCCTGCTCTGAGAGCGGTGTTGGACTGGATGATCTTTGGAGGTCCATTCTAGCCCCTGACATTCTGTGATTCTGTGATAAAATTCTGGATGCCCTTTTGTATCCTAACTGGCTTCCAGCTGCATCTGCAGAAGTGTTGGGGTTCCCAGGGCAATGAGGGTGTCTCAGGTACCTTGGACATCTGGAAGGGATCTGCATGCTTGGGTTTAGGTACTGTTCGTGTACTGCTTTGCATAACTTAACCAGTTGATGCCAAAATGCAAACTGTTAGAAAAAGAATTTAAAAAAAATATTTTTAATGCTGAAAATTTGGAAAATAATGGAATTTAATGCTCCTAGCTTAAATTTCAGACAGACATCTCGGACTACAGCTCAACGTTTAATTACGTTTACAGACTTCTTGAAGCACTGTACTCACTCGGCAACAGATGGTCCTCATGGGAGGGATAAGTGCTCAAAAAAAATCTCTTTATCCTTGTTAATTAGTTTTGGAACCTTATGTATATCTTAATTGGTGACATCCAAAGTGCTCATTTTCTCATAAATGTTATCAACTTTGTATGGTTCACAAATACTGATGAACTACTCTTCATTTGTGTAAAGGGAAGAGAGAGTTATCATTCAAAGCCGTTTTAATCTATTTTAAAACTACCCTTTCAAAAAGGAACAAAAGATTGGGTATTTTTGTGGAAGATGATTTTTAGAAGCATTTCCTTTCAGAAAAAAATTGAAATTAAATGTTACCATATCTGGTCGAAGCTAATTTCTTTACTTCTAATAACTGTAATGTTTTGCATGCTGCAATAACCAGCAGGATGTCTCCATGTTAACTGTAATTTGAATTTTCAAGGTATTTTCCTGTTGCCCTCTACATCCATCATCCCTGTTTGTGATGTTTTTTGAATGGACAGCTTCTCTCATGGTCCAGCTCACAAAGCTTGTCTCTAAAGATGGTGTCTTACATCAGGTTACGCTTAGATTTTTGGGACGCTGGATATACCTTATAGAATTCGAGGAGACCTTATAGTAGCCTTCCAGTTTCTGAAGGGGGCCTACAGGAAGGCTGGGGAGGGATAATTTACAAGGTCTTGCAATGACAGGACAAGGGGCAATGGGTTTAAACTGGCAGAGGGGAGATTTAAACTGGATGTTAGGAGGAAGTTCTTTGCAGTGAGGGTGGTGAGGCACTGGAACAGGTTGCCCAGGGAGGTTGTGGCTGCTCCCTCCCTGGAGGTGTTCAAGGCCAGGTTGGATGAGGCCTTGAGTAACCTGTACTAGTGGGAGGTGTCCCTGCTGTGAAGGTTTGGAAGTTCCCCACCCCCCCACACTTTGTAAAATGACCCAGACTAGAACTCAGTCGGCTGGAAGTTAAATGATGAAGCTCTATTTATAGCTTTGCACAATGTACAGCAGATATTTACACTATATACAGAATATTTACAGAAATATACAAGTAAAAGGTAATACAGCAACACTACTCCCCTCCCAGAAATCAGAGACCCCAGGAGGGGCTCCCAACCACCCTTCCACCTATGGCAGGGGGGTGGAACTAGATGATCCTTGAGGTCCCTTCCAACCTTACCATTCTATGATACCTGTAAAAGCCAATGAGCTGCCTGAGAGAAGGTTCTGATAGGTAAGTACTCTGAATTTTATGGAATCGATGAAGTATTTTAGAGTGCATTGGTTAAACAAAGTACTTGATTTGTGCCAAACTGACCTCAAACAAAATTTACATCTCACTTTCCTTGATCAGCGTGCATGTATTTCACAAAATAAGCTTTTTTTTTTCTTTTTTTTTTTGCTTTTTTCCCTGTGATAAGTATCAGTTAAATGGCAAATTAATTTTCTAATTAAAAAGGAAAGTATTGAGATGGAAAATGCATAGCCCCCTTGTGATTTTTATATATGAAGTACTGAAGAGATGTTTTGTCCTGCTGACCAGCATTTTCATTTGTGAGCTGCCTTATGGCTTGCCCCACATGACAAGTTCCTTGTTGCCTTTAGGCCGTGGCACTCACAGACTCACAGACAAACAAGTGCAGTGTTTTGGATAGGTGTCTCGGAGTGAGTTTTTGTTAGAACAATTGAAATGTGGAAGTGGAAAGCAAAAACTCAAGAGATCCTGCCAAGTGCACAAACCCTTCCTTAGGTGCGCTAAACACAGATGAAGAACAAGTCCTTTGCATTTATTTGACCAAAGGGAAACTGCGGACAAAGAAGGGGGAAAGGGTGACTGTGCTATAAAGCCACTGTCTGCAACAGGCCCCCAGTTTCTGACGCCTGTTTCTCAAGTTTGTTCGTTACCTTTAAATGTGTGTCTTCTGCCTAAAAGCAAAAAGTGTATGTCTTGATCTTTCCTTTGTGAAGAGAGTATGAAAATACCTTTTCCCAAAAATTCTACTTGGGGGCTTTTAAAGAGTGATTAATTGCATCATTGATGACATGGGAGGTGAGCAGAGCCACTCACACCACAGCACACAGGCAAAAAGAGCAGAGCCTGTTGTACTCCTTCTTGTACATGCGCTTGTGTCTGCAAATCAGAGTAAACTCATCATTGCTGTTCAAGCTTTCACAGAGAATGTTTCACAGTTGTGTTTCTTAACTGAGATCAATTCAACATATTGATCCCCTGGGATCAGTTTGGCAGCTGAGATTAATTGCAGCAGAATTTTTTTTCTAAAAAGACCAGACAGAACAGAGAGTCTAGAGAGTGACTAATAGCTGAACTGTTCCCTTATGGATTTTTCGCAGTCATCTATGTTGACTGGCAGTGAAATTCATTAATCTGGATTCTACAGGAACTTGAATAGAGTGTAAATGAGAAGAAACATGGAAATATCTGTTCTTCTCTGAAGTCATCTGCACTCCAGGTACCTCAGGACAATAAAATTCAGATGAACTGTGAGATGGCTGATGGAGAGCTGCGTTCTACTGGTGAGCTCCATCTTTTGCTCTCTGATTTTTATGCGCCCCATGACTACAATACTGCTAGGGGTCACACTGCATTTGTTTCCAAATTTGTCTCTGAGTTCGTGTACACACTAGGGCATGGGAGAAGATGGCCCCCACAAACATTCTGGTGCCCAGGATCTGCTGATTTCTGCTCCTGCAGGACATACAAATCTTCACTGGACTCTTTGGAGCTGCTGTAGATGGGGGATGGCCCAGCTCCTGGCCACAGAGTGACACCAGAAAACCCATCTGGGCTTTAGCCACCTTTCCTTTTCATGGAAGGTGGTAAAGGACTCTTAGACCTGTGTGTTGCAGTGATCTCCTTATGTGGGACTACTACAGCGGGTGGTCTAGGCTGGAATAAGGGATCTCTTTGTGTTAATCAGTGCCCCAAGTACTCCAAGGCCTGCTGCAGTGAACCATGCCCATGCCTGTTCCTTCTAGCAGCTTTGTCACAGAGAGTAGGAAAAAGAGTAAGAGGTTATGGAAAGGGACAAAGCCCCACTTCTGTACACAGAGCGGAGCCTTTTGGTTTCTGTTTTATTTCTAGTCATAAAAACATCATGTTCTCATGTTGCTGAAATGGCTAAAATAGCCCTTAAGTCTTCTTCCCATTCCTTTGTGATAACAGCGCTGGGTGGGGAAAGATGTGATTTCCCAGTGTCTGGGAGATGTTTGCATGACAAGGCCACGTATACAAGAGCTCAAGTTCCACTCACTGCCTTCCTAGGAGAGGGAGCAGAGCCTCCATGGACTGCATGCCAGTGGAGTTTGGGTTGGATGCTCTCCACAGCTGTGCTCCATAGCTGGAGAACACAGAGTCTGGGGGATTGATGATGCCTCTGGTGCACCTTGGGGCTTGTCAGGCTGGATGCCACCAGCTGGAGGAAGCTCTCTACAGCAGATCCCACTGCTTGGTGAGATCTATCATTTAGGATTATCCCATATCAGGCTGTGTCTGCTGCAGGAGAAGCAGCTTTCTTCCCTCTGGCAACCATGCCTTCAAGGACTGATGGACTCATTAAGTTCTCAACAGTTTGAGAGAGTTGCGTTTTTGCAGCAGCCGTAAGTGCAGTTTTATTTGGAGAATAAAACTGCACTTTCTTTTCTCTGCTCCCTTTTTTTCTACTGTTTGTCCTTCCTTCCTTTCTATCAGACTTGTGTTTCTGCCCAAAGCAATGTTTATCTTGCAGTGCCATGGGATGAAGTAACACTTTTCAGTGGATGCAGCTGTTGCTACTTCTAGCAAAGATGTGACCGTGTGGTACTGGAAATGTATTTCTGCACTGCAGTGTGGAACTTTGCATGTATCCAATGCAAACTGTCCCAAGATGTACAGACACTGTAGCTTTTAATCAAACAACTCTGGGCTCATATGGAAATCTGTGCAAATAATAGAGTTTTTTGCATGAAGGGGTGAAGCTGCAGAAGAGGTTTTGAACAGGCCAAATACAAATCTTGCCTCTAAATTGGCCATCTGTTTGCTAAATGTATATCAGCAAACGTTATAAATTTCACATACGTGACTTGGTTTCAAGCTGACTGTGGTAACTTGGAGGCTTGGCTAATGAAGTTTTGTAATAGTTATCTTCACTGCTTTACTCTGGAAAATGTTGTCTGTGCTGACGTTTCTCAAACATCAAATGCAAAGGCCTAGCAGTTCCTTTTGGATTTAAAATACAACACTATTTAACAAGCCAATTTTGCAAACCCCAGTCTCTCCAGGAAACACCCCTGATGTGAAGAGGTGACCATTAGAAAAGTGCATCCAGTTCCCTTCCAGTAAGGTCTGGGCTAAACTCTTATCTTTCAGCACGGATGCTAAGTGCTTGCTGGCATGGATAGATTCTTGTGGGATAGATTCTTGTGGGATAGATTCTTGTGGGAGTTTTGTGAAGCAAGAATGGATTGGGAGACACTCAAAACTAGAGAGTTTGCTGACACAGTGGGAGTACACACTTTTTTGAGATTGTAATGGGACAGATAAATAACATGTCTTTGCCAGATGAATAATAGTGATTTTGTGCATGTCAGTACTTCCAATCACAATGCACAAATGATGTTTCTTGTAGTATCTTGACTGCTGTACATGTTGCAAATATTTCACATCCCTTTTTTTTCAGTTTCCTTTGATGAGCACATTAAGATAGGCAACTTCAAGCCGCAGTCTGGAGAGATTCATATCTCAGGCAACTAAGGTTTCATTTCTGTTTCACTCCAAGGATTTTTATATGGGTCATGAAGACTTGAGAGTTGCTTAGGGCTGGTGTTTCTGTCATCAGCGTGTATGGTGTTTATGGCATGCGGATGCGAAGAGGCTGTAAATCTCATCTTGGACAGTTTTAATGGTGACTGTATTTGTTCTCAGAGTCATAAGATTTTGACATTTAATCCTGCTCTAAGGACCTACAACAGAAATAAAATTTCATTTATCCACAGTTAAAAAGCAGTTAATTCAATTTTATCACTTAGTTTTCCTAAACTAGGGAGGCTTTTCCTGGAAGGACCTTTGAGGTCACTGCTTTACCGTTCCTTTGATGATTTGTTCAGGTGAACTCCTAGTAATGGATAACAGGGAACAATCCTTTTCCAATGGAAATACAGTACATTTTAAATGTCTTAGTCCCTTAGATGGAATATAGTAATCTCCTTACTGTATTGTTTTAAGATATACTGTGGCAGAAAGATTTCAAGATAGTGAATTGTTAACTATGTGAACTTTCTTGTGGCTCTCTGTTATTTTCCCCTTCCTACTTGTCTCAGGTTGATGGGACAACACTGCCTGTGGAAGCTGATAGGGAAGAGCCTCTAAAGGAGGCACTGGGTAAGACTTGAGGCATCCTCTGAATTTCTCCTTTAGAGTCTTTTTTTCCTGTCCCTTAAAAAAAAAAAAACAAACCACTGAAAACCCTGAAGGTTTTGTCCAGGTGCTATCATTTAACATTAGGAACCCATTCCAGTTAAGAAATTAAAATTATCACTTCACTACACTTAAAAGCTTCAGCCTACTTCAGCTGAGTATGTTGTAAGCATCACATCAATTCAGTATGGAATGGCTTTGTGCCCAGTTCTGCCGAGGAGAGCAGGTGAGCTCTTGACTCCATGTACTGTTTATGGGATCCTATGGCACTCAAACCCTGGTGAACCCTTTCTGTTTCCTGCAGAGAGTATTGGTAGTTGGATTTCTCCCTGATTTGAAGCAGATAGTTTGTAGTCCATTTTGCTGTCACTTTCAAGAGGGGTGGCCTTGAGCCACAGTGATCTTGTATGTTATTTTCTGCTAAGTCTCTGATCTCCATGTGTAGTAACTAGCATGCCTGTTATTTCCCAAGTAGTGTAAAAATGTTAGTGTATAATTTCACAAGTTAACCTTAATATAGCAGAAGTGTAAATATCAGTAGCTTTTTGCATAGATAAGCTGTACTTCTATATAACAGTCTCCTGGCACAGCTTGAGACTGTGAACAAGAGGACACAGTCTCAAGCTGTGCCAGGGGAAGTTCAGGCTGGAGGTGAGGAGAAAGTTCTTCACTGAGAGAGTCATTGGCTACTGGAATGGGCTGCCCAGGGAGGTGGTGGAGTCACCGTCCCTGGAGGTGTTCAAGGTGGGTTTGGACATGGCACTTGGTGCCATGGTCTAGTCTTGAGGTCTGTGGTGACAGGTTGGACTTGATGATCTTTGAGGTCTCTTCCAACCCTGGTGATACTGTGATATTTTACTTTCTCTAGTGTGATATTGTGTGCTTGCTTGTTTTTTCTAGGGTTGTTTTGTTTTGACAAGAACATTGAAACATTACTTGTTTCATTTAAAAGGTGTTGCAGGGAAATGAAAATATTGCCTAAATAAACCCTGCCTACACACCTAGACTGTTCCTCATTGAGAGACTATATCTGAATTGTTTAGGCTGCACAACAAGAGGTGGATTTGAGCAAAGCCATTTGGCCACGATTAAGTGAGGTTTCTCCCTTTGACTGCTGCAGTGCTAGGACAGGCAGTCTTGAGATAGGGTCAAGGTCAGATTCAGATTTTGTAAGTTCTCAGGTCTGAGTTTGCTCAGGCCAAATGTCTCAGTTTGGGTTATCTGTGTTTAACCTTTCTGCATAAGGCCATGTGAGTATGTGAATACACAGACAGATTTATTTCCCCCTCCCCCCAGCTCCATATCTGTGCCAGTCTGTTGGGACCTATTTGAACGGATGGGCTGAAATGTATTTATTTAAGCACTGTTGGGAATTATTTTTAAAAACTGATTTATCAGAGACATATTTAAAGAAAGTATGGAATCCTTGAAGTGAATAGTGTGTGATATGTGAAAGGAGAGGAGGAAACAAGCGGCTAAAAACAGAGTGAAGTTGTACAGACAGATGGGTACCAGCTGCCTTTTTGGTAGATACTGAGATACAGCATATGAACTGAGGAGCTGCTAACCATGTAGAATAAAAATGATCTGTAAAAACCTCCATGAAACCAAGATATTATTTTCTGAACTAAGTAGGTCCATATTTAGCTTAAACTGTGTGGGTTTTTTTTCTGTAATATTCAAATGAGAAAAAAATGTTTCCAGTTATTTCAGTCTCCAGTGCTGCTGAAAAACCTCTGGATATGTGACAAAGTGAAAATTTATTGTGTTTTGCAGATGGGGAAGGGAACTGTTACTTTTGGAGCCAGGAAAAAAATGATACATGGCTTGGTTTTGTTGAAATGTTGATTAAATCTTTTACAAAAAGAAAAATAGTAGTGGAACAACAGCGACAAAAAAGTACAAGACCACCTATTAGAAAACATAATTTTTGCATCACATATTCAAACTTGACAAGGTGGAGAGAGCAGTCCATTAAAAAAAAAAAAAAATAGAAATAGCACAAAACCAAACCAAACCTAAAGACATGAAAGAAGAGTAAAGAGCCAGTGCTGAAAGTGAAATAGTGATGTGACAAACTGCACTGTGTGTCCACTTCTGCAACTGTCTTCTCTGCTGTACCAGTGTTTGTAACACATAGTTAGATGTAGGTGAATGAGCAGCTGCTGATTCAACAGTCATAACATTACCAGCAGGAATCATTACAGAACAGTACATTTCTTCAGCTCCAGCTGCTGGAAGGAAATGTTATATAGGAAACACGGCATGTGATCTTTGTAAAACTCCATAACATTCTGGCTTTATACCATGCTACCACCCCACCTAGCTTACATGAGCATTGGGTCATACTTAGGTCAATAATTGATGTGCCTGTGTTTAAATGAACCACCATGTGGTGGCTTTCAGAATTTTGGTGTGGAGGGCAATGATGGCTGAAACTGTCAAATGGAAATGCTTCCTACAGCCAACAGAACTGGAGGAATGTGGCTTGGAAGTATCCCACAATATGGAGCAAACTGCTTGTCATATTTCATAGAATCATAGAATGGTAAGGTTGGAAGGGACCTCAAGGATCATCTAGTTCCAAC
The DNA here is from genome assembly GCA_013396675.1 of Eubucco bourcierii. Classification (NCBI taxonomy): domain Eukaryota; kingdom Metazoa; phylum Chordata; class Aves; order Piciformes; family Ramphastidae; genus Eubucco; species Eubucco bourcierii. Next base: position 391,003 of record VWZE01018088.1, read on the forward strand.
CCCCTGCCATAGGCAGGGACACCTCCCACTAGTACAGGTCGTTCAAGGCCTCATCCAACCTGGCCTTGAACACCTCCAGGGAGGGAGCAGCCACAACCTCCCTGGGCAACCTGTTCCAGTCCCTCACTACCCTCACTGGAAAGAACGTCCTCCTGACATCTAATCTAAATCTCCCCTCTGCCAGTTTAAACCCATTGCCCCTTGTCCTGTCATTGCAAGACCTTATAAATAGTCCCTCCCCAGTCCTCCTGTAGGCCCCCTTCAGATACTGGAAGGCTGCTATGAGGTCTCCTCGAAACCTTCTCTTCTCCAGGCTGCACAGACCCAACTCTCTCAGCCTGTCCTCATAGGAGAGCTGCTCCAGCCCTCTGATCATCTTTGTGGCCCTCCTCTGGACCCGCTCCAACACTTCCATGTCCTTCCTGTGCTGAGGGTTCCAGAACTGCACACAGTACTCCAGGTGGGGTCTGACGAGAGCAGAGTAAAGGGGCAGAATCCCCTCCCTTGCCCTGCTGGCCACGCTGCTCTTGATGCAGCCCAGGACTCGGTTGGCTGTCTGGGCTGCATGTGCACACTGCAGGCTCATGTTGAGCTTTTAGTCAACCCAGACCCCCAAGGTCCTTTTCCATAGGGCTACTCTCCAACCATTCACCACCCAGCCTGGATTTGTGCTTGGGATTGTGCCTACCCAGGTGCAGGACCTTACACTCAGCCTTGTGGTTTGCTTAATTATTGTCATCTAGCCCTAAATTTAATTATTCCTTGTTTCTTATGAGAAAAACATTCAGGTAGTGTTAATTGTAGTAGATGTCCTACAGAATGTCATAATTTTAGGAGACAAGATTCCTAAACAACTATATCCTGGGCACTGCAGAAAATTTTGAAAATAAACATCAATAGGCTGCATTAGATTTTAGGACTTGAGTGGTTATAATGGCCACTTGGCTTGGTATCTTCTAGGACATGCTTCCAGAAACAAATTCTAATTGTTCTTATGCGCATCCATCTCATCTCGTTCCCAGCACTGCTTACTTGCTCCAGCTTAAACTGGAGCACCTCAATCAGGTTGAGCTTTTTGTTGTCAAGTGAGCAGCATTACAAAAACCGAGTTTGTAAAGAGGAAGAAAGCTGAAGTTTTGATGTGTGGCAATTCTTCCGGAACAGACATGCAATACGAGATGGCCCCTAGGGACAAGAGATCAATGAACACTTGCACGGACATGTTGCCTAAGTAAACAGAGTCACAGGGTCATATTTTGCAATATTTTGTATTACAAGAGTAGTAATAGGATGCTTTTTGTACAGTGAACTCTGGGTACCTTATGGCAGCCTCACTCACCCAGAATACCTGCGATCTGCAGCTTAATGAGCCAGAGTGCAAAGCATGAGGTTCAACTTGAAATGGATGCAAGAGTTGAATTTTTCTCAGGTCTAAGGTTGCCTTCTTGGGCATATCTACATTTTCAGCTTCCCATTTGTTCTGGAGCTCCACATGATTGCGTGAGTATGGTATGTACAGTACATTCTGTTCTGCGATCAGTGCCCGTAGGTTTCATTTCGTTATGTCCTGCATAAACACAGATTGCTGATAAGTGTTTTGTGTTCTGGTCAACTGTCCCATCAAACATTGCTCCAGTGCTGTCTCAGATGTTTTCAGGAAACCTGTGCATATTCTGCTCAGTGCCCTAGAAAGCACAGGACATGCTGGGCCTACTGCTGCCATTCCCACAAGTGAATGCATTTTTATAATTCTACTTCCTTGCATGGAGACAACATTATTGTTTTATGTAACCTTGGCAGGTTGGCATATGAACAAGAAACTGGTGAGTAGTTTGGTCTGACAGTAATGACAAAGATGTAAGCACTCAACTAGTACTACCTCTAGAAATGGGTCAACTAAAAGCAGGTGCCGGGGGTCAGAGGGATGGAATGGCAGGGAAAGAGCTGTACTAGATCAAAAGCCACTTGCCTTGAGCTGTGGGAAAAGATTACTGCAGCACTCTGGCAAGGACAGAACTCCTGTATGTGGACTTTGCTCTTTGCAATTTTGCTGTCTGCTGTTTCCTATCCCACTTGGTAGACAATGATGCATGATGGGGGAACATGCAATGCCACCATAAAGTGCCTTTGCCCTGCACTAAGTGACAAACAGGAACTTGTTTGTGTTTAGGCATGGTTGGACTTCTGGGGATGCATGGTAGGAAGAGAATAAAGAGCACAAGAGAAAATGTCATTACATAAATTTTAGAGAACATATTATGCATATCTGTGGTTCTGGCAGTCCTACCCCAGTGGGTAGGGCACATATGTGCATCAAGAGTGACAGAACACAGAGCTGTATTCCCCACAGCAAGCTACTTGGTAGCACACAGTTGAGTTGGCAGCTGGAGGATAGGGTCATGGCTAGAGGCTGGAGGTAATCCAGATTCATTGAAGCCAAGTAGTGTTGGGATCAATTATTTCTAGATGGTCTGAAAAACCTTAATTGCTGTCTACCAGAAAATACGAGGGGGAAAAGTCACTCTACATGTGACATACTCTTATGTCTCCTGAACTGTCAAGAGCAGACCTGAGGCTATGTTGACTTTCAGTCTGACTACTGTGACTGCTCGGACATTCTTATGGTTTCAGATTCCACAGGTGTAATGGATATTCCTTTTGGTGCTGCAAGCCCTCATCTGAGTGTTGGATGATCTGTCCAGAGAATGTCTAGAGGTGCTTTCCACTACGTTGTTTATCAAGAAGCTTTTCCTTTTACATATATGTATTGCTTTTTATTTGGATGTCTTAAAGGTCCAGAACACATTTTGTTCTTCGCTTACAAACTCTCTTACTAATGAAAGAGTCAACTTTTTCCTAAGGAAGCTGTAGTGTGTACACAGGTGTGTAGATGCACACAGCAAATCACGTATCTGCATGGGGTGGGGGTAGGTAAAAAGAAGGTCTTTGAGCAAGGCTGAAAATTGGTAAGAAACATCTTCATATCATGACAACTGCTGACTGTGAAGGGGGCAGCCATCATGAATGAATCAGGTACATGGCTGAGACGTGTCTCTCTAGTTGTGAAGAATGATGTAGCTGAATTTTTTATGATAACAACAGCTTCTGTATTTGTGCCACTCTGCACAAATCCACCTTCCATGTTCTGGCTCTTCTGCTCATGACTGTATCAACAGGGGGCTTCTTTTAATAGCAAAAGGTAATAAGGTCCTCCATCTAAGTATGTCATCTGGTTATAGCAGCCTGGGCATGACCAATAAGGATGCTGGGATGGCAGAATTTTTCAGAGAAGTGAGGGTTGTGAAGGAAAGCAGATGAAGAGATGGACAAGAAAATGCATCAGAGGCACAGCACAGCTTAGCTTGGGTTGCAGATGAATTTGCATCTGTTTTGCTGAAAGTAAACTTGTCCCCTTTCTAGAGAGATCTATTTGTGAAAGAGGGTTGGTAATGTCCATAAAATACTACAGGGTATGCATGCCCTGCATTTTCTGTTAAATGTGAAGCAGCTGAACCCAATGCAGCTTGGATTTACCCATGACAGATCCTAAGTCAGGCACAAACCCCGCTGAAAGCACAGCCTCTTTAGTTCATTATTCCTCCTGTGCACTGACTTCTGAGGAAAACCCTTCTTACAAAACCATCAAAGTTGGCACATTAACAGAATCCTTTCCTCAAACTACTCTTCATCTTCTCAGAAGGTGCAACTTTAAGAAACTGTTTTTCCAGGCATTTTTCTTCTTTACAGCATTAAGAGATTTTGAAACGCTCATTGAAGTAGAGTGTTAAAAGAGTGGTTGCTTACATTGTTAAAAAAAACCCCACTGCACTTCTCCCTTTGGGAGACTGCAGCAGTAGAAAATCTCAAACCTTTCCTCTTTTCCACTAAGTCTTCAAAAATAAGAATTTGATTATTTGAGGTTATTCTAGAGAAATCATTCTATTACAGCAGTGATTCTGGAAAGTGAAGAACTAAGTTTATCTTAAGAAAAGTGGTCTGAGCAAGCTCTGAAAGGTGTCATGCCAGGTCTGAAGGCTCTGTGAATGTCTAGCTGCAGGTGCCCTGCAAGAGGATGTCAGCCTCTAATAAACACAGTATTGCTAGCAAAATCACTAATGGATTTTGACCTAGATGACATAGCACTGCTGCTACAGATTTTTTTTTTTAATGTTGTAGAACTATATAAAGCAAATAGTTTTAATGTAGTCCTTTGATTCTCACTGTGCCTGTACTAAAAATGTCACTAAAATGCTATTAACTGTGCTACTAATAAGTAACCTTCTTTTCGGCTGCTGTTTTGCTGTAAAACATTCTTGATTTTCTGTAGCCCTTTGCCAGTTTACACCGAAGTAGTTTTGGCCATGTTATTAGGGTGTCTCCTGGTGAGCACAGCCAGTATCCTGTAGCTGTTCCACTTTGCATGGGGCAATGAAAAAAACAGAAGAGTAAGGACAGAAACCCTGCAGGGCTTTCGCTTCCACACTTGGGGGCTTTTGCAATTGGAATGCAACCCTTTCCTCTCAGCAGGTGGCAACCTCTATATTTCTTCACATACAGATAAGTATGTCTCTAATTATTAATTTTTCTTTCCTTCTTTCTCTTTGTCTCTCTTTGGTCGTCAATCAAAATAGAGTTTCTAATGAGTTTAAAAAATACTTTTGAAGTACCAAGGAGTGTATACCTTCCTACTTAACTCTTCTCTCCAGAATTTCTCTTGTATATTTTAAAATCCAGCAAAAGATGCTGTTGTTTATGCATGGCATGTGTAATTACAACTTTTTCATGATGTGTTTCATAAACACATCACAAAACCTTCAGCAGCTCTGAACCACCCTGTTACTGAGTGCTGTGTGCTTACTGTGTGTTATCTGACCAGTTGCAACTTCAGTGGAGCCAGTGATGGTTAAGGGTTCCAAACAGTGCTCCCTTATCATTATAGTATCAAATGGTTAAACTCAGTTCCCTTTCCGCCCCCCGCTTTTGATTCCATAACTCTAATATCAAGATGAGAGCCTTCATACATCCTGACAAAACCACTCTCCTTGGGAAACCTATTCACAAGAACCTGTACATTAATCAAATTGATAATGTATGAAGGTCCTGTCCTAAGATCTTACAGCTTTCCATGGAAATAAGGGGGATGGCTTAGCTTTCATGAGAAGATCAGGTTTGATGAGTTGTCGTTAAAGTAAGTGCTGGGCTCTGCTGGGTTCACAGTGGAAAAAGTTTCCCTGAGATAATGGATCCTGGAAGCTACATCCAGAAAGACCAGCAGGGTTTTAACTTTTGTTGTAAAGGAAGCTCTCAAGCCAGGGATGTTTTGAAGGAAAAACCCATCACCAATTATTTTACCCCAATTTTCCTGTAAATGGTACACCTTTTTGTTGGATTCTCTCTACTTTCAGTTAACTGAGTCTGAATAAATGCTCCACCACCCTGCAATTAGGGAAAACATATGCAGAAAAACAATACTGATGTTAAGGTTCTTTCTTTTTATTCACAACACAGAATTGATAGCAATGGTTTAGACAAATAACATTAAATGTTGCCTTGATTTCCTGTCATGTATAAAATCCTCCCAAAGTCTTTATCAACCAGTTGCTGAAATGATGAGTTCCCTTTCCAACTGGTACAGAACATCATGAGCTGGAGAAGGGCTTAACTCAGTGCCTTTGAAGGCAGAAGTTGTCATAAGATGAGTTTTGCAGCCTCCTATGCATTGGTACTCCTTGTGCTGCTTTATGGCTAATTGGAATATTTTACTGAAAAATAAATGTTACAGGCTGTGAAAAGAAAACAGTGGTGATGTCCACTCAGGCTTGCTGAGATGTACAAGGACACAAATATAGATAAGCTAGAGAGTCTCTCTCTCTCTGGGAGCTGGTGTGTCTTCTGCATTCTGCTGTGTAACCTAACTAACCGCTCTGCTTCTAACTCCCCTGGCTGATCCTCCAAGCTCACTTTGCGTGTAAGGCAAACCCTGGGGTAAGGTACAGGGGTTGGGGAGAAGGTGGAAGGGTGGTTGGGAGCCCCTCCTGGGGCCTCTGATTTCTGGGAGGGGTGTTGTGTTTCTGTATTCCCTTTAGCTTGTATATTTCTGTAAATATTCATGTCTATTGTGTATTTATCTGCTTGTATATTGTGCTAAGCTGTAAACAGAGCTTCATTCCTTAACTTCCAGCTGGCTGAGTCTAGTCTGGGTGATTTTTCAAAGGGGGTGGGGAGGGTGGGGTGGGCAGGTAACTCCCAAACCATCAGACTCCCATTACATGGTCAGCCATTATGGATATAACGAAACCCTCCACGCTCAGCTGATGGTAACTGTTTTTATTAAAACAAAGGCATTCACTAGCCCTAATGAATGGTGCAAAGTCCTACTTCTTCAGTTCTTTACAATATATTTGCATCAACTGAACAGATAGAAGATAGAAAGACTAAACTCCCCTCATCTTTATTGCTAACAAATGTGATTTTGCAGCATCACTTTAGGTTGCTCTTGCTTTCCTTCATTGGTGTCGTGGTAGGCCTGAACAGGCCAAAGTAGGCCTGAACGTGTTGTGGCTTGTCCAGACATGTTTTTCTGCTCTCCCTTCTTCCATCCTTGGGAGATGCAACTGTGGGAAAGGAAGACAAAGGGGCCTGGTGCCACCCTGTCTGTCCAAACTTGTTTACAGGGTACCCACATGTGTTTATATACTTGTTTGTGTTTGGCCTTAAAAGGTAAAAGCAAGCCCTGACTTCACCTAATATGCTCAAGCTTGGCAAAGTGCCATTCTGATCGGCTAATCTGTGTCCAAAGGCCCATTTTACTCAGGCTACACTGATAAAAGAGATGAGCAGGTAGAGACAATGTGATGCTTGCTGCTGCCATGGTTGTTGCTGCCTTATCGTGCTCTTTCTGCTTCTGGCAGTGTTTTGCCTCACTGCTGTTGCATCCTACCGTACTCTACAGCACTGTGGTTGCTGAGCTATAAGCTAACTCTGCCACAAAGTAACAAACCCTGATTCTTTGTGTTTGTCTGCCTGGAAACTGCTTTGACTTTTACAGGAATAGGCACCAAATGCCTCCAGGCCTTCAGGCTTGCTTAGCCAGTGTGTGCCCCCAGGCAGGTGTGATGCCAGTCTTCTGCCAAGACTGCACATCTGCGAGACATCCTGCCTGCCCCTCTGCAAGCCTCCCTGCTGAGGTTGGAGCCAAGAGGAACCAGGACCAGGTCAGAGATTGTCTGCTTTCTCCCAGCACCCCTGTTAAGAGCCTGGGAAGATCAGAAGCCCCTCAGTGGCTGACAAGACACCAGCAGAATCCCCTGCAAGTGTTTGGGTGCTGTCTGAAGCTGTAGTTAGTCCTGTGAGTTGGGAAATAATATTTCGTGAGTAAATACTCAAAAGCCTCTTTAACAAATGTTTAGCAAAACTGTGCAATTGAATCGAGTTGAATTCTAACCTCTGTCTTAAACAGAAAGGAGCCTCTTGAGTCCATCTAGTGGGCAAGCACAAGAACTTCTCTTCCGGTTCAATTGACTTTAATGTATTATTGCTAGTTATTTGTTCCAGATCCAGTTATTCCTTTGTATAATGTTTTCAATGACCTGGTAACTATTATTAAAAATTACAGAGTGGGTAGCGAGAGTTTTGAATATCCAAATTAGCAAACAATATTAATTTTGAAAAAAATCCCATCTCACATTAATGAAAACCTTCCATTACAATTGGGCAGACAATGGTGGTGTTGGGATTGACTCTTTTTCTTCTCAACTGACTTGATTTTTCCCAATTGTTGTTTTCAAGTATTCCGTTGGTTGGCTGGATTGGTTTTGTTTGGTTTTGCTTTTGTTGTTTTGTTTGGTTTTGGTTTTTGTCAAATTGAGATGCAGTACCTGTGACGTCTGTTTATTCGTAACCCCCTCTTCCATTATGCCACTGATCCAGAACAAGTCTGCCTTGTCTTATTTTATCTCAAGCAACTATTGATGCCAATCAGAACTGCTGACTATTGTGATGCCAGACACAGTACAAGTACTAAGGAAGAACACCGAGTACAACTGAAACTTTGGTGCCTTTATTTCCATGCCATATGCACTTTCATATGTTCTGTATTGCCCTCTACCCCAGCCCCCCAACTCCTGTGATAATGAATTACACATCAAGACAGTGGATTAAGAAAGCAATACCTTAGGTAACTGTATCCACTGTTACTTCATACTCCTTAAAACATGTGTGTGTAATTGTGCGTCAGAAGAATAGTAAAACTAAGATAAGTGAGATTTACTGCCTACTTTAAATAAATGACTTCATCTTCTTGGTGAGACAAAGATTTCATTCAGGAACACATAATAAAAAAAATATGGTTTATATTACTCTCCTACTACACTTACAGTAATGTACGATCCATACTGGCTCAGTTTTTGCCTTATCATGGGACATGTATTTGTCACAGTTTTTCATAGCTATGTAGTTACTTTTGCCAATGAAATTTAAGTTTAGCTAACAAAAAGGCAATCATGGGCAAAAAACTTTTGTCATCTGTTTTTCTCTTCACTTCTCGAATTCCCTGTTCCCTGTGTTGGCTACTTAAACCAAGCCCCGTAACTGATTTGGAAACTTATGTTGTCCCTATTGTTCTGGCTTGTGTAACTCTATATGACTTCATGCTCCCCAGCATGGCACAGTTCCTCTCATCTACTGTTACCATGGGCTTTGTGTAAGCACTGCTGTGCTTTTAAATCCTTCTACACTTTTTCACATACAAGACCACAAAGCATATTATGTTGCTTCACATATAAAAAGACTTACCATGCTTGTAAGCAAACTGTGATTTCAGAACTAGAGGGTAAAAAAAACATACTCAGCAATCTCAGGTTTGTTTTTTTCTAGCATGTCCCTAGTGCCCCTACTGACTCACTGCTTGTGGTCTGAGAATATGCCATAGTTGTGGGAAATGTCTACTCACTGTCCTCTTTGGCATTGTTAGTTCCCAGTCGAAGCCACTGATCAGCCCTTACATGGTGAGTGACCATGTGCTGCAGTTTTGCCTAAAGCCCTGCAATGGGTTGTGGCAGATAATGTATGCTGTAGACTTAACTCCATTCAAACAGTTGGGATGATCTGGAAGCTTGGGGGAACCTTCAAGCTGAGCTGCGAGTTTTGGCCCACCTGCCTTGCCAGTCATCAACTGCGAAAACAACAGTGCTGGCTTTTTCAGCAGTGGTTTTATGGATTTTATCACTCACAGCATGCAGCTACCAGAACTTGAGGCTTTGCACCTGTGAAGCCACTGTTTGACACACCATGAACAAAATTCAGCATAACTATGTAGTTTTATCCACGGGAGAAGGAAAGGCAGTAAAAGATATTATTTTATTTTAATTGTAGTTTTAGAGGGGCAGCTGCTTGTCCACATTGCATCATGTCATGTAGACTGTCCCTGAGGATGGCTTCCTCCCTTAAATAGAAAGCAAGTAAATCCCAGGTTTTTTGGAGCTTTTTCTTTATTTCATCAGACAATGACTGTGTGTCAGCTTAATCTGCTGCTGGCAGTTTGTGAGCAGATCTAGTGAGAAAGATGAAGTGTCCCAGGCAGCTATTGCAAACACAGGTGTGATATGTACAATGATGAGGATGGCCGATACAGGGAGAGTTTTCTTGATCACTTCATTTGTGGCGAGGACAGATTAGGCACTTTTTGATGCTTGAGGTACTTCTGACTTTGCCACTATTGGCTGAGGGGCTTTCTAATCATTATTTTGTCCCTTGCAACTTGTTGACTTCTACAGTAAGGGTCTTCTCCCTGCCCCTTCCAGCTTTTGACAATGTAGCTCTTCTCCATAGCTTGCCTAGTTTCTTTCACAGTGAAAGATCTGTGGAAATCCCAGAAGCTCATAGCAGAGAGGTGATCTGTAACCAATCTGTTGCTGTCCTGGTCAAACGAGTGCTCTCCAATGACAAATTGTATGTTTCTTGGCCCACCTCCTCCTGTTTCTCCCAGTCAGTCATACAGAACTGGTGTATGATAGTCCTTATTTCTCTGGAAAAGCATGCAAATTCATGTGTTCTTAACATCTGTTCTGCATTGGCTCAGTTCCTCTGTTTAGTCTTTTTCTTTCTATCCTGCCTATTTGGTGATTCTCAGAGCTGGCCAGCTTCTTTTCTTCCCTCTCCATTTCCGAGCTCCCCTAGAACTCATCTAAGAGTCGTGCACAAGGACATTATAAATTATTAAACCCATATTTTCCCATATCAATAAACCCAAGGACATGTTGGTGCAATAGTTGTGGTTTGCTTTGCATCTGCTTGCCAGTCAGCTTTCAACATTCAATATTTCTTAATGCCTCGTCATCTTATTTCTTATGTGAACCAGAGAAAATGTCTCCAGTTTTTAGTTGTGTGAAGCTGACTCAGCCAAACCGAATAACAGAACAAACAGCAAAATCCATGTGAGTACAGTTTCCAGGTGCTAAATGTCATCAGCCACAGAATCATGTGGATGAGTTCCTTCAGCACAAAAAACAGAACCTGAGAGTCACTAGATAAAGCTGGCATCTTATAGAAAGAGTCTTATCCCTACTCCATGATACCTGAAATTCCATTTCCCCCTCCATGGACCAGGGAACAGACACAGCTTGTGGAGACCTTTTCAAAGTCCTTGTTACAAGAAACCAACAGAATGTTAAATATTACTTGAGGTTTTTGAGATTGCTTGAGATAGGATGACTGGAGGACTTGAATATCTCCTTTATGAAGAGAGACTGAGAAAACTGGGGCTGTTTAGTCTGGAGAAGAGAAGACTGAGATCTCATCAATGTACACAAATATCCAAGGGGTGGGTGTCAAGTGGATGGGGCCAATATCTTTTCGGTGGTCAGCAGCAATAAGACAAGGAGCAATGGCTATAAATTGGAACTTGAAGGTTTCGTCTCAGCACAAGGGAAAACTTCTTTACAGTGAGGATGACAGCCCTGGAACAGACTGCCCAGAAAGGTTGTGGAGTTTCCTTCCTGGAGATTTTAAAAATTCACCTGGATGCATTCCTGTGCAAACTGCTCTAGGTGATCCTGCCTAGGGGGGTTGGACCTGGTGATCTCTGGAGGTCCCTTTTGTGATTCTATGATTTTGACTATTTCATTGGGATGTCCTAGAAGAGCAAAATCCACCCAAATGTGGTAGGGCAGCTGTTTATAGGCCTGGTGTGGCAAGCAGTGATTAAGTGAGATGATCCATGGATGAGACATATGGGGAATAGCTGGGCTTCAAGTCAGGAATTTCAGGGCTGAGCTCCAGCAACTGGAGCTGTATAGATGAATCATCAGCATAACAAAACCACAGAATGGCACCAGCTTCCTTAAAAGACTCTCTCTATATATAGCTGCTAGACTTGCCTATTTCTGTTTATAGATACTCAGCAATAACTGACCACAAAGTGACATGACCTTCTCATCAGACAGCTCCAGAAAAAATAAATGTTGTATCTTTCATTTCTTCCAGAGTTATTTTAAACCAGGTTTCTGCACCTCCAGACATGATATTTTAACTGGAAGTCCTGATACTGGGGCATGTGATCAAAATGTTTTCTGGGTAAAAAGACAGCTACTACAGAGCTCTTTTGAAGAACGTATTTTCAATGTGTTGATCCTTGTTAGGCATATCTGAGAACATTATGACTACTGTTCTGTAGCTTGGGTTTAGTTCAGCTTTCTAAGGCAGTTGAGCATGTATTATTGCTTTATAAACTCACTTTGAACCCTTTAGCCTGCTTCAGCTGTATTTTCCAAGAGTCTAGATTTGCAGCAGTATAAGGAAAATCAGGAGCTGCTGGTGTGTACAGATGGGAAACCCAAAGCATTATCTTAGTGAGGGTGTCAGGCAGGGCAGTCTTTACAAGTGCTGATAGGCAGTGATAAATTGACCAGTTAGTGCTGATACAGTTGTAAGTGAGCCTAAGGATACGCTGCACGTGGCCTAGACAAACTAGTTGTGGATGATGTGGGAGAAGAGACCATGAAGTGGGGTGAAGGAAAGGGGTGGAGTGTGGTAGGGAAAGGCTGTAAAGGGAGACCTGAACAGGCTGCAGGGAAAGCAGGTTTGTGTATGTTAAGGGCATGGGGAACAAACCCTCAGAAAAGCAAGGGATGCTAATTCTGCTGCATATTGAACAGTTTGCCATGAATGGTTTTACTCAGAGAATGCAACAAATGAGCTTGAAGTATTTGGTAGGAGTGAAGTATTTGAAGGACGCCTGGCCTTATTTCCTACAGTTTTACTCTTTTGGAGTCTGAAAAACCTCTGGGTTACTTGCTAGGAACTTGCCTGACTGTTCTGACCAGGGGTACCATTAGAGACTCCCACTTCTATTGCATAAGTCACTCCTATAGTAAGAGCTTGACCTTAGGCTTAATATAACATGTCCCCTGATTCGGAAGCCCTTCTGTCTGGGGTTGCCATACAATGAACTGAAAAAGGAATGACTGAAATAGGTTTATAATTAGAAGGTCAAACTCTCAGAATAAAGTGCAGGAGCTTCAGAAAGCAAGAGGAGTAGTTTTGTAGCCTAGATGTGGAAGTTCAGCATCAATGGAAACGAGTTCATTCTTTTTACTGAAAAAAAGGAGCATAGGGTAGTAACTAATTTTAGTGCATTATCATCCTTTCAGATTCATGGACTGCTTAAGAGAAACCAGGAGGCCTTGTATGGGGCTGGTAGCTCTAGAAAACCTTGCAATGACCACTTTGATCAGGACACAGAAACTGTAAAGACCATTACAGATGGAAATATAGGACTTCCTGATATTTTTTCCCCTTTATATCTATTTACTAAGCTGTTGTAATATGGTAGATATTGCCTGCACAAATGAATATGTGCAGCCCAACCGTATGACACTTTCCCTGCTATTGCAGTATAGCTAACAGATGTCATCATCTGTATATTTCTCCATAGTAGGTGGCAGCATGATCTCAAAACCTGTTGATTTTTCATCACTTAAAAAACATTCTGAGATTGGCAGTATAATTGAGGCTGATAGTACTTAAAGAAGGAGTTCATGAGCTATGTCAGGGTTGTACAGAAAATGGTTCTTACAAGCTTACTGTGATAAACAGCTATGTTGTTTTTATTAGTCATGGTTTGGTTAGTGAGAGCACCACAAAGCTTGAGCCTTAGGCTACAACCTCAATACTCCAGGTCAGAGCTGCTCAGCTGAGGTATACAAAGTCTAAGAAGGGGGAGTGGAGGGTATTTTACTGAGGTCTGCTAATAGGAATTGTGTGCTGACTCCAGGTCCAGCAGGTCAGCCAGATCCAAGAGCTTCCTGGGCTAGCAATGAGGCAATGCACAACAGCTGCTCCCTAAGGTATCAAGAACCAACTGTAAGAAACACAGGGTTGCCTGCAGGATGCGTGACATGTTAGGGCAAGGCACAGGAAAAATCGCTTGCGGTCCAGTTTAGACAGAAGTCCTCTGTGTTATTGCCCTCTTTCAAACAGGTGGAAGCCAACGTTGCCACAGTTCATAATTCGTTTCTTACCCCTTCTGCTCATGGGCCTGGATGTCATAATCTGGTTATATCTGTTAAATATTTATGCTCCACTACACTGCAAAGAGAGCCTTAGTGTAAGCTGTGACACCGAAGTGAATGCTATGGAAGGGAAATGGAATCAATCCATTCATGACTCACAGGCAACCTGGGAAATCACAGAAGACCTATGTGTCCATGAAGAACTTGCTAAACCATAGTTTGTGAAGACTGCAACGAATTTAGCTGCTGACTATCCTGGAGGACACTTTTTGATACCCATGAGAATTTTTTTTTTTGGGGTAGAGTGTGAAACAGTCATGTGAAAACACGAGTGCAAGTAAACTATCATTCGTCAGAAAGAGGGAAATTTAGTCATATATTTAGCAGTCATTTCCCCTTTTTTGGGAAATCCACATACATATTTTCTCCCTCTCCGTGTCTCGGTTTCTCTCATCTTCACTCTACGGAAGGAAAGAACTGTGGGTCTAAAAATGTCATTTTGTTCTGACACAAACCTGATTGGGCAATAAGAGAAGAATTTCCTCTGTGTGTTGAGCTAAATCCTATATAAGATCCTCACTAGCAACTTTCAGTCATATCTTTTCTTGAGAAGCTAAAGGCTGAAAGACTGCAAAAGCACAGGTAAGAGAATGTCATGAAAATTTGGGAAGGAAAACCTGCACTAAATCCTCAGATTGCATAGGACGTATGGAAATTGCTAGATACTAAACCAAAGGGATCAGAAAGCTCTGAGCAAAGCAACCAAGTATTTACATCAGGCAAAGGATCTAATGGGAGAGAGAGAAACTCTCCTGTTAGAGGGTGTTGTGTGTGAGGCATGGAGCTTATTAATGCTGCAGCAAAGCCATCAGCACCTTGTCCAGGTATAGTCAAGAAGGGCTACAGCTCCACGCCAATGACCTGGAAACACTTGCAAGATCTAGGAGAAAGAAACCATGGTTATGAAACAATATTATTGAGTAAGAGGTTGGCTTTGTGGTGTTGTGGAGATGACAATACCCTGACAATAGTTTATTACGGTCATACTACCGGTTGTCAGAAAAAATCAGCTACTAGAACGGGGAGAAATTTGGCTGGATTAAAACTACAGTATAAATATCAGCATGACGGGGTACACAAAAGATGCTTGAAGGTGAGTACCTATGAATGTGACCATGTTAAATTGGCAGAAATACGATTTTTACTTTTGGATGCAATTTGAAGTAGTTATCTAGTCATTTAATACTCATCCTATGGGACAATCACAGTGTTAGGCTAAAGTTAAAAGCACACAGTTTATATTTCTGTATATAAAATGGAAATGGTATACATCATGTGCATATGGGTACTACATACAGCATAAACTCATACTTGTATGTAGCATGTTTTATGTATTTTTGCCTGCAGTGTGCTGAGACAACATACAGTCAATCAACTGAGTAGCTGAAGCTGAAACCTTGTAACAGACCAGAAAGCATTCAGATGATGTATGCAGAAGTTACCGTGGCCATACGAAGCCAGTACAGATGACAATTCATGAATGGCTAAGAACAGATAGTTTTGTTTTCCATTAGTGTCATTGTATCTGATTTTTCAGGACATGATTTTTAGCATAGATGGTCATAGTGTCAGTGTTGAAGACTTGTACACCACCATCAATATGAGTGTGTATGCAACGAGAACCAAAGATTTTGTATAGAGAGAAACATTCGTTAGAGATTTTGAAAGCTTGTCTCTGGTTACAGCAGGAAGATTGCCTGCAACCTGATCTATATTAGCTGACTTACGTTGTTTTCCCTGCTATCCACAGTGGGAAAAAGAAGGTGACAAAGGATTTGATAAGGTCCATATGTATATAGGGAGATATTAGGCTATCGCTGGACTCAGTGATCTTAAGGTCTTTTCCAACCAGGCAGTTCTATGATTCTATGATGAATATGTCCCTGCTTATTGCAGAGGTGGGGTGGGTGTTTGAAGTAGATGACCCTTAAAGATTCCTTTCAAACCAATGCGTTCTATGATTCTAAGATATAATTGATATTGAGAGACACCTGAAGTGGCTGGTTAAGACAGCTAGTCTGTTCTGCTGTATCTTTGCTTCTGTGTTCACCCAATCTGCTACATTACAGCTAACCTGAAGTGGCTGACCCATGCTTCAATCATGCCTTACTGAAAAATAAATGGAGATAGATTATTTCATTCATAGCTGAAAAGCTGTGGGGACAGCAGCATCTTGTGGTGTATCGTTTACATCCTTGGAGTGAAAGGAAAAGAAATGGTCTGTTTGTGCCAAGCCAGATATTCTTGTTTCATAACTCAGCCCCCATAATGTATGGAAGAACCAGCCTTCCTGCTCACTAAGGGCCAGGGTGAGGAAAAGAGCAGTTAATTCTTAAGTCAACATTGAATATTTCCATTGTGTTGTTTATCTTGTAATAAACTTCCCTGTATATTTCAGGGCAGTTTCCTTCAATTTTCTCTTTCCAATTACCACTGGGAAAAATGTGTGGGCTCTTCTTTGTCCTGGTAACATGCACGATGTGTGCTTCTGCTTTCAGACTCCAGCAAGTCAAAAGCACAGGTAAGGGCATGCTTTTTAAATTTCTTTTGTCTCCCTCTCCCTTCTTTTTAATGTGTCTGGCTGATAGTAATACAATAACATCTTTGATTTATGTAGAAAATTGCTCAGATCACACGGTGTATTTCAAACACTACTACGAACTGCATGGAGAACCTGTGGTTCTAAAATGTCCTTCGCCCAGATACAAACATCTGGATTTTTCTGCCTTGACCCCTAACATCACATGGTATAAAAATGGCTCAAAAACCATGATATCAGAAAGAGGTGAAGATTCAAGAATCTGGGCAAAAGGAGATGCGCTCTGGTTCTTACCAGCAATGCTAGAAGACTCAGGAGTATATGCCTGCACCAGGAGGTGGGTATTTAAAAGAAAATCCAGTGCTAACAAAATGACTGTCTGAAATATGTTCCTTTAATTCTAAACTCCATCTGTCTTTAGAGTGTGTCAAAGCTTTTAAATGTGTGTCTCCTATACATATTGAAATCTGGATATATTGTGACACAGTATTGCTACTCTGCTTATTATCCAATGAGAGAATAGTGTACATGAGAGTTTGCTCTAATTTATTTATAAACCAGTCAGGTTTGCAACAAGCAGGGACCTGCTGCAAGCAGGGGATTCTGTAGAACATAACCCTTCTGTTACAGTTCCAGAGGTGGAGCCTTATATGCATTTCATATATCAAGGCTCTGGAGTGACTTCATCCTTTTGCTTTCCTGGTCTTTTATTTTCTTTTCTTCTGCTTCGCATTTTAAATCAGACTTTGATTGCCTTGATTTTCCTGGAATATCTGTCATGAGGTTTGGTGTGTATTGACTAGTCTGGGACCACACTTTTAAGATTGCAGTGGGTTGAGACTCGGTCATCTTTTTCTGTTTATCCGATGACCCTTCCTACAGTTTCAAAAGGGCTAGCAGGGTCTGAAATTAGAGGGGATTGAGGAATGCAAACCACCGTGTCACCATTAGAACCTGAACTCCAGAAAGTGCCCTAGGTCCTTATCCCCTGCCAGCTCCTCCATCCAGTCAGTCTCCCAGTACACTGCTGGCAACTGGCATCTTGATCCAGATCTATAGTGGAAAATATACCTATGATTCCTGGAGCTACCTGTGCAGAGCATAGTTTCCTTGCTGACAAGGAACACCTTTTGAGTGATGTGTGTAAGCAGTAGAAGAGATGGACGGGCAGAACTCATGTTAATAAATGATGGCCTTTCCACATGACTAAGAAGTGGTGGGGCAAAAAACAAGACTTGGATAGTGAGGCCAGAACAAAAAAAAAAATTGCAAATATTGACCTAAAGAATGGAGTAGCTGCCTGAGACCTTGAAGGGTGTTTCTTAATCTCCTTCCTGGACTATTCTGCCCCAGTTCTTTCAACCTGTAACACTATGACAGTGTTATTGACAGATACAGTAAAAAGCTGTGAAATCTGTTTAAAAAGATATGCAAGAGCTGAATACAGAGCTTCATTGTTAATGTGAAGGGGTTGCATGGTTCATACTGACAGGACAAGGGGTAATGGCTTTAAACTGAAAAATGATCAATTTACATTAGGTATTAGGAAGTTCTTAATGTGAGGGTGGTAAGACACTGCAATGGGTTGCCCAGAGAGGCTGGGGATGCCCCATTCCTAGATATGTTAAAGGCCATGTTGGATAGGACTTTGAGCAGCCTGGTGTAGTGAAAGGTGTCCCTGCTTATGGCAGGGGATTTGAACTAGATGATCATTAAAGTCCTTTCCAACCCAAATCATTCTATGACTCTATAAGATTAATAAAGTACAAATAACTTTTATTTCCTTTGCAAATCATTCCTCAGGAAAGACATGCTTCAACATTTTGTAAAATAATGGTAGAAGGAAATTATCACAGATCTCTGCCTCTGCTGAGTAAATATTTTGAATTTAGGTGTCTGACCTGTGGGTGACAGATGGTCACAGTACCCTAGAAGTAGTGTGAGTTCATCTCCTTGCAGCTCTCAGCTGCTCTCCAAGAGGTTACAACCTAGACTCCTTGGTTTTGATGGCAGGCACAGGGGGCAGGCACTGCCTTCAGTGAAGGTATTGTGAGACAGGCTTTCAGGGGTTGTAAAAGACGTAGTTTAAGCACGTATTTCCTGTAGTTTGGTTCTCTTTGGAACTGGAGAAACTGTCACTTGGGACCGGAAAGAAATGCTAAATACCACTAAATTTTCAAAGTAGGAAAGCCTTCTTTTCTATGCAGTGCCTACTCATTGCACAATAGTAGCTGATGTATTTTGATGCATAGTTTAAGCTTTTTATTTCATACTTAGGTTGCAATCATCAGGATTTTCACAGTCAGGACCTCTTTCAGGGTGGAAGGTTTATGACACGCCTGCTACTGTTCATGTTTCCCACCTGTGTGAAACTAAAATCATGCTGCAACCTAAGGATGCACAGCAAATTTGGTGTGGAAAAAAGAAAACTCTGGGGCTCTGAGGCAGACATATGCCAGCAACATGTTTATTTTTCGCCAAAAAAACCCAAACCAAAACCCAGTATTGGTGATTTTCCAGCATCCCTTCTGGTATGATCTCTGTCTTGCCCTCTTAGAAACTGCTAAGGAAGAAAATGGAAACAAGAGGAAACTTGAGTTTCTCTTGTCACTGTTGAGTACTCACCTTCTCCTGATCTGTCTGCAGGAACTCCACCTATTGTGCTGAGGTCTCCATTCACCTCACCATTATGGAGAAAACATCTGCTCAGGAGATTGCCTATCTCCAGGTCCTCTTCACTTTCAGCTCTGGAAAAATCGTTTGCCCTGACCTATGGGATTTTACATCAAATAGGACAAACCTGGAACTCAAGTGGTACAAGGTAGAACTTTCACCTTCCTCTTTGAACAAAACCTAATCTTGTTTGTAAAGGCACACACACCTCCACTCTTTGTTTCTCCTGAACATTGTGTTTTTGAAGTAATGAGCACATCATAATATACTGGGAATCTTGAGGCAGATTCGTATATTTCAAAAAAGATTCCCTGAGGTGGACTCAATACAGGGTGAAATTCTCTGCATGTTATCTGCTCTCACAGGCAGCATAACTACCGAGGCTAGACTACCTACCCTGACTCTGTGGTTTACTACTTCACATTAGGCCCTTTCATTTGGTGCTATGCTTCTTTTTATGGTCCCTCTAATGAAACCTACTAAGTAGGACCTCCCAGTGAAGCTTCTCTTGTGTGAGCTGTTTAGATGCAGTAGCTTTCATCTATCCGTTGGAATATGGCTTTTGGAGGTACTAAATCCATCACACAAAGCTTATAGTGGTCTCTTGCCTAACTTGCCAGTCCATGATGAAATACCTAGGCTGACTTCACACAATAGTGTCTGTTTTGTGACTGGTACCATATCAGCTACATTTCTCTGCTCAGTTTCCCTTCAGAGGCTGGCTATAACCCCCTTACTACTTCTGATTGTTTACTGAGGCTGCTTCCCTCAAAATTGTTCTTTCTACAACTGTCAGAAAAATCTATCTAGCTTTCACGCAGAAGTAAAATCACTGCTCTGAGCAGGGCTCTAGCCTGTGTGAGAACTGAACTGAGAATCAGGTAGGGTAAGCAACTGTTTTGTGATAACTTGCATAATTGCTAGCACCTGTCTCGAAGAATGCTTTAGAATACTACTCTCATGATGATGTGTATGGAAAATAATTAGTATTGTGAAAACTTCATGGTTACTATAATGTTTTTTCTTAGAAGAATGTCTTAGACAGTTGTTCTTAAGGAACATTAAAAACCCTATTATATCCTTTGTATCCTAACATGTGCACTTTATTACTACAGAGTAAATAAATTAAAATAGTGATTCTTCACACTTTATATAGAGCCTCAGAGCATTTTAGAGACAGAGACACATTTGAAGGACTTTCCCCTTTGGGGAGAAAGTGGAACTGCTCACATTTCCCAGTGATAAGTGAACTTTCAATAACAGAGAGACAGGGATAAGTAATCTCGTCTGGAATTTATATGGGATGTAACCACATCTGTATGAGCCATAACACCAGTTGCTGTCCTTTCTTCAGGATGATGTGCCTGTGGAACATGACAATGAAAAATTCATAGTTCTGAAAGGTTCGACTTCTCTGATCATGACTCCTGTACTACCAACAGATGCTGGCTATTACACCTGCAAGATGTCTTTTCCATTTGAAGGTGTAACGTATGAAATCACCAGAACAATTCACCTGGAGACTGTAGGTAAATATCAAACCCTGAAAACATTGCAGCACTGGAAAATCTCTTCTTTGTTAATGAAACTTGGTAGAGGAACTCCTGTGCCCCAGTGGCTAAGAAGTCCCATAGTATCCTTGTTTGTATCAGATATAGTGTGGTGAGCAGGACCAGGGAAGTGATTGTTCCCTGTGCACAGCACTGGTGAGGCTGCATCTCAAATACTGTGTTCCGTTTGGGCCCCTCACTACAAGAACATTGAGGTGCTGGAGCATGTCCAAAGAAGGGCAATGAAGCTGGTGAAAACTCTAAAGAACAAGTATGAGGAGTGGCCGAAGAAAATAGAGTAGTTTAGAAAAAAAGATGGCTCAGGAGAGATCTTATTGCTCCCTGTACCTACCTGAAAGTAGCACTTCTCCCAAGTAACAAGTGATAGCACAAGGAGAAATGACCTCAAACGGTGCCATGACAGGTTTAGACTGGATATTAGGAAAAAGTTCTTCACTGCAAGGGTTGTCAAGCACTTGAACAGGCTGCCCATGAAAATGGTTTAGTCAGCATCCCTAGAGGTATTTAAAAGATGTGGTTCTTAGGGACATGGTTTATCAGTGGACTTGGCAGTCCTGGGTTAACAGCTGGATTTGATGATCTTAAAGGTCTTTTCCAACCTAAATGGCTATATGACTCTATTCTTGGCTTCTCAGTCCTGCCAAGGAAGGTGGGACGCCATGGATGCCTGGTTTGGGCACTGATAGTTTTCCAGAGCCCCTGTCAGGGATGGAGTCAACCGTTCGCTTGACTTTCAGCACATTTTCAGGAGGCAGAACTCGACCTTGCAAGGCGCCTGTGGGTGTTGAACCGAATGATTTATGTGTTGGCACTGCAGATGACTTCAGAGGGCTTAGGAAACAAACCACTTCACACTCGCTCGGGATGGGGTAAAGCCGCTATTTCGCAAACGGCTGAGGCCGGCCCGCCCCCCCGGCAGAGCGAGAAGCGTCTGGAGGAGCAGGGTGCGGTGCGCCGAGCGGCCAGCAGGGGGCGGGCTTGACCAGGCACTTCCCTTCTCACCCGGACTCGCCAGCGGGCTCGGCGCCGCTGCTCTCCCGGTTCGCTTCCGGCGGCCCGCTGGGTGCTGCCAGATTCTGCGAGCAGCTTTTGCATCACGAACTGGCTGATACACCGGAGGGTTGTGCGGCTATTCAGCAAGACCTGCACAGACTGGAGAGCTGGGAAAAGAGAAACCTAATGAGGTCCAGCAAGGATAAGTGTATTATCCTGCACCTAGGGAGGAACGACTCCATGCACCGGTACAGACGAGGGGTTGACCTGCTGAAAAGTAGCTCCACGGAGAAGGACCTTTGGAGTCCTGATGGACAGTAATTTATCCATGGGACAGCACTGTGCCCTTGTGGCCAAGAAAGCAAATGGTATCCCGGGGTGCATTGAGAAGAGACAAGGGAGGTTCTCCTCTTCTACTCTGGCCTGATGAGGCCACTTCTGGAGGATTGTGTCCAGCTCTGGGCTCCCCATCTCAACAGGGACAGCATGTCCAACAGAGGGTGATTAAGGGGCTTGAACAGTTGAATTACGAGAAAACATTTAGAGACTTGGGGCTGTTTAGTCTGGAAAAGACTGAGACAGGATCTTATTAATGTTTACACATATCTGAAGGGTGTGTGTCAAGAAGAGGGTGCTGGTTATTTTTCAGTCGAGTCCTGTGATAGGATGAGGCACAACAGATACAAACTAGAACACAAGAAGTTCCATTGCAAGGTGAAGAGAAACGTTTTTACTGTGCGAGTGATGGAGCACTGGCAGAGGCTGCCCAGAGAGTTTGTGGAGTCTCCTTCTCTAGAGACTTTCAAGACTCATCAGAATGCGTTCCTGTGTGATCTACCCCAGGTGATGCTACTTTGGCAAGGGGTGGTTTAACTCACTGATCTCTGGAGGTCCTTTCCAGACCCTGCTATTCTATGATTCTATGAATGCCCTGCAGGCATGGGGGTGCTGAAGGTGTTGGTTTTGGCCATGCGCACATCCATACTCTGCTGACACCTCTGGCTTTTCTTCTTTTTCAAGTATGAAATGAGTGTGCAAGGATCTCTGCACTCACCACTCAGCTAAATGATGATCCTTAGTACCAAATACTGCTGTTGCTTCCAAAAGACACTCATCTGCTGTAAATTCTTCAAGGTGCAGCTTTCAGGATCAAGGTGTAAGCTTGATCCTGTCAATCTCCACAAACATAGATCTCTGGGCTTGAAACTGGACCATCTCTCTTTGCCAGTGGGTTCAATAAGCAAGTACTTTCTTAAGAGCTGAAAGATGTTATGAAAGAGTGGCACATTTCTATCTATAGCTCTTTGGCAATGACCACATCTTACGAGGTGCTAGCACTCTGTTCTCTTTCTCCCTCCAGAACAAGAAAAGAGAATTACCCCAATAATTGTATATCCAACACAGAAGACAACATCAACTGCCCTTGGTAAGGCCCAACATTTTTCTTGGAAATATCTAATCAGGCAAACATTAAAGCAGGTCCTTTTATGGTGTAATTTGTTGGCACAAATTGCTGTAGTTCTTTTGTTATTGATTATATTTACTGAGAGTCTGTGATGCAGTAGTCTTTGCATCTCGTTGTCCATAACTAGATGGTATATTCCATGTAGGAGAAGCTGTAGAAATGTCGCAGATTTTAGCTATGAAGAAAGCAAGGAAAAATGTGTTTGCATCCTTAGAGCAGCTGCTTAGAGTCCTCCCTATCTAAGAACTGTTCATTTTCAAAATTTCCTCAGATTTGCCTAGGTTGTCTTGTGGCTTTGAATTAGCAACTCAGCTCTTTCGGGAAGAGGCATTTTATCATTGCTTTTTACTGTTTGAAGTAGTTGTTGTTAGAAAGTACCATGATAGAATCATAATTTCTATTTGAAGATGGCAACAAATTTCTGTTGCACTTCCTTTTCTCAGAAAATACTATATGTATTTTAGACTAAGTTTTCTTAATTTGGGTACTATACACACAGTTGTGTCCTATGATGACTTAGTTTTTCCTGCCACTTTTCTTTCCACCAGGGTAGGACTGCCAAGTAATTCCTTTTGCCTATCTAGCTCCATGGAGTGATTTATTTCCCTTTTATCATTACCTGCACAGTTATGATAACAAAAGTATATGCAGTATTGAACCCTGCGATTTGCGTACAGTATAGATATGCACAAGTCTAAAGGCTTTTTATCATTAGCTCTGACTTACAATAACTATAGCCAAATTTCTGAATTTTTGCATTATCACTTTAGCTCTGTAGGTCCTGCCTTGAGCTGAACAACTTTGCCCACTGCATCTCTGAGTTAAACTAGACTGCTAGTTAAAGCAGCTGCTCCAGACAAATTGTGGCCTTTGGGCTGCAGTACGTCAGAAGGAGCAAGAACACAGTTTTGCCTCCTGAGGAATGTGTCTAGTGCAAGAGTTGCTAACTGTTGCAATGGGAACACCAACCTGAAGGATCCTGCTGCCAGGGAGCAGGGGATCAAAAACAATTTGGGAATTAACTTCAGTTTTGAATGTAATGGTGTTTGACATCTGTAGGAACTTGATCTCCCACTGGAGATGCTGGTTTTTACCAAGTGAAAGAGGAGTTCATCCAAATGAATTTTTAAACCTTTGTTTTACCTACAGGCTCCAAGATGACTCTCCCATGCAAAGTGTTTGTTGGACTGAGCAGCCATGCCCATACTGATGTGGAATGGCTAGCAAATGACACTGCCATTGACAGGGTTTACAAGCAAAGCAGAGTTAGAGAGGGAGAAAGACAGTAAGTGTGTCTGAAAGTCTTTTGTTGTACTTCTTTTAGCTTGCAGTGTTACAGTGGCTCTTGGTGCAGCTGAATGCCAGGTAGGGAGAAGGTTTATGGTCAGATTTGAACTGAAGGTGATAAATGAGAAAAAACAGTCAAGCAAGAAAAAAAAAATAAAAATCCAGACCCAACCCATCCAGAGTGAAAACAGTTCTTTCTCTCTGTTTTTTATTGATGTTACACTGCAAATAAGCCAACTTTGCGGCTTAAACTTGAGACATATTTTCATGGGCAACTGGGCTGATGTAAGAGCTGACTTCTGGGGAAAGCAACAAGACTTGATCCTTCCCAGTGCTCCTGTTATGTCTCTCCTACTCCTGTCCCAGCAAAATTCAACATCCTCTCCTTGACATTCATGAGGTTCTCTGACCACGCTAAGACAACAGAAAACTATTCAGTGGCTTATTCTTTGTGTTTGTTTTGTTTCTATTTTGGGCTTGTTTGTTTGTTTGTTTTTTTTGGGGGTTGGGGCAGGGTGGTGGTATGGTGGTTTGTTTTTTTTTTTTTTTAGAATATAACTATTTTGCTCCTTAAGCTTGTTCTTTTTCACATTAGTGAGTTAAACTGACTCAGAGAAACACCTAACGAGTGCTAGAGCTGGTGCCAGGGAAACAAGTGAGGAGGATGCTAGTGGGAGGGAGAAGCAGGATGTCCTACATCCTCTTACCCTCCTGTTCCATTGCCTCTCCCAGTCTTGCAGAGTCTACTTTTGGCTGCCTCATAGCTGTATATGCCTTGAGAATTTTCCAGCTACCTCCTAACTACATTCCTCAATCCTTTTTCTGCTAGAAAAGGAAAAAAAAGATCTGTTTTCTGTACCTGTGACATGTAACTTAACTGGTGCTAACTCACTATGTTCAGGCTTGTTCTAGTTCTTTGCAAATGTGAGATAAACCTGACAGCTGAAATCTCTTCACTTCAGGTCCAAATGGGTGTTTTTTTAGCTCTCATTTGATGAAGCTAAGAGTGTCCACAAAGATTATCAACCTCACCTGGGTCACAGTGACTCTGTCTGTACTGGTGGACAACTGGGAAGGTTCCTGGGTTCTGGGATGCCATTGCTTCTGCAACATAATGGTTAAGCTGGCCACTTGTCAGCTAGCACCTTCATGACAAGCTCCTGTCTATGCATTAGGGTTTAGCTTGGGGCAGGGACCATTCCTGACCAAGTTTATGGATGTGGCATTTTTGTTTTGTGGGACAATACTGTTTAACAGCTAAAGATGTCTTGGGCATCTGTGGCCATCAGTGCCAGATAACAACCTCTGCTTGCTGTACAACTGCAGCCAGAGGTAACATGGTAACTCTGTGACCAAGCCCTTATGTGTTTGCACGTATCTTCACAGCTGGATTGATGCCATTTACTTACAAGGTTGTTCACATGGATAACTGCCAGTGTATTAAACTGCCAGTGTATTAAACAGGAGCCATAAAATATACTGTGCTTGTAGTCTCTGTAGGTTGCAGAATAGAGCAGCATATGTACTTCCTTACCTGAACTTTTTTTTTTTTTTTTAAATTATTATTCTCATATATTGTACAATTGCACAAGGACAGGAACCATGCCAGCTAGAGCTCATGCAGAGCTTATGGTGTGTGCGACCTGACACTTCTGCTGGAAGCCCTCAGAATGGCAGCAAGCCATACTAGTTCAAATGCCACCACACAAATCTCTGGCAAAGCAGCCACCACTGTGTTACAGCCTTCCTGTGCTACAGTCCTGAGAGTTGTACACAGGTTGCTCCATGGCTGCAGTGTATTGCAGGCTTGTGATCAGATCATTAAAAAGCAGCTGGACAACTGCTTCAGCAATGACTGAAAAAAATACCAAGAGAATGTTTGACTGCATCTAGAAAACCACATTTAAATAGTTGGACTGTTGAAAAAAATGAAGGAAGTTGGAAAATTCCTAGGCAGTTTTTTGTATTAACCTCTTGGTTTTGGGTGTGTAATAGACAGGAATGGTGGTTCAGTTTGCTGAGTGAGCATTTGCTGGGTTGTGTTCTCCATATGTCCTCTTCCAGCTGACAGTAAGAATCATGAAAATGAATAGGTGGTCTTTCCACACTGCTGGGTGGAGATCAAAGATATACAGAATTCTGCTTGCCTTCCTTCTTTATTCTTTATTTTTGTGAGACAAATCCAGTTATTTTTTTCCTGAAAGATTCAACAAGTGCAGGATGGGTACTGACTGCTGAGAGAGTCAAATAGTCAGCACATCTGGGCTGGAAGACACAGATGTCCTCTAACACTGAGGTGCTAGTTCAGAAATAATGATTTTCTTGCAATGTGCTGTTAGAATGAACAGAGCAAATGAAGAAGAGCCAGATTATAAAAGGAATTAACTTTTTTTTTTTTTTGGTTGTCATTACAGAGAAATT
Organism: Eubucco bourcierii; assembly: GCA_013396675.1. NCBI lineage: Eukaryota > Metazoa > Chordata > Aves > Piciformes > Ramphastidae > Eubucco > Eubucco bourcierii. Next base: position 417,520 of record VWZE01018088.1, read on the forward strand.
GTTGAAAATGGTGAAAACTTCATTGAAGTTCCACTGTTTTTTGATTCTGTCAAAGAAGTGGATTTTTACACAGATTTTACATGTCTGGCTCAGAACATATATGGCTACCAAGCACTACCAACAAGGGTCAAGCAGGAAGGTAACTAGTTTGACTGCTTATATAGGAATAATTCTTATCATTATTCTAATGCCAAATCAGAATCCAGGCTTTTTATGCTATCAGAACTAGCATCATAATTAACTGTTACCTGGGGAAAATACTGGTTGCCTCTTCCACTTGTAGGCCTTTGGAATAGCCTGTTTAATAAATACACTTTCTGTGGGTCGCTCACTGACATTTTCTGCAGGGTGTATCTGTTTAATTGTACAGGGATCCAGTTTAGACACACTTTGTGAAGTCATTGCTTCAGTGAGATTACTGGCAAATTCCCATTGGCTGCAGCAGGGCCAGGTCTCCTCCAGGTCCTCAATAAGCAGTGGGAAAACAAAAAAAAAAAAAAAAGAAAAAGACAATAGCAGAATAGAGATCAGCATGTTCCTTCCTTCTCATGCACAGACTGCTGCCAAAATAACAAAAAGTATAAATTAGGATGGGCGTTGTTGTTTTGGCTCCTAGTGATGGGAAAAGAAGCCCTAAGCTCAGTGCAGTGTGATAGACTATTGGCCAAGAACCAGCTGTAAAACCAATGTGAAGCAATGCTAATTGTTTCTTTGCATCACAGTGATGAATCACCAAAACTTGCTCACACTGTCTTAGAAAGGCACATTTGCAGTCTTCATTGTAACTCATGACTAACTTCAGCATCCTATGATGAGGGATTTGTACTCAATTTGCTGGATGTTGTGCTGCCCTTGTATTCTATGAGCTACACAGCTATTACTACAGAGGAGGCAATCCACGAACCAATATAGGTTGGAGTAATCCAAAATCTGGGTGAACATTGGTCTTGGGAATTAGTTTTATTTTGGCAGAAGGTTAAGAGTGTTGGCTTGATCATTAGTAATCTATAAGCTGCTCTGAAAGAGAAAACTATTAACACAGCTTATGGGTTGACTAGCTGTTATGTACTCCCTCTTTATGTGGTGCTTTTGTTTCCTGTTTGGAGTGTCCTTGCTTTCACTAAATTAAGACAAAAAGCACATAGCTTTTCTGAGTGCAGGTTGGGAAGGGCCATGTGTGTGCAAACAAGATTGAACTTTAAATTCTCAACCCTTATTTTTTAGCAATTCTTCCTCACATCTTCACAAACCCGTTTCCCAGAGGCACTCAATCAATAGGTTTCTTCCTTTCACTAGTAATCAACCCTGCTAGAAGGTTAACTTGCAGATATCCTTTTTATTGTGATTTCTCTTCTTCCTCCTTGAACTTAGAGAACTATGTTCCTGTGATTTTTTTTTTAATTTTAATTTTTTAAAAATATAAATATAGAATTTCTTTACTTTTCCAGCTGTTGGCCTGTCCTGGTACATTGCAATGATTCCTGTTGCATTGGCCTGTGCAATCGTGGCAGGGATTTACATACACAAGTGTTGGAGCAGGAGAGCCGATAAAGGATACACCGCAGCAAGGGTTTAAAATGCACTGTACACTCTCCAGATACCAACAGAACAAAACATCATCCTGGCTATCTTTCGTTTCAAACCAGACATTCTGCTTTCCCAGCAAATGGATATGTATCAACTATTTTCTTCTTCTCAAAGTCCTCTATGATCTGATGAAGTTCTAAATATAAGTTTGCATTTTTATGCTGCCTAGATGCAGCTAGGGTGCAATCTATTCAATTTTGGAACACAGAATGACAGGGATGTGCTGTGGATATTGGAAGGGTAGGGAAAGGGATATGTTCTTGCTGTCTCTAATTCCAATAGTCTTATTGTTAAAAAAAAAAAAAAATCCCCTAGAATCTAAGAACAAAAGATAAAAAAGCTTGCTACAGAAGGACTATTGCACAGAAGAGTGAGAATGTAGTTTCCTTATGCATCCAAATTCCTTTTATTTTACTTCAATCTAAGAAGAGCCTTATCTTTCTCTTTTCCAGAGCCAGACACAGTTGTCATGGCAACTGTATATCTATGAACTTTCCCACAGCAAATCTGTAGTTTTTCACCATTTGGATTACTCTTTGCTTAAATGGACCATCTCAGAATATCCGTCCCACAGAGGGATCAGTGTAACAGATAATTGTGCACTGGAAAATTAATTTCTGATTTATCTACCAATATCTCTTTGCAAGAGATTCTTAGACAGCTGTAACGTCTTATCTTTGGCAAGAAAAAAATCATGGAGGGATGTTTTGGTGTTTTCAGAGTCATTCGACTAATACAGAGTTTTATTCCTGAAAGTGATTGGACAGATTACCAGCAATAACACACAGTCTTGCCTTTCTGTACCTCTAACTCTTTCATGACTGACCTGATTCTTCTTTCTGATATGTGTACAAAAGCCTAGCACAGATTCCCATAAATAATGAGTCTTCACTAGGATAAAACTGGTGTGTGACCTCAGGAACCTTTTGTCCTTTAAATTCAAATATGAAAACTGATTACTCATGATGCAGAATGCTGCCTGTTAGGTTAATCTATCTGGATTCCAGTCTTGACATAAATCAGAAGGGAGCAATAAATAATCAGTGGCCATGCTGTACTTCAAGGATCAGCATGAGTAAGATTACGTGGTTACTTCCTCTTTCAAGAGATAACACATGTGATAGTCAAGAAATAGTCCCATCATATATAATGTCTATTATTTTCATCTGTATTATCTTCACCTTAAGGTCTAGGCTGTTGCAGACCTGTAACTGACACCTCTCACAGACACCAAAGATAAAGATTTTTGAGTAGGAAAAAGTGTAATCAGGAAGAAGATTGGTTGTGAAGAAACAAATTGTAAAGTAAGAACGTTAGAACTGTGTGTAGTCCCACAAACAAGAAAAATTACTTACTCTTGCCCATCTAGGAGAGGCCATAATCTAATTCCTTTCCACCACCACTTATAGCTGGTTTTGAGTTTAGCCAAACAAATATTTGGAAGGATTTTAAAGGCTAAAGTGTGCCTTGAATTAATATACTCTTCAATCTATTATCAAGAAACTTCATATTTTATGAGATTCAAACCAGAATCTCTCTTTAAATATTCCAAGTGTTTTCTGTGCAGATACAGGAACAGAGATGAGATTTCTGACACACTCTGCCTCAATAACAACTAAAGAAAACCACAGGAATTCCTGTGATGATAAAGGTAATGGTAAAGAATACATTTATTTTATGGGCAGGTGGGAAAAAGATGGCTGCAAGTTTGGAAGGCAGTCAGTCCACTTGGATAGCTGTTCTTCAAAGGAAGAACACTGTAGATAAACTGACCGTTGCTGGAAGGAACATGTGAAATGTTTTAGGTACATCAGGAATGCTTATTTTCATGAAACAGTTGCTAGTCTGTGGCTAGAGAGCAAACAAGGTTTGACAATATGTGTAACCTTTCAAAATCTGGTTTCCTCTTCTTGTCCATCTGTATCCTCCAGGAGTAGTGTGATAACACATCTGGCTGCAGGGATGGGGTTGGATTTCATTAAGTAGTGGAGAAGAAGTAGAAATTTTAGTATATGGAGTATTAGTGTCACAAGAAAATTAAAAACCTTGGATCCTCTTCCAAACTAGGGAAGGAGAAAGAAATGTGAATGTGAGATAAAACTTAGGCATACAGAGAACTGATGTTACATACTCTGTGGTGTCTTGGATGTAGGGTGAATGTGAAGAAACAAAGATTTATCTTTTATCAATTAATGTTTGCTTCTCTGACTACTGGTGTAGTAACATTCTGAAAGCTTTCATTACAGGTTGACCTGACCAAGTAGCCTACATAATCAATTTTATGTTGATTTGTGGTGTTATAAACCAGGTTTAAAAGGTCTGTGTTGGTTTCGAAAATGTTATATGAAGAATGGTAAAAATAAAAACCAAAACAAAGACCTGGTTTGTGATATGGATGGGAAGGAAGATAAGAGATGGCTCTTTAGGTGCTGGTAGCTTGCTCTTAGAGCTCTGGGCTCACTCTGGGCAGGTAGTACTAGGTGGTGTTATCCTGCCAACCAGCTACTGAATGATTGTGTTCCCCCACTGCCTTTGGTGGGGAGACTTCTGGAACTGTAAGTTAACACACATTGTTACTGTGAGGATGTGAATTTAGTATGTGCTTCGCAACCAAAGAGATCTGTCTTATGCAGCCTCCAGAAGGCAAAATTTTTTGTCTCCTCCTTTTTTTTCCAGCCAAAATTAGAGCTCCAGTTGCCACTGTTTGTTAGGTAGGCCCATCCCAGGAAGTTCAGAGTCATTAGCCTTAATGTACTTTCAGGAGAAAATGTCCTGACTCTGAAGGCAGTTTGAAGACTTACTTGTACTGGTGTAAGGACTGGTCTGAAGAGCATTGCCTGTCTCATCATTGTCATCAGGAATCGGGACCACTGTACCCCAAAGACTCGGACTGATATTCAGGCTAACATCTTAGCATGAGTTTTGCAGTGGCCTGCTCCATAATAAGTTACTGATTAAATTAATGAGTCTGTACAATGGAATGAAGTCTCCATGGATTTTCCAGGTGGGCGCAGGTCCCTTGGGAAGAGGCCTGCCTGGTACCAACCATGCATACCTGTCAAGTATGATGGACAGTTCCTCTGTCTACAATTATTGCTTTGGAATGAAGAACCATAACTGCTGCCAGAAGAGGTATTGCTTGGTATTGCCTTGGTACGGCTAAGGGAACCATGAACTTTAGTGAACTCTGCTCATTATAATGTCATTATAATACCAAAACACACCTCTTGGTCTAAGGCTACATCCCTCCAAGGCAGACCATGCCTTGGACATGCCTTTCTGGACCCAGACCACATCTTGGTCACTCCTCCTTGGGCATGCATGGAAGCCTTACTCGTGGTGGGCGCAAGGGGTGGAGAGAGGCAGAGTTTGAATATTGGCAGGTGTGAAATTGATTATAAAAGATGTTTCCCTTGCAACGGGACTCAAAGAAGTAGGAGACATTTTTCCACCAGGATCAAGAAAAGATCAGAAGGACCAGCAGGATCGGACTCGGGACCAGAGAGATGTCTTTGAACCCTTGCATTGGTGGTAGCTATAAACCTCTTTCCCTTTTCACTTTAATCTACTTTATTTTACCTTTTCTTTTTCTCCACTCACTTTTCATTGCCTATTGCATGCCATCTTATGGGCAAACAATAAAGTTTTACTGTTGATTGAAGTGACCCCCTGGCATGGTTGCCCTGAGTTTTTGCACTTTGAGATCACACTGATGAACCACCATGAGTCCAATGCTTGGATCATGACAACTGTTTTATAATCTGACCTGAAAACAAATACAGTACCAGGGAACACCACATCAAGTATTCAGGGTACCATAGTACCACAGTGTTTCTCTTCAAAAAAGTGAATGATGTAAGAAGGACAAGGATACCTCATTTGTGGGACTGTGTGGTTTTATAGGGTTTGCCAGAGGGCTCATTGATCTGCAACAAGTTCAAAGGCACACCTACAGAGGGGAGGAACTCATGCCTATGGTCTTGGCATGAGCTAGCATCCAGGACAGAGACTGTTTCTTCAAAAGTAGCTCTTTTTAGGAAACATGAGTTCAGTTAGCAATTATTTTCTTGTTTTACTTAGCATGTATGATCTTAATGTCAGCTATCCATCTAAATAGGCAGCATAACTAATATTTGGCCAAAGTAGCATTTAAAAAACCCCAACCAAAAAAAAATGCCAAAACTAAGAGCTCAAAACAAACAAGCAAATAAACCCTCCCAAAAAGTAAATTTGTAATTTGGAGAGTATCAAATAATCAGATCTGGTGGTTCCCAAACAAAACTCATAAATAAATGTAGGAGGAGATGGAAATAAGAATTGGATCTCCACACAGAGATATCTTGGCAAGTTAAGATAAGAAGGAGACTTCATTTGAATTCTAGTAACTGGGGAGGGAAGATGTACATGCGAGGGGGACAAGGAACATGTGAAATAACACTGCCAGGATTAACATGTATGAGAATAGCTCATTATTAACAAGTGTGATTAACAAGTATGAGAATAGCTGGTGAAAGTGTTTGATGATTCTTCTGACTAAAGTCTGCAACACAAGAGGCCCAGAAGAACAAAACAAAGTAAGGAATAGATCTCGTATTAATAGGTTAGGGTGGGGTGACTCTCATCCAACCTTCAAACAACCAAAAGGCATACAGCTTGTCCAAGTTAGCTGTTGATGTTTCCTCTCTACTCAGTGGAGAAAATGTTTTCTCAAATGCCTAAAATAAATGGGATAAATTGCCCTCTGGAGGTGTCTGTCTTTTTCCACCAGTTTAAGACAAGGTGGGAAGAATCCATCCTGGATTACAGGAATGGACTGCCCAGGGAGGTGGTGGAGTCACCATCCCTGGAGGTCTCTAAGAAAAAATTGGATGTGGCACTTGGTGGCATGATTTAAGTAATGTTATGGTGTTGGGAACCAGGCTGGACTTGGTGATCACAGAGGTCTTTTCCAGCGATTCTGTGATTCGGTGATTCTTTGAATGACTGCTTATGAACCACTGGATTTCAGTGTATATTGGAGAGGTTATAAAAAGGAATGGCCTGAAGTCCAGAGACAGCCTTTCACATAGTTGAGGATGCATAGCTTTCTTGGGGAATGCAGCTTCCTGTGCAAAGTGAGGACGCAGGCACACACTACATTAAAACACTGTAAGGAGCTAGGAGGCAGGCACAAAGGTATGTATGGTGGAATCCAACATAGAAGACCAGTTGAAAACGCCTGCTTGATGCCTTGGAAAAACTTTTGTGGCTTATGTGCCACGTGGTCATTAAGTGCTGCAGCTGTTACAGGAAGAAAAGAAAAGAGCTGCTATGTGTGTGCAGCTAAGTACACAGAGTCTCCACGGGACCAGAAGGAAGTGTGCTGTGCAAGCTGAGGGTTCTTGGGCATACACAGGCCAGTGGGGGCTGCCAGATCTTCCACAACCGTCAGCCAGCTTAGCTCCTACTGCAGCCAGCTGCTGTGCAACTGCAGCAGACTGGAAAAAATATGTACAAATGAAATATCCTAAGATTAGACTGCTGGCACTGGGCAAGCACAGGCTGTTGATAAGAGAATCACTAAAATATATAACTCAGTCTCCTGCAGTGTGTTCACTGCACTGGAAGTTAGTCTATATCCAGCTGTACATTAGGTAGTACACACAATATAAATTAAAGTAGATCAACTGTGGCACCAGTCAGTTTTCAAGCACGTATGATTATCTTCTTGAAGTTCTTTGAGGGAGAGCCAGGTACCTAATAACAACACGGAAACTTCTAAATACTTGAATAGATCCAAGCTCACTTGTTAGAACTTAGGAAATTAATTAATTAGTGAATCTTCGACTGCAAACTGTGGTTTGGTTCTTACAGTTTTTTGTCTCTCCTACCAATTTTAGGTTTTTGCACCAAATTGTTTCAGAACCTGATGACAGCTTTGGGTGCAAACAGCAAACTTATTTGCAATGTGTTAAAAGAGTTGATCTCTCAGTCCTGGCAAGAAGTGAAGGCTCTCTCTTTCTCACTGTTTTTACCGATTTGTCATCTGTGGAATAGTGACATAGGAACTCTGATTAAATGTGCTTAAATGTCACAGAAATACAAACATTGATTTATCTGTGAACAATGAGGCATTACCAGCGTTTCTGTCTTGCAGGACTTGAACAGCACTATTCACTTAAAGTCTTAGAGGTCCTGTTTGGCTTTGGTTATAGAGGATTCATCCATCTGCCAAGCTGTGGGATAAATGAATCATCCTGTTTGTTTGCTTTGGCTCCCAAATTTGCCACGTCATATGTGCTAGGGAGATCAGACTGACTGGAAATAGCTGATAGGATTTTTGTTTACTTTCAAAACCCCACAACTCTCAATTAACTCTTCATTTTCAAATTGAGGACATGGCTGGACTTGGTAATTGAAGAGTATTGTTCCAAGCACTCTCAATATGTTGCTCTTTTCCTTTTGATTGGGCTTTACCATGGCTGGCCTTTATCAGATCTGAGAACTCTCCAGAGGAGACAGTGGGCAAGCCACAGCGTCTTCTCAGCTCTTGCCACATCATAACCCAGCTATCTCATGGATATTGGAGGCCAGGGGCTCCTTTTGGGGAGTAGGTGAGAGCTACCAGCTCAGGGGAGAAACAGTGCAAGGGCCTTTGATCACAGTTGATGGGTAGCTTACCTACTGAATCCAAGACTGTACTATGTGGAAGGAGGAAGCACAGTAGAGAAAAAAACCAGAGCTTCACTTCACCTAAGAGCAGCAGACCTATAGAGTCATTGCTCCTTGATAGGAAAAAATGTGTATATATCTCTATCTATCTATCTATCTATCTATCTGTCTGTCTATCTATCTATCCATCTATCTGTCTATCTATATTTTAATTACCATGCTGATGCAGTGCCATTTAGGAAATATGTATTGCATGGGAGAATGTAAGGATGAGTGAAGGGTATCTTCCCATGGGGAGAGTTGTGAAGTGCTGCAAGGGTACTTGGAAAATGAAGAACTTGTGAGTATAGGCAGTATGAGCTTATCTTCTTCCTGGAAAGTCAAAGGGACAGGCTATGGTAAGTGCCCATAAGTACATCTAGTGGGAGAGTAAAAAATCAAGGGCATGCTATTATTTTTGCTAAGGAAGGAGCAAAGCCTAGGAAAACAAATGACTTTCAACCTGGAGCTTGGTACAGCTAGAAAGTGATTTGATAAGTGTGACAGCAGGGTGTTTTCCTGCAAGGCTGCATCACATCCTCTGGCTTTGTGTTCTTTATTTTCATTAAAAAAGGACTGGACAACTGAAGATAAAAAATGCCAAAGAGTTCAATTATTGTGTTGTTATTATTTCCTCAGTAAATTCCTAGTGCCCTTTATTTACAGTCCTTTCAAGCTTACAAGGGCTGGAAGATCAAAAGAATTAAACACTGAACACAATTTCTGGAGATGTTTTTGTAGACATTTTCAAAGTCCTAATCTGCTTTAAACTCTGCCAGGAGATGCCAGTTGCCCCTGGAAAATAGCCCTTAATTAGTTTTGGCTTTTCTACTGGAGAGAATGATCCAAACTCTAAACAAAACTGTGCTTTAAGAGATGAGTTAGCTTTTCATATGACCAAGTGCCTGCATTATACGGAGAAGAGGAGGAGGCCCTTAGAGACTGCTTTGTCCTTTTTCATTCGGTCTCATGAATGTTGCTTTCTACTTGTTTGTTTTACTGTTCAAGGGCTGCTCCTATGTCATTCACTCTTGGCTGTATACTGGAAACCACAGTGGAGCAACATTTCCCCAGCAAGGGTCCCAGGAGCTTCCCATCTAATGCCTGAAGGAGTGAAATCTCTGTTGAGGACATCAGGTCACTAAAGACAAGGAGCAAAGAGTGCAGTAATGGTAAATGATGGCATCCAACTCTCAGCCCTGGAAGAGTGCTTTAGGACATAGAAACCAGATGCTGAAACATGACTGTTAGAGGCTTGACAGAAATACTTCATAGTTTATGGGATTAGTGCCTGTGTGTTGTTGTTTTTTTTTTTTGTTGTTTTTTTTGTTTTTTTGTTGTTTTTGTTTTGTTTTCCGACTTTAATTATAGAAGCAGAATGTTGATTTACCCAATGCAATCCCCTCATCCCTCCTTCAATCAGTAACACAAGTTTTTAATCAACTGTCTACCCAGTATGGCACATATTGGTTAAGCAGAAGCAGTCTGAGGCTGTGTGTGCATCATTCACCAGCTCTGCAGTCTAGATTTAGTGTTTGTTGTTACATATTTAACACTGGCATTCATTCCATTTCTTTTTAATTAAGAAGACTAATTAAAACCTACTTTTACAATGATTTTAAAAAGTAGGTCATGGGATTTCAGTCTTGTTATTCTTAAAACCAAATTATTATGATGCAATGCTTTGAGGAAGCCTGAGCATGCCACAGCTTGTTTGCACAGGCGAAACATAATTTACAGAGATTATCCCTGGCCCCAGATCTCTTCAGGCAGTTGGTCCAGTTTCAGCATTTCCTTTTTTCCCCATCTTCCTTTCATTTACTATGCTTGTATATTTCAGCAAAGTGGATGCAAGAGGACCAACTGTACAAGGAGCCTGGCCAGGGTAGTGGGATATGCTGGTTTCCTTCAGCTGTGTACCTTCACCTGGGTTGAAAATCCATGCAGCATGAGGGTCATGAAGCCTCACTTGCAGCTGGTGCAACTCTTAGATGATGAGCTATGTGCAGGACTTGCAGATGAGCTCAGGAGGGATAAGAATCCTCTCTGAATGGATGCTGCCTACATTTACTTATCTTCCACTGAAGGGCAACCATTCAGAATACTCAGCAGAAGCAGGCAGAACTTTTCCCTCCTGCTTGGGGCTGGAGATAGAGAGGGAAAGCAAAGAGATGAGTCCTGACACAGCTCACCTGTGAGCTGCAGTCCTGCTTCCTCTCTTCCCAAGATAGGAAGAGAAGAAAGAAAACTCTACTGCATTTCCTCACACCTCTTCCTTTGTTCTGTCAGGGCAGAGGAGAATGGGAGGGAGCACACAGTGGGAGCCAGCCTCCTGCATGGGGGGGCGGGGGAAAACCAAACATAGCAACATGCATGGTGAATGGGTGGGAGACCTGAGTGAAGATGTCAGATCTTGGTGCTCTGGTGTGGGGCAGTCAGGACCTCATAGCCCAAAAACTGGCAGCATCGAATGCTCTTTTCATCTCTTTGGAGCCCCTGGGTTACTGGGCACTCATTTTTTTTCCCCTTCAAAACAAAGCATTTTGTTCAATCATTGAAAGAAGGGGAGAAAAAGGAGTTAAAAATGAGTGGGCATCTGACACAGGCATATTGGACCATAATGTCACTGTAACACGAAACAAATACTCTTTTATCTTGGGAGAAGTACAGACTCCCCTCCCTCTCATTCTCTTACGTCCCAACCTCATGGTGGCCAAGGCACCCAGCCTGCCTTCCATACCCCATTTCTTGTACTAGCTCCTATGAGAAAGGGGAAAGCCCTGTTACACCAGTGTCCCATCTCTACCTCTTTGGCACAGCCCTCCCTCCATTTCAGGCTGTTTTCTCTGGTCAGCTGAAGTCTCAAGTGATGTGAAGCCAATAGAATGCCTCAAACCTGGCTGTTCCTCTCCCTCTCTGGGTGCTTGAGCGCAGTTGCTTTGACGTCAGTTCCTAAAACAGGGATTTTTTCCTCAGAGCTGATACTATTCAGATTTGCTTACAAGGTAGGAACCTTTGACTCCTGCCTATATATCTAACACGAAACTTGGCACGTAACTGATTTTTTCAACATCAAGCAAAATACGTTGCTAACTCATGGATGGTTGTGGTCATATACTGTCATTCGACCTTTCCATGTGAGCTGAGTAAAGCTTTAATGCATGGGATTAGAGACCACAAGTATTTGTGCATTACAACAAAAAAATGTGAGATGAGGCATTTTAATGGGCTATTTTTTTAAATGCAGTTGTCGATAGCATTGTGTTTTTGAACTTCTGCATCTCTCATGTTATTTAAACATTGTAAGGGTGACATATGCAGGTTTGTGGGGGAGAGCTAAATTTAGGTTGTGAAATAAAAGACAGACACCTGATGAAACACAGTAAATTGTTAAGAAGTGACTAATGTAACTAGCTTTTTCACTTGGTCTGGACTTGTTGTTTTAGGATAAACAGTTAATGTGTGCATGTTTTGATTGAAGAAAAGAGTAATTTTAAAGTCACAATAATTATTTTTTTGGCTGCATGTAATTTCCCCCCCCCCCAGCTTTTAACCTCTTTGCATTCAGAAGTCGTTAGCTTTGCTTACATTTACATTCAAAGGTGTAGCAGAATTAGGTTTAACTCAACACTAGATCTTGGATATTTTAGTTTGGCATACCATTAGCCTGAGGGACATATGGTTCCCTCTGAGCTATTTCAGGTGTTTGCAACTTACTATTCAATAGCTTAATACATTCTTTGAAAAAAACTTTAGTGAATTTGGTAGTGGAAGGCTACAAGGGTGGCTTTGGTGAGAAACTACTAGAAGCTCTCCTCGTGTTTGACAGAGTCAATGTCAGAAGGCTGCAAGATGCATCTGCCACTGACCAAGGCTGATAGTGCATCCATCGTAACATATTTAAGAATGGGGATAACCACTCTTGCATAAAGGCAACTTCATCTGGAGAGAGAAGTGAGTATATGTGAAAGAAACAACTCTGCAGATGCCAAGGTCAGTGAAAAAGGAGGGGGAGGTGGTGCTTCAGACACTGGAACATAGATTGCCCTGTGGCCCATGGGGAAGACCCACCCTGGATGTTAACGGCGGAGCAAATATCTACCCTCAACCCAAGGAGGACTCCATGACAGAGCAGACTGATACCTGAAGAAGGCTTTGACCCTGTGATCATGCTGGAGCACGCTCCTGGCAGGACCTGTGGACAGGTGGAAAGAGGAACTCATGCTGGGGTAGGTTTGCTAGCAGGACTTGTGACTCCTGAAGGACTGCATATCAAGGAAGTGACCAATGCTGGAGCAATTCATGAAGAACTACAGCCTGTGAGAAGGACTTGTGTTGTAGAAATTCATGGAGTACTGGCTTCTGTGGGAGGAATCCCATGCTGGAGCAGAGGAAGAGCGTGAGGGGTCCTCCTCCTGAGGAAGGAGTGGCAGATATGTGTGATGAACTAAATGTTATGAATATTCACATTTAATATGTGGAAATGGGAAAATATCCAACTTTATTAATGCAAATTCCCACACCAAACAAACACACATCCCAAAACAGTGAACTATTTGCAATTTACCAAAAGTTCGAATACCCAGTTGGGAATTATTTGCACAAAAGGTACAACAGGAATTTTATGGAGCAATTTAGGGAAGGAACAAAGAAATATAAATATCCATATCCTACACATAACTCAGATCGGAGGGTGAGGAGCAGCAACTGCTGCTGCCAGTCACAAGATGGATTCTCCTTGCCCTCAAACAGGACTATTGGCGAGAAAACCTGAGACTCCAATTGATTTAATAGCTAAATTTACTCACTGATCAGTCTGAGACGCTGCGTTGAGGCAATAATTGAAGAAATTGTAATTCCAAATTGTGTTCTCAACACAATCACAAGGCAGAGAGGGTAGCAAGACCTGAATGTGCTGCTAAAATTGAAAGCGAGAGCAAAAGCGGGGGGAACCACATGTCCTTGAGGGGCTAATCTGCAACACCACTGCCGCAGGAGGAGGAACAGAGCCCGGAAGCAAGTGAAGTCAGGTCCTCCCAGAGCAGACCCCCATCAATCACTCATCGAGGCAAAACAGACCACCGGCAGGAGAGAAACTTGAAACTCTGCCAATCAAACAGGGCACCAGCATTGCAAACAGGTCTGGACCTGTTTTGCCCCAGCAAGACACTAACTGACTGCAACTCCCATTCCTTGCACTCCTGTGCCACTGGTGTGGCGTGGGTAGAAAATATCAGAAGCTGAGACTGGGAAGAAGGTAAGGGTGAGGGGAAGGTGGGTTTTAAGACTTGGTCTTATTTCCCATTACCCTATGCTGGGAATAAAGTAAAATAGTTCCCCCAAACTGAGTTTGTTTTGCCTGTGATGGTAACTGCTGAGTGATCTCCCTGTCCTTAACTTGATCCATGAGCCTTTCGCTCTCCTCGTCCAGATGAAAAGGGTAAGCGATAAGTAGCTTTGGCGGGCACGTGGTGTCAAACCAGGGTAGACCCACCACACTTTGCTGCATCATTTGCTGGAAATAATTTAATGATCCAGCTGGGTGTCAAAGGATGGACACAAGATAGTAATAACCAATCTCTATTTGGCTAGAGTGACTTGTTTATCATTCCACAGGGCTAAGGATGAAATCTGATTCTCAAAGTCAACATTCACATCCTTAAAATAAATAAATGTTCTCTTTCTTTCTCTTCAATCCTTGATTCATCCCCTATACTAACTTCCAGATTTTGTAGTGAATAAGAAAATAATCCTACCACGAGCAACCTCCTGTATGGTGTGGGCCTGGTTTACTTCCATGGTTTGGTCCAGCTCATGCTTTGCAAGATGGAGTAAAGAATACATCATGCATTTAAAGACTTTTGTCCTAGTGTGTCTGAATCCTCAGTTCCTACGTTGCCTAATTTCAGAAGGCTCAATTTTGCAATCATATTTATGTTATTCAAACACTTTTTTTTTGCATGTATGTTTGCATGAAGTATCTTTTTTGTTTATTAAATATTGCAATGGTAAGTTAAATGTTACTCCAGTCAGGCTCAGCTGGAGTCAAAGAGATGGAAGATATCAATTAGAAAAATAGTACTGCAGTGTATAACACATTTATTGTGGGTGGACACAGAAAAATACTGTCATTTGGAGTTAGAGATCATGGTGTTATGTCTACTGTTTGCCTCCTGCGTGACTACTTCCGCTGATCCTGACCCCTTTGCTACTGTTTATGACTCTCTGTCTTGGTCCACTTCTGACTGCATCCAGTCTCAGTCTCCACCCTGACATTTTTCACATCTCTCCTTCCTGTTTTGGGGCTAACTGTCTCTTGTAATTTGGCTACGAGGAGGTAAAATGTGAAATCATGCCATATGTTCTCACTCAGTATCTCTGTACTGCTTTCCTGGCTTCAGTGGAGAAGGAAAACTTTTCCACAAACATCTGCCAGCTGATGACTGCTTAAATTGGAATAGGTCCTTGATTCCCATAAAGAGGTACTTTTCCTTCCTTATCTGGAAACAAACCTACAATTTTCCTAGGAAAACCATAACCTAAAGCCATTGGGTTTCTGAGCTGCTGTTTTCAGAAACTAAGTACTTTGCATCTTAACTTGTGTCCTTCTGTAGTGCCTGTGCAGTGTGGAAGGACACAGAGGAGAGATTGCATTTGGTTTTCAATTATATTCTCTCATACACATCTTAAGACAGAGGTCATCTCTCAGTCTCCATTCTGACTTGCACTAGGCCAACCAGAACTACAAACTGAAATGGCATCTTATTATTTATACGTGAACTTTGACTCCTTGAACTTGCAGCATGTCTTAAGTTTTGCGTAGCGTGCACCTTGCTCTGCAGATCCAAGATAGCAACTCCACCTCCTAATTTCTAGCATTTCTAATTCTCTGTGCCCTGAAAATTTCCTAAGTGCCTGCAGTTGGAGGCTGGCACACACACAGAAGTGTGTGCTGCAGGGTAATGTGCTATTAGAGGTGGGCCCCAATATTTAGGGTTCTGTAGAGAAAGAGAAACATTTGGTACAATGGGCAGCCTTTTTTCTGGACTTTGACACAGCCATAGCCATTGGTGGCTCCTGCCTTTGCATAGTACTTGAGGCACACTGTTGCTTCCCCAGGAAGGAGAAAAAACACATGCAAGTTGGTTTTTCTCCCCCTCCATCACCTTTTTTTTTTTTTTTTTTTTTTTTTTTTTTTTTTTTTCCCATTTTGAGCAAGAAAAAGGAAACGTCTCAGAAGAGTGCCATATACCTGAACAAGTCAGGAAAATGACAGGGGGTTGCAGATGTCTGGTCCAGTGACTGTGACAGTTTTCTTCTTCTGACAAGTGGCTAATGTAGAATACAGGCTCATCCCAGAGTGTGGGGAGAGAAATTGCCCAGCCCTGACACTTCCCAGGGAGATATTCTGTCTTCCTCTCCCTAGCTTACTTTTGCCCATTTCCTGGAGTCTGGCACTGCTCTGCCTCCCTGGAAAGAGAAGGATTTGGGGTAGATGGAGAAGGGGCACTCTTCCTTAACTCTCCTTTCCCAGTTCCTCACATGAAGGAATACGTTAGTTGTGCCTAGTTCTGTCAGCGTTTTGGGTTTTAATGCATTTGGATATTTATTTTTAGCTGTGGCTGTTGATCCTGGTTCTCAATTTTTGTACAATTTCTTTTGCACCTGAAACTCATGAAAGAGCTCCTTATGCAACCTTCTTGGTCCTTGCCTACCTTGGAAACCTTCATTTACAGGAAGATTGTTTGATGGTTTTGTCAGTTCTGGTAGCTCTTACCTGCTGAAGTTTTGGTTTGGTTTGGTTGGTTGGGGGCGGTTGTATTTTTTGTTTGTTTGTGGGTTTGTTGTTGCTGTGGGTTTTTCTATTGTTGTTTGTTTGTTTGTTTTTTCCTAGAAAAGCCTCAGATTTCCTCCTAAGTGAATACTAGGCTAAATGCACTCTTTTGGATCAAAGATTCTGCCAGTCTTCTGTAACTTGTGGTTCTGATTTGACTTACATAATTCCTGGTTCGTAACGACACAATTAGGAAAGATGGAAGAAATGCGAGAAACATACTTTTGTTAGTTAATTTCCTGCTCACAGATTGTGTCAGAGCTAATACGTTCCACATGACAAAAGTCTTTCAAAGTAAACATTAAAAAAAAAAAAATCAACATTTAAGACCTGATTTTAAACAAAGATTTAATGTTTCATTGTTTCAAATAAAATGGCTTCCCCTCTGAATTTATTATATATAAATTAACTTTAGAAACAGTACAGAGATACACAATTATATAAGGTACTACCTATCTCCATATTTTTATCCCATATTCTTTTAAAATTTTATTCTGCAGTTTCATACAATTCTTCCTCTTCTTTTTTCTCAACACATTGTGAGATATTCTATTGCAGCTGCCCAGTTAATAACATAGATAGTACATACATACACACACACACACATATATATATATGTATATATATGTATATATATACATATAAATGTGTACATATATATATGTATGTGTATATATATTTTTATATATATATAGATAAAACACTAGAGTGTTAGTATTGAAAAGTACAGGAGAGGACAAGAAAGACACATGAAAGGGTTTTGGCAGTACAGTCAAATTGCATATTACTTTTCTGAAGTCTAGAAAGAGATGGAAGACCAACCACTGTTTCGAGGTAAAAAGGAAAAAGAAGATACTCAGTCTCACAACCAAGACAGAATTAAGTATTTGCCAGTATTGGAGGTCTGAACTATTCAAATATCTGTTGGGAAAGAAATAGAGAAGAGTACAGATGATTCAGCAGTTTCTGGGAATGTATTAGTGCCAACTTTTTATTGTAGAGGCAGAGGAAGTTACTAGATAAGAGGCAGTAATTAAATCTGTTTGAAATTTAATTCAGCTAAAGGTCAGACGGTAATGTGAATTGTAGGAGACTACACAACAATAGCACTCCAAATAAAGGAAGGAAGCCTTGAAGTGATGTGAGGCAGACAGGTAGGGAAATATCTTTGGAAGAAATTCCAAGGAATATCTAAGGAATAAGAACACATCCAAGAGACAAAAAAATCATTACAAAGAAGGTGGTTCTGCCAAGAACAAAACATGCCTTAACAGTTCTGTTTCCTCTTTTCCAGGATAACTGACTTCTTATTAAACAGGGTGCAGCAGTTGTGGTATAGCTCAGATTTAGTAAGGGTTTTGAAGCTTGCCATAAGTGAACTAGGGACATATGCTGGAGATGCTGGGAATGTAAGATTGATGCTCAGTTAGTTGAAAAACTGCAGTAATGGAGCAGTCAACAACAGACATCTGTGAACCGGGGGATATTCCTGGACACTGTTGAAAATTTAGTTTCTGAAACTCTTCTGACTAACTAATCTAATAATTTAGATTGACAATGTTAGTGTGTGCTGGTTTGAGACTAATAGGAATATTTTAATGAAAAAAAATTATAGGCTGTGAAAAGCAAATAATGGTGATGTCTACTTCACTCATATTCTTGCTAAGATCTATAAGAACAAGGACACAAACATAGACAAGACACTCTCACAGAGTTTCTCGGTCTCTCTCTGGGAGCCAGTGTGTCTTCTCCTCTCTGCTGAATAATCTAACTAACCACTCTGCCTCTAACTCCCCTGGCTGATCCTCCAAACTCACCTTGCATGTAAGGTAAATCCTGGGGTAAGGTACGGGGTTGGGGAGAAGGTGGAAGAGTGGTTGGGAGCCCTTCGTGGGGTCTCTGATTTCTGGGAGGGGTGTTGTGTTTCTGTATTCCCTTTAACTTGTATATTTCTGTAAATATTCCTGCGTATAGTGTATATATCTGCTTGTACATTGTGCTAAGCTGTAAATATAGCTTCAGTCCTTAGCTTCCAGCCAGCTGAGTCTGGTCTGGGTGATTTTACAAAGTGTGGTGGGGGTGGGGAACTCCCAAACCATCACATAGTGACGGAATAGGGAATAGCTTCATGAATTTGTACTTCAAATTACAGTAAGAAAGGCGTGAAGCACTTCAAAGACAAAGGTCAAAGAGAATCTGGTATGTTGAGGTGATGGTGCATGAAGATAAATCCAAGAAAGATAAAACTAGGAAAAAAATGTAGTGGCATTTGGGGAACTGATTAGGCAACAACAGCTCTGCAAGGCGTATGGAAAACTAAGCCAATCAGAAATTCAGTTAATCAATAATGCAAAGCAGCTGCAACAAAGAATTTGTACTGAAATGTGCTAACAGGTTTCTTTTTTCATATGAGAGGTATTTTTTCTACTCTGTCATTACTGGTAAGATCTCATGTGAACTTAAACTTTTTTGAATTTTGAAGAAGATGCATGGAAACTGGAGAGAATCCAGAGCAGAAGTCCAGGAAGAAGAGTTTTGGAATACATGATTTATTTGGAACAAATTTAAATAACTGAGTTTATATATGTCAAGAAGATAGCAAACAGTTGTTTGCCATGTTCACTGGATAAGGACAAGCAATGATCTTTTCAGTTTTGCATGGGAAAAGAAACACTTACAGACCATATTAAAAAACCCTAAAACTCTACAGCTGAAGCAAGTTTTTCTAGTTGAAGCACAGAAACAGGCTATGATGGGAGAGGCTACGAAATCCATCTGGGCATTGCAGATCTACTAGCCACACATCAGGATAAAAGTACAGATTAGATGATCTTGTGAAATCCTTTCAAGCTGTGTCCCAGTTTTTCTCTCCAAGGCCCTATGGAAGGGTTTGTGAAGACCTTCCCTCCTCCTCACAGGTGGCAACATACCCAGGTATTAGTTTAGCACGTCAGGTTGCCTGTTAACAGGCTTCTGTCTGTAGTTTTATTAGAATTTTGTAGGGAATTACTTCCAAGTTAACCTCTACTTTATGTGTACTGAAGCAGAGAAAATCTTCACTCTTTACTACTGCATTAATGCATGTCTTGTCCTGACAGAACCAGAGCTTGTCCTGGAGCATGCTGGAAGCATTCCTTAAAAAGAAAAACTTCAGTGAGGAAAAATGAGATTCAACCTGCAAGGGACAACTGAGTCCCTTCCAGCTGCCCAAGTCTTCCCATCAGTTCTGACTAGGGACAGGTATGTGGTTTAACCTCTAAATGGAAGTATCAGGTGTAGTGTTGGTACTCTGATGCTCCATTTCAATACTGGATGTTTGAACTCAGCAGGACAAGGGGCAATGGGTTTAAACTGGCAGAGGGGAGATTTAGACTGGATGTCAGGAGGAAGTTCTTTACAGTGAGGGTGGTGAGGCACTGGAACAGGTTGCCCAGGGAGGTTGTGGATGCTCCCTCCCTGGAGGTGTTCAAGGCCAGGTTGGACGAGGCCTTGAGTGACCTGTACTAGTGGGAGGTGTCCCTGCCTATGGCAGGGGGTTGGAACTAGATGATCCTTGAGGTCCCTTCCAACCTTACCATTCTATGATTCTATGGAATAAAATCTAAGAGGTTTTCTTTGGAAACCTTCAGTGATGCTTTTAAATGGCAGCATGTAGAATTCACTTTAGCACCTCTTCCCCATGCTTCCTTTCCAAGTCTGTGGATACAAGTACATATTTTATATAAACATACAATTCATTTTAGTTCAGGTTCACCAACCAAAATGAAATATACCTATAGATTTAACATTATGATTAACATTAAAGAACTTTAATGTAACATTTCCTTTTAAGAATATTTTCTTTCTTTCTTTCATTTTTTTTTTCCTTTATGAATAACCTTCCATCCTATGTCATTTGTTTTAACCAGGGAAACACTGTAGTTTCTTCCCTTCATTGTTTGTTTTTCTGGGTGATTTACACAATGGCTCTTTTGGCTGCAGGAATTTGGACGTCAGCAGCTAGTTAACAAACATTAGGTTATTGACATTGACACTTGTATTGATCATGAACCCTGTAAAAGTTACTCAAGGCTCTGCTATTGAATGTGTGTTCTGATTGTCCTTCGGTAATTTTTTAACCAGTTTCAAATAAGCACAGTTGCATTTTGAGTTGCAGCTGCTGTAAATGCTCTAGTATTACATTGAAGACATTAAAAAGAAGGCATTAAAAACTACTTCAAAAATATATTGAACTATGAAATTCATAGTTCAGAACTACAAGGTCACAGACAGTGTGCAGCTCTAATGGTTCTATAAGAAACACCTTTCCTAATCAGATCATTGCAGGAACTTTTCCTGATAAAACTAGTTATAAGGCAAACTATGGTGGTGGAGTTTGGTTTTGGCTTGTTTGGGTTTTTGTTTTTTTGGGGTTTTTTTTTGGTTTTTGTTTTTTTTTTTTTGTTTTGTTTTTAATTTATTTGTTGTTTGTTTGGGTTTTTTGTTTGTTTTTATGTTTGGTTTTTTTTCCCTGTTTTTTGTTGATTTATGAGATTTTACAAGCCAAAGTTGAAAATCAACTGGAACAAACTCAAGTTATATTCTAGGGATAAAGACAATTACAAGGTGACAAGGAAAAGGAAATTTTCCTCCCTTTGTGCCATTACCCTTCTGCAGAGGGTCAAGTGTCAGAGATTGGCCTGGTTATAAAACTGTGAATGGTACAAACCATGAGCTCCTGCCTTCATGTGGAGATAAATGTTGTGTCTACAAGGGGCACATCTGACCAAAGAACTGAAAGAAGTTGTTCTGGAAAAACCTTGAAATGGTAAAACAGGAGATGGAGCCTCCAGGAAAAGTAAAACCTCCTCCTGGACACGTATACTTTTTGTGCACATCCTTGCTGAACATACTATAACATGCCAACTACAAGTACATGGTTTGGCATCCAGATGGGATGAGTTGCACAGGGTTGAAATGCCTCTAAGGATTAGTCAAAGGCAGGATGAAATTTGCAACGATTAGCTGCTGAGTGTGGTGTGATGCTGTCCCTGCCAGCAGCAGTGGAAAGAACAACATGTGAGAGCACGGAGCAGCTTTTGATTCAGCAATACAGATGGCAGTCGAGTGTGCTGGGGAAGACACCAGAGTTTTCATCAAGTTTTTTTCTTAGAAAAATAGAACTGTGCCACAAGATCTCATGCAGAGAGATTGTTCAGTAGTATTGGCTGAATACTAATTGTTCTGTGAGAATTTAGCCTGAGACTAATTGGCTGAAACCTGAAACACACTGAGATCAGGAGCCCTTTCTTCCTTTCTTACAGCTGCCCCTTCAGTTCACTCCTAGTCTGCTGATTGCTGTTGACCAAAGCATGCCTGTCATTCAAACACTACTCTAGCTCAGAAGCCCCTTGGGCTGTTTATTTTCAGAAACTGCACTACTTTTGAAGGTGCTAAGACAGGGACATGTCAGTCTGACATGTCTGTTTTGGTAGCAGTATCTAATTAAATACTTGTGACACGGTACCATTCAAATTGTACTGGAGGTGGCCAGCCAAAACAACACCAGGCCTATCCAAAAGCAAAACAGGATTTAGTGTCATGTTCTTAGTAATATGACTCATTTTTAGGTAGTCTTGCAAGGAGCAAAGAGTAGGACTTGGTGATCCTTCCAACTAGCAGTGTTCTGTGATTCTAAAAGTTTAGAAACTTGTGCTGCCATTCTGGAAAGAAGCAATACCTGGAGGGAAGGCAGATTGGCAGCAGCATGATCAAAGTATGGATAACTATAGATGTTCAATAAGCTCCTTAGGCTTGTTTTCTTTCTTCATATTGTCCTAACTTCAATGCCACTTCTCTTCAGATTAAGGACTTAATGGGTATACGAGCTTAGTGGATAACTTGAAACTAGAAGTAAAAGGGCTTTATATAGGAGTCAGGTCTGGAAAGACAGGCAGTGAATAAGGGTTGAGAATTTTGGCTTCCCAAAATACAGCGGAAATTTCTTCAGCAAAAACTGAAGATACTTGAGATTCCCCAGAGCAGCTGTGGATTGTTATTGTGGGCTGCAGTTTGCACAAAATCTATATATTCCAGGAATTGCACTCACATAGTCTTGCAGTTAGTCATTATTTCTGCTGCATTAGTTGTGCAAGTGGGATTGGAGCTACCTTATGTACTTTACAGAATATGAGGCAAAAGAGAAGCTGATTTACCTTTAGACAGACATGCATATTTTGGGGTCTCTTCAAGCCTACTCAAAACTTCAATCACTCTCCAGTTTTCCATCAGCATCATCCTGCAAGGGATGGGAGCCTTTCCAATAAGTTTAGTCAGAATCAGATCAGGTCTTTAAATAAGAGAAGTGGCATGAAAGCCATGCATGCTTCACTGGCATACACAGCACTTTTCTGTGACAAGTGGAGCTGTGCAATAAGCTTGCCCTTCAAAAACGGACGAAAAAAAAAATCAAATAACTTTGGAGGGGAATTTTGCTAAAGGGCAGTCAGTTGTAACATGGGGCAACTCCTCTTTTAAACAATAGTTTCTGAGAATTATAAGAAAGCCTCGGAGATGCCTTTTCCAGTAAATCCATTTGCCCAAAGCTCTTGCACAAAAAGCTCAGAACAAACAGGACTCGTGCTGGAAAACAGCTTGCCGAAGCAGTTCTTGGCATAGGAAGGGTTTAAAGGTTTGCCTCGATAATTAGCATATGCAGTCAGCTACCAGAAAGCAAATCTTGCTCCCAGTCAATGGCATAAAGTGCGAGCAGATGACACACTGAACCTGAATGGAGCATATAGTTTTTAGGGATTCCCACTCAAAACAATGTCGAAGCTTCCACTAACTTTAGGTTCTGACCCTGCATTCACATGCACACTGAGAACTGCCCTGTTGGCACGTTGTATGTATGAACAAGATATGTGATAATATTGCAGAAAAGCAAGCTTTCACTTGACTTATGCTCCCATAAATATGAGTTTGGCAGCTTCCCACATTTCCTTACCAGACCTTAAAATATTTAACTATTAAGTTTCCACTACATGAAGATGGTAGCTAAAGAAGAGAAAGAACGTTTTCTTCCTTAAGGGCAAGTGATCATTGATCCAGGTAGGCTTTATCTGCCAGAACATGGGCTTGTGTGCTGAAAAAACAGAGGTTTGGTTTTATCGTAGCTCATTTAAGATCCTGATAATTCACATGGGAAGGAGTGGGTCAACCTGCAGTACATTTTTTTCTCTTTTGTTTGTCACAGTCATATGGTAAAATCACAGGCAGAATTTTCTGGTTTTAACAGACTCTGCAAAGGCATTGGTGCTTAAGCAGTTAAGATAATTTTTGGCTATGTCTGCAGTACAATGAGTAAACACTGGCGCTTGAAAGCTCGATTTAAAGCTGTTTTGACTGCAAGTGCTTTAAGAATCAAAGAGAGGGGAAATTACTTAACAAGGCAACTTTCATAAAGAAAGATGGCAAGTTGTCCGTCACTGTGGGAGAGTCCAGTGTTATTGGAAAAGAACAGAGTTTTCTTGAATAAAAGTTTAGTCACTGGAAAATAGCAATTTATTAAAACCTAAACTCCTTTTAAAAAAAGTCATTATTTTTCACCAAATTAATTTTCCAAAAGAAACTTTGCCTGGGGAATGGGAGAGCCGAGCTAAATTCTTTGTCCCAAAGCAAGTAAAGCATTAGATTGAATCTCTCATCCCTGCAGCTCTGGCTTTTCTTCAGGAGCTAAGATGTCCTTTAGGCTTGTTGTTGAAAAACTCTTGAAGATTTAATCTTCAACTCAATGTGCTAAGAAAAGAAATATCCATCTCTTTGGTATCTTTGCTGAAAGGATGTTTTTTGTTTCCTCATAAGTTATTTGAATTTTGGAGTGAGATTCCACAGGCATTTTGCACTAATTCAGATGTTTATTCAGTAGTTGCTCTTCCAGTTCATCTGCAAGTTCAAGGAATTATTGGAACGCACAGCTTGCCACAGATGTTTTTGCATTTCCTCTCAGTCTGTACTGATAAGGCAATAAGAAATAGCAATGTTTTCACAATTTACTTGGCTTCTTCAATCTGAGAATTCATTAATAGGCTGTAATAGCTGAAACATTGCTGGCATAGACCAGGAACAGCTTCAGTGTATCACAGTGTGAGACACTGGTGCTTCTTACAACATCGAACCTGGCACTTATATATGAGTCAGCTGCAGGGTGAATGCAATTCACACCAGAATGGCTTAATTGTCATGTTAATCACTGACCTATAGAAATGCCATGGGAATGAGATTTCTGTGATGCTTCCAATATTGCATGTTAGCTCATTTTTAAATTCTGTCTAACAAGAAGTTCCTCCATTATCTGTGAAGTCACAGAGGGTTGATCTCCCATCACCTGAGATAAGTCCCAAAGTCCTATCACTTCTAGCCTGGAACCACTTTTCCTCTTCTTGAATGGCAGCACTAGACTTCTATGAGGCAGAGAGGAGGCTGGTATCCTCTTTCCTTCCCACTGCTGATAGGGGCACTTTATTCTGCATTTGAGTGCAGTTATGTGTAAAATGATGGCATATCACACTGCCTGACTGATCCTGGTTCAAGTCACTGGTGCTGCTAACCTGCCAGAAATGCTCTAAGTGGGATCCTACCAATATTTGTGTTGTCATCTGGAGCTTTTAGCTTGTTACTCTCAGAAAGGTGAAGTAAAAGGCTTTGTGTGTGTGCTACAGAATTGTTTAGGCTAGCCAAACACAGCAAGACATACTATGCAAGGGCCTTATTAAGTCTAGTCATGGAGCTGTCAAATCAGAGATTTAAAATTACTGTAGAAAAATATAAAACTTTTCTATGCCTATGAAAAACCAAAGTTAGCAGAACCAACAGCCAGCTCTTCATTAGCTGTCTGTTCAGGAAAGGCATATTGACATCACTGTGACTAGTTCTCTGAAAGGATCATCTTAGTGATGAGCAACATTTTGTCAGACGGACTGTCTTGTATTATTAGATGTGCTGGTTTGAGGCTAATTGGAATATTTTAATAGAGAAAATTACACTATAGGCTGTGAAAAGAAAAATTGATGATGTCTATTTTACTCATAGGCTTACTGAGATTGTTTGGGAAAAATAACCAAAACATAGATAAGGCATTCGCAGTCTGTCTCTCTCTGGGGGCACAGCGTCTTGGGCGGTCTGGCTTCTGACTCCTCTATGGCAATTAATCTTCACTAACCACTTATCTTCTAAACCCCCTGGCCAACCCTCCTAACTCACCTTGCACGTAAGCCAAACCTTGGAGGTAAGGTATAGGGGTGGGAAGAAGGTGGAAGGGTGGTTGGGAGCCCCTCCTGGGGTCTGTGATTTCTGGGAGGGGAGTTGTGTTTCTGTATTACCTTTAACTTGTGTATTTCTGTAAATATTCCTGTATATTGTGTATATATCTGCTTGTATATTGTGCTGAGCTGTAAACAGATCTTCAGTCCTTAGCTTCCAGCTGGCTGAGTTCTAGTCTGGGTCATTTTACAAAGTGTGGGGGGTGGGGAACTCCTAAACCATCACATTAGGAAAGGAATGGAGAACAATACTAAAAAGGTCAAGATTCAGTGTAGGGTTAGGTACATTGAAAAAAGCTAGGTGGTTGCATCAAAGCAAGCACACTAATGTCTTGGAAAGGGCATTTAGTTCTCATTTTCCCATCACCAGATAAATACAGTACAGAGGAAGGTGTCACAGATGAGCAGTAGTGTGGAGTGGCTTTGTTAGAAGACTCTTCAGCTTGAAAGTGCTGAGAGGATGTTATGAGTCATGAACAGTAATGGAGAGAGCGAGCAGGAAAATACTCCTTCATTCTTTCTCAGATAATCAGTGAAGGCTGCCCAGCTAAATTATTGAGTGATTAAGAAAAGCAGGTTATGAAAAAGCAGCAGAGTGTTCCTTTTTAATCACATCATGTGATTAGTGTTTAGCGATTAACGTGCAAGTCATTGCCATAGCATGTTGCGAAGGCAAGAAAGGTTGAAAAAGGGACTAAGGAGAGCTGTGGAGGGAAAGTTAATTAGTAACTGCTCAATATGTGCATGGCCCTTAGCTGTTGGAATGACTGCAATGCTATTACTGGAAAATAGAGTATAACAACTATCAACAAACTCTCGTTAGCCCTGTTCAGCTATTTTCACAAACACCTGCACTGGCCATAGTAAGAGACTGGCTGAGTAAGAGATTGTCTCAGGGACTGTATGGACTCTAGATTACATCTTTTATTACTGTTCCTCTGCCACATCAGCTCTAGCAAGTGACACATTTTAAATGCTTTTATTTTGTTAATCCATAAGCAGCTATGCAGAACAAAGACAGGCCAGTAATTCTTTTATCAGTGACTTTTCTCAAAACAAAGGAAAGTGGGAAGGCAGCTTCAGTGGAGAGAAGATATGAAAAGACTTCAAATCTGTATTAAATATCAATGGCATAACTCTGTACCTAAGCCAGTCCGTCACACAGTTATTCAGTGGGCAAATAAGAGAATGAGGTTAAAATAGCATAATGTACTTGTCCTGGTTACCATAACATAACACAGTCTTCTGTTCTGCTGTCTTCTGGGACTCCTCAGAAATAAAGCTGGCTTATTCTCCTGGATGGACTTCTTAAAGGCTTCAAACAGTAAATGATGCAGCATAATGAAAGGATTATCACCCTTATAGCACTTTACTTTCTTTTTTGGCTCTTCCCCAAACACAACAATAATTTTTAGGAGTCACAAACGTGAGATAGCATGCTGTTTGTGAGCTTCAGTATTTGGGCTATACAAGTTTGTGCAAGGGGTACTTTCATACATTCAGACATTCATAGAATGGTTTAGGTTGGAAGGAACCTTAAGTATCATTTAGTCCTAACCCTTCCCTGCCTTGGGCAGAGACACTTTCTACCAGACCAGGTTGCTCAAGGCTTTGTTCAGCCTGGACTTGAACACTTCCAGGGAGGGAGCATCCATGACATCCCTGGGCAACCTGTTCTAGTGTCTTGCCAACCTCACTGTAAAGAATTTCTTCTGAATATCTAGTCTAAATCTACTGTCCTCAAGATTGAAACTGCTCTCAGCTTGATGTAATCTGCAAATTTACTGAGAGTGCACTCAATCCCTCCATCCAGATCACTGATAAAGATATTAATGTGGACAGGCCCCAGTACTGAACCCTGGGGGACACCGCTAGTGACTGAATGCCAAGCAGATTTAGCTCCATTCACCCCCACTCTGTGAGCCTGGCCATCCAGACAGTTTTTAATCCAATGCAGGGTACTCTTACCCAAGCCTTGTGCTACGAGTTTCTGAAGGTGAATGCTGTGGGAGACAAGTGTCAAAGGCTTTACATTAAGTCCAGTAGACAGCATCCACGGCATTTCCCTCATTCACTAAGCAGGTCACCTAATTGTAGAAGGAGATCAGATTAGTCAGGCAGGACCTGCCTTTCCTAAACCCATGCTGATGGCGTCTGATCTCCTGGCTATCTCCCAAGTGTTGTGTGATGGCACTCAGGATGACCTGTTCCATAACCTTGCACAGAACAATTCCATGATTCTACTGACAGGAATTCAAACTCACAAGCAATTAACATTCTGGTTCTCAGTCCTTATCATATACTTATATAGTATAATAACCACATTTTGGTGAACTACCCAAACTCTTAACTAACCTTTTCACCACCTCTCTAGACTCAAAGGAAGCATGCACCGTGCCATTCCCTTGAGGGCTGGATTTCTAGGCTTTTGTATTGTGCACCTGAAAAAAAAGTGTCACTGTAGTCCTCAAAGTGAGGTATTTTCCATAGAAATTGTGGGATGGAGGGGCTGTACCATGTATTGGAATGTCTCCCTGATATGGCTTCAGTTCAGAGCATCGCTGAGGCCTGCAGCTGGACCACAGGGACCCACTTAGCTGTCAGGTGATGAAACCTCAGGATTTGTGCTGGTTTGAAGCTAATTGAAAAATTTTTATGAAAAGAATTAGATTATAGGCTGTGAAAAGAAAACAGTGGTGATGTCCACTCATAGGCTTGCTGAGATGTATAAGAACAAGGACACAAATATAGATAAGATAGAGAGTCTCTCTCTATGGGAGCTGGTGTGTTTTCTGCTTTCTGCTGTGTAACCTAACTAACCACTCTGCTTCTAACGTCCCTGGCCGATCCTCCAAACTCACCTTGCACGTAAACCAGACCCTGGAGTAAGGTAGATGGGTGGAAAGAAGGTGGAAGGGTGGTTGGGGGCCCCTCCTAGGGACTCTGATTTCTGGGAGGGGTGTTGTGTTTCTGTATTCCCTTTAACTTGTGTATTTCTGTAAATACTCCTGTATATAGTGTATATATCTGCTTGTATATTGTGCTAAGCTGTAAATAGAGCTTCATTCCTTAACTTCCAGCTGGTTGCATCTAGTTTGGGTGATTTTCATAGAGTGGGGGGGTGGGGAACTCCCAAACCATTACAGGACCATTACAGGGATCTTCACGAAATCAATACAAAGTCATAACAGGAGGCAAAGGGAAGACAAAAGGTTGGAAACTAGGTTTAAAATAATTTTCGCAAGTTGTGTTCTTGTCCGCGAGAAACTTTAAATACTTAGGAATACTCAGGAAACTTTAAATACCTAGGACTATGTATAACATGCTATCTGTTGTCATGATGCACAAAAGAGTTTCTGTTTCAACAAACCTTTGTTGTTTTTTTTTTTAATCATTCTGTGGCTTATGTGGTTCCGTGACTGTAATATCTTTATGTTACAAAATGATACATTATAAAAGCTCTCAACATGCAGCACAGAATGATGGCAGTGTTTTAACCACCTCATGGGGTTTCCAGTTCTATTTTCCATCCCAGTTTAGGGGACTTAAGATCATTTTATCTCTTGAAACTCCCAAAATAACTTGTACAATATCTCACTTGTGTTGCTTTTTTGACCTACTTGGTTAACCAAAATTCAGCATCCTGTGGGTTGTCTCTATCTGGAGGAGAAATTGATGATGGACTCAGATATCTTAGATGCACTTCTGTTTGCTCGTGTTTTGCAAAGTCTTATTTCCTGACCGCAGAGTGCTCGTGTAGGAAACTGTTCTTACTCACTGTTCCAAATCCTCTTGCAGTGAGTTTTATTAGATAGCTTATTAAATTTATTCTTGGATTATGAATTCCAGATTTAATTATATGCTGTGTATCTGCTATACAACTTCTCAAAATTAGCTGATTTGATGGTCCTTCTGTTTGAACAATTTTCAGGAAAGCTGAACTTTAGATTGGTCACTATTACTGATCACTGTTTGGATCCAGTGGGCTTACAGATCATTGCATCAAAATGGGAAAGCATCTTTTGCAATCCTGTGAACTGAGATTAACCAACAATGCTGTATTGTGGAACAGCAGGCACAAAACCACAGGTTGGCATCTAGAAGTATTTTGTTGAAAACAGAAAGCTAGAATGTCCGCAGCACTGACACTGTTGTCAGAGTCACCAGGAACTGACTGCAGAACAGAAAAAAGGCAGAACAAATGGTCCTCCTTATCCCAACAGGATTTGGCATCCTAAGAGTCACAGGCATTTCCTGCAAATGACAGAGAGGGTATCTGCTGCAGGAACTGATGGCTCCAGACACCAGTGTTGACCTGACTATCTTCTGATTTTATGGAGATGATACCTGGCAGGGATTTTCATTAAAGAAAGGATACTGAGTCTATCTGTCTCAGAAAATTCTGTACAGTGCATTGTAGACAGCAAACATTCCTAAGGCTGACAGCTGACCTTTCCCAGACAGATTTTGCCTGCACCTTTTAACCTCCACAGCTTTTCTAAGTTCTTCTTAGCAGTCTGAGCTCCATAAGCATATTTTGTGCCTTGATGCATGTGTGGCAGTTTCTACAGTGTGGCATATAATCATGCAGTTAGAGGTATGACCAGAGTGTTTGCACAACTGTCCTGCAGAGCTTTTCTAAGAGTCCCAGCTCTCTCTTCTGAAGAGACATAATGTAGGACAGAGAGCTGTGATATGGCAGAAAGTAGTCTTGCCATGCTCAAACTCTGTCAAAAATGGGTAAAATGCAAGCTACAAAAGTGGATGAGGCTGAGTCCCATATCTGCTGTTCAGTAGGGTTTCCAGGTTTGGTCTG
Source organism: Eubucco bourcierii (assembly GCA_013396675.1). Taxonomy (NCBI): domain Eukaryota; kingdom Metazoa; phylum Chordata; class Aves; order Piciformes; family Ramphastidae; genus Eubucco; species Eubucco bourcierii. Next base: position 447,746 of record VWZE01018088.1, read on the forward strand.
GACAGCTGGCAGAGGTCAGAGATGTTGTGACCTGAGGGACATGCAACAGACGTGGACTTCAGGGAACAGGGTGTTGACAGAATATGACGGTCTTCAAGCTTATATAGTGTGCTGGAATGGAGGCTGAACAAAAGAGAACTCTTATGGGCTTCAAAGCATCGAGTGCTCTCACCATGTGGGCTGTGAATGTATATTCATGTGCTGTTCATAAACTGGAGAATTAGGGTTGTGAAAGTAGGTGGAAGAACTCCAAGGATGAATAATCAGAGAACTTCAAGCACATTCTGTCCAACAGGAAACTCAAAGTCTGCACCCTGAACAAAGCCTCAGGGAGTGAGTAAAGCCATGGGTTTTTAGCTAGGAGGAAAAAAAAACACAAAACTTGTTCAAAGCTCAGCTTAAAAAGAGAAAGAAGCTGAACATAGTATAGAACAAAGTCTCCTTCATCCTCTTTTTTCAGTAGGGGCTTCTGTGAGCAAAACTGATGTGTGCAGGCTCTAGGGAATCCATAGGCATAGCAGAGCATCAAGAGGTTCTTTTTGCTGAATGGTGCCCCAGTATTTTCAGAAGGAAAACTCTGACTCTTTGGATGAAACCAGAAAAGACCTCATGAAGTACTAAATGTACTTAAAACATGGAAGAAAAGATTCGAGATGCAAAATGAAAAGCATGGCATCCTGTGGAATTTTCTGATAATTTTTGATAGGGATCTTTTTCTTGGATTTTGGTAGTTCTTCAGTACATCTGGATTCATAGGTATGGGTACAGAGATGTAAACCCTGCAAGTCCTAAGTGACTCCACACTCTGTGCCTCCACTTCCTCAGATTACTGTTTTCTTCCAAATGCCAGAATGCTGCCTGCCTTCCTGTGCTCTTTAAGAGCCTCTCTCTTCTCTGTGTAATCAAAGCGAGTCTAAGTCATCAATTAGAGTTATTTTTAACCTTTAGCAATGAAACTCCTAATTAAGTTTGAAACAGTGTCACAGGAAATGGAATAAATAAGGGTGGCTTTAATTTTTAAAAGGTGCTTAAAATTATCTGAGGTGTGGGGCTTTTTCCCCCCCTGTAAATCTTTCTGAGGCTGTATTTAAATATACTGTTTAATATGTAAACTATCTATTAAAACTTATCACTATGGTTTCTGTCTGTGTTTAAAAACTTTAAAAAAAAAACCATGTAATTAGAGACAGCTTGCCTTGCAAAGTTCAAATCAACTGATGGACTGAAACTGAGCCTTTGAAAGGCACTGGGAGAGGTTTTCTATAGGGAAAATGACATCTCTGGCTATACCTGTTGAGACTTAGAAGGAAGGACTGCACTTAATGTAGGGCATTTCAGCTGTGGCAGTAGGTGGCTGGGTCTGCACTGTGCCTAGCTGAGGGCTCTTGGCAATGCACCAGACTCCAAAGAAATGCTGACATCACTCCTGCATCTTTCAAGTATTCTGAAGTCAGCTTGAGCTCAGGCTGTGTAGCAATATTGCAGAGATTTACAGAGGGTATTTGGACATGCCTGAACCCTTTCCAAAAGGACTCTTTTAGACATGAAATGTTCCAAGTCATCCTTTTTGTCTGATTTTAAAACAAGGGCAGATAGAAACTATACTGCAATCTGGGAGGCTTGCACACTGGTCATGCTTGACATTTGCTCTTAGGAATATCAACCATTTAATTTTAAAACTTCTTACATGGCATTCATATTATCTATTATTACAATAAAGATGTGTTTAGATGAATATTCAACAAACTTTCACCGTGGCGCACTGATGGCAATGAACTGAAGTAAGTATGATTTATCACATAAACACCAATTAAAAGGATGAGAGGCAAAACCAATGTTAAAATGTAGGGAAAAAATGAGGTTAGTGAATAAGCCTTTTTACAAGGACTAAGGACGGCTTGTGCTGGATGTCTTCAAATGGTTAAACTCAATAAGAGAAATAATAAGTGATTTTTTTCATGAACTAGTCCTGTATATGCAAAAACTAACATTACAACTTATAAATCAGTCATGTATATTGTAATTTATATTAGGTCTGTAAGCGTGGAAATAAACTTATTTTATTTTCAAAATGTAGAAATAAATTCAAAAAGAAGAAAAATTAGAATTTGTAAGTTAGAATTCATAGGAATGCAATTAAAAGCAGACATTATTTCAGACAAGATGATGCTACCCCTGGCTCACATGGTTAATATGGATATCATATTATATTATTATATATTATTAGTATATTTTATATAGGTATATTAAAATATATATTATATTATCATAATCTGTATTTTCATTAGTGAAGTATAAAAATGTGAGCATAAATTATTTATTATTTCTCACTTTCATATACATACTATTCTTCTGTTAAGATGATTCAGAGTTTTCCAACTTTCATTTGTCTTGCTGATCTCAAGCAGTTACTCAAGTCATTCCAGTGACTCACTTCAGATAGCTGTTTCAGCACCTAATTGGGAAATCAAGGTCAGTCAATATAAAGAATCATGAGTGCCTCTCTTAAAGATTTAGACTTGTTATTTCTTATGCATGCCAAGTTAAAGCTTTGGTATTGTAGAGGCAACTTTGTACATGGCATCTCATTCAAGTCTGTCAGAACATCATGGAGTAGTGCTCTCTGGCTGTGGAAGCAGACCAGGGATGATGAGATTTCTTCCATCTGTATTGGGAAACAATTCGTTGGTTTTGCCTTGTTGGGGCTTTTTTGTCTTTTGAGGGTTTTGGTTTGGATTTTTTTTTTTTTTGTGGTTTTTTGGGGGGTTTTGGGTTTGGAGGGGTGGTGTTTATTTTTTCATTTTGTCTCCCTCCCCCTCAGTTTTCATAATGAAAAAATCAGCTTACTTGGAAACAGATTATGAGACACACAGAGCAATAGTATCCGCTGTGTTACTCAGAACTGAACTGAAAATACTTTTCTAAATGCCTTGTATTGAAGAAGTACAAACAAGTAAGACTTTTAATGCTTTATGTGCTCTTGGCAGGGCAAGAGGAGGACATCGGGAGTCTTATCACTTCCTGACATTCCTCATGTTCAACCAAATTACTCCCTTTCCGTCCCATTTTTTAAAAGGATGCAGCATGGCCTGACTCTTGGTTCATTATCAGCCTGCAAGAAAACATGTTGGTGTTATAAATTTGATCTGTGTTTCTTACTGTATTTTTCAGTTACTTTCTCTATTGCCACAACACAGATCATAATTTCTGCTCATAGCAGTAAGAGTATGGCCGTAGCTCTAGGTTTATCAGCCTCTGGTAAAAGTCCTTTTGACATACACCAACAAACTTTGAAAAGAAAAACATCTTAAAAAGTCAGTGCATGCCTAATGCTCTTTCTTTTTCTTTCTATTCTTTATGGAGGTGTTTCAGGTAAAGCCTTTGTCTGAAGGGTTATCACACAGTGTTCAGAAATCCCTTTTGAGGTGTGGAGCCTACACATGTGCTCATGAATGAAAGTGGCTCACAGCAGAGGCACAAATGCTGTCTCTGGCACACTTCCTAGCGCTTTGCTAGGAAGTACCAGCTGTGGTAAAGGGACTTGCCCAGGCTAGAGACCTTTTTCAGTCAGAAGCAAAGCTGAGGACACCCTTATGAGGCTACTCTTTGGAGTCTAGTTTAGCCACATGGAGAGAGACTTCTGACAACCTGTTCTCAGTCCCATTAATTTATTTGTACTGAGGTAACAGAATCATCACAGTCCATCTGAAACTTTCAAATTTACATAGTCTGTAAATTAAACTTTATTTTATGATCATTAGGAAAGAAAAGAACTCAACAAGCAAGCCTCATTCCCTTTTGTGCAGACTAGTCTGCCATGTGAATTCACTAGTTCATCAGTCAATTCATGATCTCTCTAACTCACAAGTTCTCTAATTCACAATTCACAACATGTAACACATGCACCCTGTGAGCAAAACAGTCACCCAGATGACAGTGAGAGGGCTCATCCTTCTGACAACCCAGCAGACTGTGCAGCCATCCAATGAGTTCTGGACAGGCTGGAGAGCTGGGTGAAGGCAAACATCATGAAGTTCAATAAAGACAAGTGCAGCATCCTGCATCTGGGGAGGAATAACAGCAGATAGCAGTACAGGTTGGGGGCTGCCCTGCTGGAAAGCAGCTCCATGGAGAAAGACCTCAGAGTCCTGCTGGACAGCAAGTTCTCCATGGGACAGCAATGTGTCCTTGTGGCCAAGAGAGCCAAAGGTATCCTGGGGTGCATCAAGAAAAGTGTCTGGCAGGTCTAGGGAGGTTCTTCTCCCCCTCCACTATGCCCTGGTGAGAACACAACTGGAATATTGTGTCCAGTTGTGGGCTCCACAGTTCAAGAGAGACAGGGATCTGCTGGAGATACTCCAGCGGAGAGCCATGAGGATGACTGGGGGGCTTGAGCATCTCCCCTGTGAAGAGAGACTGAGAAACCTGGGACCGTTTAGTCTTGAGAAGAGAAGACTGAAAGGGGATCTGATCAATGTCTATGTGTTGTGTATCATGAGATGTTTGGGTCACCAGATATTGGGGGTCACCAGATGACACGTGTCCTGAACTTTGGGGTCACCAGATGACACAGAGTTGCACACACGCCCAGGGCCGCTAGGAATGGGGTGAAGGATGACGCGAGATGAGACGACCATCGATACCAATATGATACATCCAAGATCGCCCCTTTATTGCAGCAAGTAGCACATACTTATACAGGACTAGAACTGTCTGGCCACACCTTATTCATTCTCTCCTTGGTTGCAGGCTGCTGCTTCTCAGACTTTCTCACTTTGATAAGAACCAGCCTTCCAGTCCACACACCTACCTCCTATCTCACCTGACTCCCACAAAGGGCAACTGTGCTAACTGTCCTCTCTCACGCCAGCAGCTTCCTCCCCCATATCTCTTGTCCTGTTTAGCTCTCGGATAGTGTAACCAGAGAATGAGACCCAGCATCTATGAATATCTCAGGGGTGAGTGTCAAGTGGAGGGGGCCAATCTGTTTTTGCCAGTGTGCAGTAATAAGACAAAGAACAATGGATACAAACTGGAACATGAGGAGAACCTTCTTTACAGTGAGGGTGAGGGAGTACTGGAACAGGATGCCCAGAGAGGTTGTGGAGTCTCCTTCTCTGGAGACTTTCAAAACCTGGCTGCATTCCTGTGCAGACTACTCTAAGTGATCCTGGTTTGGCAAGGGGGGTTTGATTTGATGATTTTTGAAGGTCCCTTCCAACTTCTAGTGTTCTGCGATTCTGTGATTCTTCCTCTATGTGGACAGCCTCTGTACCACAATGGGAATCTCAAAAGCCTCAGTAGTTCAGCTGCCATTGGATCTGCCTTAGAAATTTTTTTAAGGGTAGATTGATGTATTAACAGCTTCCAACTTGGAATTTTGGTCTACTGGATTATAAAGAAACTGCCAGACAAAGATAATGGCTGCAGGAGACATTAAGCAGAAGGTGATAATGGCTGCATAATGACCTTTAGCCCTTACTGGTCACTATCTTCTGCCTGTATGCTGTCCTCACTTTGACCTAGTGGCACTGTTTCCAGCAATCATGCCTTAATATGAGCTAAGCTGTGTGTTAGCCAAAATATGACCAGGTGCTGAGCAAACACTCATAGGGATGCAGGTTTATGGAGTAGTTTCCAACTGTGTTGTGAAAGCTGTATTTTCTCATGGCTGAAAAGATAAAGGGACAGGGTAATAACATGGGAAAATATAAGAAATGCAGCTTTGAAGATTTAAATATAATGTTCCTTCAGCTTGGAAAACGTGAAATTCCAAATTAGGGATGCAGAAAAGTTTTCTATATCTAGAAAGAATTTCTGCTGTGTGCTGCACTGCTAGCATAGACCCACTCTAAACCTCCACCCCATTAATTACACTGGCATCCACCTGGAGGAACATAGAGTGCAATCTGGATCTCTTTCATTTACAGTAAGTTCATACATCACTGTCTTCATAAAGGATACGGTGACATTATTAGTCAGTTTAGGTGTGATCAGCTTTGCCAGTCACAAGGCATAGCAAAGATTTTTGCTCCACTTCATACAGAATCACAGAATGTCAGGGGCTGGAAGGAACTTCAGCAGATCATCCAGCCCAACCCCTCTGCCTGAGCAGGGTTACCTATACCAGATCACGCAGGAATACGTCCAAGCAGGTCTTGAATATCTCTAGAGAGGGAGATTCCACAACCCCCTTGGGCAGCCTGTTCCAGTGTTCTGTGACCCTCACAGTGAAAAAAATCCTCCTCACATTTACATGGTACTTCTTGTGCCTCAACTTCCACCCCCTGCTCCTTGCCCTGTCATCAGGCATCACTGAGAAGAACCTGGCTTTATCCTCCTGGCACTCAGCCTTTACGTATTTATAAACATTAATAAGGTCACCCTCAGTCTCCTCTTCTCTAACTAAAGAGCCCCAGCTTCCTCAGTCTCTCCTCGTAAGGAAGATGTTCCACTCCCTTAATAATTTTTGTGGCTCTGTGCTAGACTTTCTTAAGCAGTTCCTTGTCCTGTTTGAACTGAGTGGCCCAGAACTGGACACAATATTCTAGATGTGCCCTCACCAGGGCACAGTAGCGGGGGGAGGAGAACCTCTCTTGACCTTCCAACCACAGCTTCTAATACACCCCAGAATGGCATTGGCCCTCTTTGCCATTGGTCAACCTTCCATCCACCAGGACCCATAGGTCCTTTTCCCCTTCACTGTTCTTCAGCAGGTCACTCCCCAACTTCTTAGCGTATGTACAGGCATATGTGCTAGGGGGTGCACATATTCTCACCAGTTAGACATGATATTTCATGAGAGGCCTCTGTTTCTCTCACAAAGCTGAAGCAGATTATGGGGAAGGGCAAGGTGATGCACACCTTGGTGGAGGCAGCTGCACTAAGTATAGAAGACATTACTGAGAGTTCCACTTTGCTGGCAACTCAGGGACATCTTGGGGCCCCCTCATCAAGGCAGAGAGGACAAGCAGTGCTGTTCACTTTCCCAATTCTGAAGCTGTAAGAGAACTGAAATGTAAATGTTAAGAGAATTTGGGAAATATTTAAGCACACTGTCAGTTTTTTAGATAGCTGGGAGTTGCTCTCAAGTCAAATGCTATTGTTCAAATCTAAAAATATGCAGAGCTTGAAAGCAGAGGAAGATGACTTGGCAGCATCTTTTCTTTTCCCTCACCATATGTGAAAGAAGGAAATAAAACAGGAACCTCCAGAACATATTTTCATTGTCATACATTTTTCTGATTGCTTAGAAATGGGGGAAAGAAGCACAAACTCTGACACCATCTCAACAGACTTAAAAAGAAATCTTATCTGCTTGATACACTGATATACTGAAAATGACAGTTTCCAACTTCAAAGTGACTTACAATTATTTCTAAGTTATGCATGGGTTAATAAACTCTAAGGTGTGAAAAGGAGGAAAAGGATAAGGTGGGGAAGGAAAAGAATGCATAAGAGATGAGATGATGACAGACACTTTAGTCAAAACTAGTGGTGTACTGGCAGTGTCACTGCACGATGTAAATAGTGCCTATTGCAACCTGGACAAAACCCCTCCTCTGTACTGAACAGCTGGATTTCATAGCATGCAAAAAAAAAAATTATCTCAGTAATCTTTAATGTGTTTTGCTGTGATTCTGGAGGAAAATTCTAGATTAAAATGATTGTCATAGTTTATGTTTTAATTATGGAACTTTAACCACTTGTGAGAAAGGAGGAGGTTTTCAGTCTTTTTGAGCAGATCGTTGCCCTCCTCCTAGGTTCAGACTAAGTGATGCCATCCTTCACATCTGTGTAAAATTAAGGTAAGGAAGCATTTGTATTTGAAGTTGGCTCTGCTTTTTATTCAAGACTGACCTAGCAAAATGAACAATTAATCTGATCTGTAAGACAAAAGTCCTCACAAAGCATTTCACCTAATGAAAATAGACTATTACTTTTGGTAAAGACTTTGTGAAGAGAATACTTAAAGTACTGGCTTGCTTAGCACTGTGTGTAAGACAAATGCCCTCAAAAGGCATTTATAACAGAAAGCACCATCAAGCATCAAAGCTAAGTTGTTAAAACAGGTAAAATACGAATTTATAAAAGCACATCTGCTTTCTAAAACAGGCTAATTTCCATCACTAACTGGGTCAGCTAACCACAAAGGCACATGCTTGGCTTCCTCTTTAAGCATGTCCTTTGGTGGCTTCTCAGAAAGTTACAGCTTGTGTACTTTCATGGCAATACTTTGAAACACTCCAAAACTGTTATTGTTCCTTTCGTAGCCATTGCCCTTCTTCTGTTCTGTTTCTCCTCCTCTTTACCTCAGCTAATTCCCCTTTTTATCATCTCAAAAATAAAATTACATTTTTTAGACTTTTATAAGTTTAACTACTACTTTATATGGAAATATTTTTTTTTCTGTAGCATCTTCAGAAATTTTTTTTGTTTCTATTTTTTTTTTGGTATCTATTCTTGCTTATTTCTATTCTATATTTTATTTTGCTTCCCTGGTAAACCTATGTATTTGTGACATTTTTACATCTGTATCTTCAGTTGTTTTCTAGCTCAAATGCTCCTTTTTCCTTCTCTTTTTACAACAGGTTTGCTAATTAAGTATTGTATGGTACCCTTACTTCAAGATAAAGGTGCATTACACACCCATGATTACAATAATTACCCACATGATGATTCTCCTTCCCTGATTTGCTTAATCCTGTCCTAGTTGTTTACATAATTTTGAGAAATTAGGAACTTTGAAACTAAAACACCAGAAAATATTCACTGTTGATAGTTAACTTATTAAATGCATTTGAGAAATACAATGAGATGATGTCAGAAGTTAAATGTCAAATTCCTGCTTTTATAGAAAATGGAAAATTCCACAATGCAGTGTGCAGGAGAGTCTTTTGGGGTTTGGCAAGCTACAACTCTGAAGAATTTAGCCTTGCTGAACACACTTCACTGGTTTGCAGCTGTTAGGACTGACCAAACAGAACAGGACATTGTTGGCATTTACTGCCCTACAGTGAAACTGAAGATACTAAGAAGAGGGGGAACCCTACCTTTTCATGGCTGTCCATGACCATCTTGCAGCTGGTAAGTGGACAGCAGAAACCAATTTACATCAGTGCATGAGGGACTATACTTGGGCCAGATGGAAAGGAGCAGAGAAAAGTTGTGATACATCTTGGAGAAGAGAATCGCCTCAGTAAGCAGTGGAAAGTGTCACTTTGCCAATATATAAAACTTTGGGGTATCTGTGCAGAGTATTGTTTGAACGATTGAGCATTGTATGGCACACATACTTCGAGATATAGCTGCACTGCACGCCTTTGATTACAATTATTGCATACATGATGATTAAGGGCAGCTATTCCATGAAGGGAGACGAAAGGCTGAAACATTTTTAGTTTACTGGCAAGGTGGCTGGTGGGGAAGAAATGTATTGTTGGCTTACAAATTTTGGAAGACAATCTTACAGTACTAGGATTAAAGGAGTGTCGTTACAACTGGCACTTGACTTGAAAAGAAAACAAACTACTTTGCACAGTTGGCATCAATCTTCTGAAAATGGTTGCTACAGGTGGTTGTGAAGGTAGACAGTATCAGCAGGTTCGAAAAGGAGTTAGGCTAATGGTCCAGATACTCTTGGGGAAACACTGATGTGCCCTCTATCTCTAGAGTGGCACTGACCCCCTGCTTGATCATTACTCCCATGGCTAGGTCTGCCTGCTGGACTCTGTTGTGTGTTGTAGTCAAGACGTCCTCAGATGTGTTGAGAATGCCTTTCCCATCACTGAGGGCATGGACCTGTAGTTTGTCTTTGCCCCAAAGATGGGATTGCAGTGCCTGCCAGGGTCTGGGCTAGTGATCGCAGCTTAGTGATCCTGGATGGCAAAACGTGAGGAGGAAAGGTCAAGGGAGAGAGCCATCTGTCCTTGGAATCATCTTGCTCTCACTTTAGGGTGTTCCTTGTAGCCCCCTCCCCAAGGACCCCACTTTCCCACCATGAGTACTGGTCAGATGAGTTGGCCTGCTCATGCCAATCCCATTACCTGGATAATCCTAAAGAGTGAGAGGATACTTGGGTGTGAAGGGCCACTGGTAGTGGGGCCTTCTTTTGCCAGTTCTCCTTCCTTCATCAATGAAGAAACCCAGAGGTGCCATGAAGTCCAGCAGAGGGAGCCAGGCAGTGTTGGTATCTCTCCAGTCCCATGAAGGTACCCGTTTGCCATGGTGTTGGAAATGGGTTGATCTCAGAAGACAGGGACGGTATTTATTTACTTTCCCAAATGCAAGCGAAGAGGAAGGGAGGAGATGGGTCTCATCCAGTAGACACAAAAGTATGTGTCAGGTTTGTAATGTTTTCAATAAACTGAAATATGTCTTTGAAAAGTTGCTCTTGAGGAAAGCAAAAGAAGCCTTGAGACATTTCTGTTAACTGAAACAGTAAGGGAAAATGCCAACTTTGCAACTTGTTAGACCTATATACACTTAACTTTCTAAAAATGGAGATAGGCCACTTCTTAAAAATGGAGACAAGGCCTGTTGTACAATGAGATCCATGTTAGAGACAGCTTATCTAAAGTACAGATTTGACTTCTTTCCTTTAGCTCTGTCCTTTCCCTTATATCGTTTTCCCTATTTGCTCCTCTCCAAAGCACACCATCATTCTGAAACCATTCCCTGCAACACTCCCAAGCAACACAGCACAGGCACTGCACAAATGAGGGGTGAAGAAATAGAGTGCTTACTGTTGAACCACATGAACAAAAATTATTGTTTCCATCTTGCCAGCATGTTCTGTTTAAGAAAAAAACCAAAACAACAAAACATAGTGTTGTGGTCTGGCTCCTCTTCCCTCGTTCAAGCTTCTCCTGAGGAGCAAGAAATTGAAACCAGGTGGATTTGAACCTCACTCATCACTTGATGGCATAAAGGAGGCTGAGAGTGTTCAGAGTGCAGCCTGTTTCTCCCATTTGCTCCACAGGTAGAAGAGATGTTTCCTCACATGGTATCACCTTTGTAGTTTTCCAAAGAGCAGCCAGAGACCTGGAAGTGCCAAAGGAGGTGTGTGTGTGTGAGAACATGCCATTTCATGTGACCCAAACAAAGCATAAAAAAAGTACAGCTGCTTTGTCTGTTTTAATTCAATTTTAAATTCCATGCTTAGCTCTCAGGAGAGGTTTTTATTACCAATTTACACTACTGTCATCTCCAACTACCAACTGTGATAACAGTTAAATGGGAATCTCTAATCCAAATTTTTTGCCTCCTGTTGGATCAGACATTCTGTTCATCTACTTTGTTTAAGATAACACCTTCTCACATAGTGATCTAGCACCATTTTTAGGGAATGCCCCAAAGGAGAAAGCTTTGAAGTGCATTCATTCTCTTCTGTTTTCTTAAACTGGTTATATTGCTCAAACTCACAGGCCTGGATCTTCCTCATCTCAGTGTGGTTCCTTTGAGCTGGAGAAACATCAAGACTGCTGTGAGCAGTGGTGAATGGCCTGATTCAGAATTCATGAATGAGTCTTAGAAAAAGAGTTAAATCATCAAAAATTGATTTCCCAGTAGCCATAAAAGATAGCAATTCTTGAATGAAAGAAAGCAATTAGGTGACTGGAGGCTAGAGCTTACATCCTCTTGCAAATAACTGTCTCCTTTAAGATGTTTTGGATCCTGTAAATAAGATCAGGTTTCCTCAAACAATAGTAGCTCCCACTTGGTCCCCCTATTTATTTAACAGCTTTTTGAGACTTCACCTAACAACACTCTGCTGCCCAAGTCCAAAAAACTCAGCTGAAATGAGCAATAAAAGGAAAGAATAACAAAGCTCAATGACACATTTTTCAGCCTCCACCTACACTTGATGGTAAAATGGTGGTTGACCTCTGAGTCAAAGCTGCAGATACTGTTAGTACCACTCTAACCCCCTGCCTTAGCACAGCATTTGAATGATGAATCTGAATTAGGATTTCAAGTTCAAACATTTGTCACAAACTTATTCTTAAAATTCTTGGTTACTCTTTTGCAGAGGATCATGGGTAAACTTTTCTCCACTTGCAACCACACTCTTGCTCTACTTCACTTTCGTTAATCTTTCTTCTTGATGTGGCCCCAGAAATCTGGCCTATCCTCTGGTCTACCACTCTTTTCTCCCTGCTAATACAAACTCTCTTCTCCGTAATACCGCCTGTTTCAAATGGATAGCTCTGACTGTACGTGCAGATTCTGCAACCTCTTCTTTATACAAATCTGGCCTATCTGATGAGCTTTGACTGTCTAAGGCAAGGACTGAGACAATAATATTTTCCACAGAACTAAAGTTATCAAAATAGAAACAGATTTCTCTCAGAACAGGGGGCTTAGAAAAAACTGCACTGTCTCCTTTGGAAGACCATAGTAAGAGCCTTCATTGTTATCATCGTCTTTGTCCTCCCATAAAAAAACTTATTGGTTACATCCTTTAGTTTTACATGAATTCCATGCTCTTTTGGGCAAAAGTGTACATTGCAGTGGTTTGTTTGTTGCTTTGCTTAATAGAATAAGACATGACTGGGATGTGGTATTATAAAAATTATGATTATAAATAACACATATAATGGTAAAGCTCTGTGAAAAATGGCAAGGAGCACTAGAATCAGAAAGTGGTATAACTAGGCGACTCCAGCACTCCAGTCTTGGTTACTTTCTACAGTACTGACATAAGCTCTACTCTTTGTGGCAGAAAGGTCTGAGTATTTCAGAGAAAGTTTTCCTCCTGTAGGGTACTGGGAAGCAGGAAGGCCAGCAAAAGACTTCTTACACCATCAGTCTCTATTGTGCCTGGTATCTCAAGAAAAAAAAAAAAGCTTCACCTGCAGTAAAGGCAAGTCACATTATTTGAAGAATTTTCACCTGTTTTCACTGAATTATTTGAACTCAAGATGCATACAGGGTTTTTAAACATGTACAATACTTGTTTGAGGCTAATTGGAATATTTTAATAGAGAAAATTACACTATAGGCTGTGAAAGGAAAACATCATGATGTCTACTTCACTCATATGCTTGCTGGAGAATTGTTTGGGAACACTAACCAAAACAATAGATAAGTCAGTCTCTCTCTGTCTCTTGCTGGAGCAGGAGCTGCTGGGGCTATCTAGCAGCTTCTGGGCTCTGGCTCCTCTGCTGATTAATCCTCACTAACCACTTTTCTTCTAA
>VWZE01018090.1:0-24739 GCA_013396675.1 Eubucco bourcierii
CATTTCTGGGAGAATTAAAATATTTTAAAAGTATATATAGTTATTGCTAGTACCCAGAACAGTTTCTAGACACTCTTTAATTTACTAAGAGTAGTGTAACCACAAAAGACCTGGACATCATCTGGCTCTGATAACTACACACTTGGAACTTGTGTTGTTGCAGAATGTTTTCCTCTTTTACCTTCATCATTTCCATGTAAACATCAGTCTAATTATTTCTATTCTTCCACTTACACTCAATACTTCATCTTCTCTGCTCTCTTATACTAACCCTTTTTCCCCCTGCAGTGCTCTCAGTACAGTTCTTTTTCTTTTGTCACCTTTCTTGTTAGTTCACTTTTTTCAGCTATATGCAACTCTTCTACTGTACTCCCACACATGTATGATTCTTTCCCTCATCTCTTTCTATCTTTTTTTCTCCCCAATCTAGAAAGAAGAGATTGTTCTTCCATTCGTATTCTCTCAATACATTGATGGCCATTTATCTTGGTGCTCTGTGACAATGCATAATTAAAGAAGATGGATATAGATGTAATAGAATTACGCTATCTTCCAGAGTGGCTGTATACTTTTTATCTGCACCTTCTTATCTTGTGTTCTTGCATAAAAGATAAAGACTTCATGAGAAATGCAGCAAAATCTATTGGAAAACACCTTTCTGCAATGGTGAAACAAGTCTGTTACCAACAGTTCTCATCTTTCCTCAGTAAGCTACTGCCAGAGAATCTACAGCAGTTGGATTTTCTTACCATGCTAATGTCTGTGCAAACTTCTGCCCACACACTCTAGGTAACATCATCATGTTTCTTTTTACAATGTCAAAAGTATCTCTCCAAAAGTACCTCTGCCATCTTCCCATGAAACGGCTTGGGTTGGTAGGGACCTTAAAGTACCACACAGCTCAACTTCCCTCACATAGGCACAGATATCTTTTATTACATCACATTGCTCAAAGCCCCATCCAATCTCATTTTGAATACTTCCATGGATGGGGCACTCACAACGTTTTAGGTAATTTGTTCCCATGTATCCCATACTCAGATTAAAAATATTCTTCTTTATGTCCAATATAAACCTACCCTCTTCAACTCTAAAACAGTTACCCTTTGCTTTGGCACTACAGACTGTGATAAGAAGTCTCTCTCTATCTTTTTTCTATATTGAGAGGGTACCCTAACAACTTATCAGAGACTTTTCTTCTCCAGGCTGAACAATCCTGACTTACTCAGTCTTTCCTCATAGGAGAAGTGTTCCAACCCTTTGATCCTTCTTTGTGGTCCTCCCCTGGTCCTGCTCTTTATCTTTTCTGCATTGAAAATTCCAGATTTGGATGTATACTCCATGTGGCATGTCACAGAAAGCAAAGCAGAGGAGGAGAATCACCTCCCTCGACCTGCTAGCCACACTTCTTTCAATGCAGCCTGGATACAGTTGTCTTTCTGGGTTGCAAGTGCACATATGGGAACAGGTTGCCCAGGGAGGTTGTGGTTGCTCCTTCCCTGGAGGTGTTCAAGGCCAGGTTGGACGAGGCCTTGAGTGACCTATATTAGTAAGAGGTGTCCCTGCCTAGGGCAGGGGGTTGGAACTAGATGATCCTTAAGGTCCCTTCCAACCTTACCATTCTATGATTCTTTATAAATCTTGATCTTCGGTTGTAAGTTTATCATAGAATCATAGAATTTATGATAAACTGGTGAAGCAGGAACTTCACCAGTCTGCCATGGCCTTTCAAATATGATGGACAGTGGTTTAGCAACTTCATCTGCCAGGTCCCTCAGGACCCGTGGGTGGACCAGAACCGAACTTATGGACCAGAACCAAATTTTTTCCATGAAGGCACATAGTAAGGAACCCAGAGAAAGATTTTCCAGTGTCATGTTGTCAGTATGGGGAGAGTAGAAGTTTCCAGCACACTCGTGTGCTAATTTTTTTTTTGTCTCTTTGGTGTCCTGCCAACTCCAATCAAGATTTCTTTTGAGTAGCAGTATTTTTTGGCATGTGGCATCCTTATTGCAGGAATAATAAAAGCAGATCACAAGCTGGCTTTTTAAGCTATAATACGTCAACTTTTTCTAAAAGTGATTGTGCAACATGCTTTTCACACCACTCTACATGTCACAAAACACAGCAGTCTCCTCTGAATTATTGATCTATGCATATTTCACAGTATCACAGTATCACAGTATCAGTAGAGTCAGTCCTTCTTCTGTCAAGAAAAGTAGTATAGCATAAATAATGTCACATATATTAGTAGCTTGCATCAAACTACAATTCAAATATGATATAAAAAAAGATTTAGTGCAATTTTTTACTGAAAAGGTGGACTGAGGGGTGACTATAATTCAGTGGCTGTATATTTTTGTTCATTACATTCATATTTTGCATTATTCTTGCTTTTTTTTTTTTTTTAAACCTTTGATGCACCTGAAATTCCCTCAAGCCATGGTGAACTTACAGGATGTGGTATTTTTCAAATATTTTTCTTTTTTTTTAAATTTTTTTTAATGTAATTGCATATATTTCAAATGCAATGTAGAACAAACCAAACAGATAGGTCTTTATAATTTTGTGATCCTTAAAACATACCAAATCTTTTAGATATCTATTCGACATTTGTGTTTCTCTGCATGATCTTATCAGAACTATATAGACTATTTATAATATAATATGAATTATTTGCCTCCTCATTGACAATGAACCTGGATTTGCTCTTATACAATCGTCCTTCTAAAGTAAAGTATGTTGCATTTATGATGCGTGGCATGGGTGTAGTTATATTTGACAGGGCTATATGAAGAACTGGTAAATTGGAAATATTTGTCTTTTAGAATCACAGAATGATAAGGTTGGAAGGGACCTCAAGGATCATCTAGTTCCAACCCCCTGACATAGGCAGGGACACCTCCCACTAGTACAAGTTTCTCAAGGCCTCCTCCAGTCNACAGTTTAAACCCATTGCCCCATGTCCTGTCATTACCAGGTCATGTAAATAGTCCCTCCCCAGACTTCCTGTAGGCCCCCTTCAGATACTGGAAAGTACTATCAGGTCCCCTTGAAGCCTTCTTTTATCCAGGTTGAAGAGCCCCAACTCTCTCAGCCTGTCCTCATAGCAGAGCCGCTCCAGCCCTCTGATCATCTTCGTGGCCTCCTCTGGACCCACTCCAACACTTCCATGTCCTTCCTGTGCTGAGGGCTCCAGAACTGCACACAGTACTCCAGGTGGGGTCTGACATGAGCAGATTAAAGTGGCAGAATCCCCTCCCTTGCCCTGCTGGCCACACTGCTCTTGATGCAGCCCAAGACTCGGTTGCTGTCTGGGCTGCATGTGCACACTGCAGGCTCATGTTGAGCTTTTCATCAACCCAGACTCCAAGGTCTTTTTCCTCAGAGCTGCTCTCCAGCCATTCACCACCCAGCCAATGCGGCAGCAATGGAGGCTTTCAAACCAGAGTCCTGAGTATATCCTTAACTTTTAGCTTAATTATTGTCATTATTTAATTTAATTATTTATTCATTCATTTATTTCAGCTTTTTTAACCCAGAGAAATCTGCATGTCAATTCTTTTGTTTCTTAATGATAACTTACAATGATGGATGTGGTGGGATGCAAAGTGTAGATTAGAAAGAGAGTGCAAAATCCAGGGGCTCTTTATAAGAGTCATTAACTATTAATCACAACAAAATCATGCCTGATCATTACCAACTTTCAGGTAGTCCTAGGCCAATGACAAACAAGGAAATTGCTCCACATTCTTCCCAAAATCCCACTCACTTCTACCAACAGCTTGCGCATTTTAATTCTGGAGGAAATAATATCATAGATACTCTGAAACACAGAGAAACTCCTAAGGACATCAAAGGTGGAAAATGCAGTAAATTAGCCAAAATCCCAGACCAGTCTGATTCCAGTCCCATAGTGACAGCAGATGTCAGCATTTCTTAAGGGTTAGGTATATAAGAAACAAAAAAGTGCCTTGAGAATTTGAAGAGGATTCTGGGTATTTGTGAACACTCCAAGTGATCTAAATCTGTGAGCAACAGATTTTGTTGTTTTCATCACCTTATTTTTAAAATGTGTTGAGGAAGGTGTTTGTCATTGAACCAAAGGAGTAACAATTTAAATTTATGTATGGTTTCAATTCTGAGCAGTGTTGAGTAGCCTGAGCTCAAATAGGGCTTTTGCTGAGGTTGGAGGAAGAATTTTCTGTCAGTCCTAAGCAGCTCCCATTAGAGAACAGTTGGTGGGGAAATATTATTTCTTTGATATCTTGAGATATGAAAGGAACAATTAGATCATGACTCAGGAAGATAACCTGCTAGTCTTGGAGTGTGACAAAAAATACTAGGCAAACTTTTAGAATTTAAATTCTTCAATACAAAACAAAGGTTGAATACCAGTATTTCAGATGATATTATTTTATCATCAAATAACTTTAAAATATATGTCTAAGAAAGTCAGATTTTCATCCAGATTATTCAGTCCTTAATGCCATTTACTCAGATACATCTGTTGAAATTTTTGAGGCTACTCATGAGAGTAGTTGTGTCTATACAGCCTAAGTATTGTCTCATGTCATATATCCTCGAGTGACATGTTGGAAAAACATATTACACCTATAAAAACTGATCAGATGGTTCAATCTTTTATCTTATCAAAGGATGAGAAATTCATATTTACCTTAAGGATTGTCTCTGCAGGTAAGCAACAGCTGCTAATGCTTTCTAACAGCAGGGAGTAAAGAATCACAAACCCTCACACAGTGCCCACGAGGAACAGTTACATAATAAATGTTCCAGCAGAACTACTCCACAGTGTTGTATAATTAAAAGGGTAGCTGTAGTCAATAGCAGTGAAGTAATGGCTACAACCTTCCAAAATGCTAGAAGAGTAACTTATGCACAACAAATGAAAAAGAAAAAGCTTGAAGATCTATTCAATTTATACAACACCAGATATTTATTGGTATTGCTAACATGCACCATACCTGAATCCGTAAGATATAAAAACCAGAGAATATTTTATAGACTGAAGGATCCCCAGCAACTTGATGAGATTCATCTTCTTGAGGTGCCGAACTGGTTTTAATAGTGTATGTTCTTGTGTTTTCTGTAGATGAGACAGAAAATACCCTGAATGACCTTTCTAGTATTTTTGGAGCCACTGAACAAAACCACAATTAGAATCACAGAAATCATAGAATTATAGTATAATAGAATCATAGAATGGTAAGGTTGGAAGAGACCTCAAGGATCATCTAGTTCCAACCCCCTGCCATAGGCAGGGACACCTCCCACTAGTACAGCTCAATCAAGGCCTCCTCCAACCTGGCCTTGAACACCTCCAGGGAGGGAGCAGCCACAACCTCACTGGGCAACCTGTGCCAGTGCCTCACCACCCTCACTGCAAAGAACTTCCTCCTAACATCCAGTCTAAAACTCCCCTCTGCCAGTTTAAACCCCTTGCCCCTTGTCCCTTCATTACAAGACCTTGTAAATAATCCCTCCCCAGCCTTCCTGTAGGTCCCCTTCAGATGTTGGAAGGCTACTATGAGGTCTCCTCGAAGCTTTCTGTTCTCCAGGCTGAGGAGCCCCAACTCTCTCAGCCTGTCCTCATAGCAGAGCTGCTGCAGCCCTCTGATCATCTTCATGGCCCTCCTCTGGACCCACTCCAACAGCTCCATGTCTTCCCTGTGCTGGGAGACTCCAGAACTGTACACAGTACTCCAGATGGGGTCTGATGGTAGAAATGGGATTTTATATCACCCAATTTTAGATCAAAACAGACAGTCAAGGTTCAGTTTTGTAGACTATCAAGAAAAATAAGCTCTTTCAGAGTGTCATTCCCACAACCAAAGACAGATGACTTTTTACTGACCTTTTACTGAACCTCTCTACTACCACTGACCAAAGCACAAGTTCTGAGAAGTTGTCTAGCTTTGGTTTCAAGAAATGAGGTACAGAGAATCTAACTTTTCCCCTGTGATAAATATTTAGTTTTTATATTATTAATACTAGGCTATTTAAAAGCATTCACATAATTTCTACCTGGAATTAACCTGGTTCTATACTATTATTTCCTATGTCTCTCCCTAATGGATTACAACACTGAGCCAAAAGTAGTTCCTCCTTTTAAAATGTCTACATATGTAATCAAGTAACTTTTCAGTCCCCTAAGCCTAAGCTCTTTAAGAGTCTCAATGTAATTTTCCAACCTAAACATAGCTTTTATGGCTCTTTTCAGCCCATCATGCAATGTCCTGTTGCGATTTGAAACCACAAATGCTTGAATCAAATGCTCTGAGCAAAGGAAGGAATCTGATTTATTACAAGTTCTGTACAAAACAGATTGAAGTGAGTTAAAATTCACAAAGAGTTTCCCACCCATATAAAGAATCTTTTAAAACCTTGTGTCCAAAAAGAGTTACTTTTAAAGATTAAATACAAGATACTGACATAGTGTGTAACAGGAGGGGGCAAATGAGTCTCATTTTACTGCATTTCAAAGTTATTTAAACATCAAATTATTGACTTTTGTTTTTCCCCAGCTATTGTGTGTAAGTATGCAAATAACCAAAGAAACAAATAACAAACGAGTAGAATCAGAGAGTACAAAATTGGCCATGGGAGTTCTCGTGATAGTAATATGAAAGATTTTTAACTTTGGACCAATTTTGAAAACACAGTGAAATATTTCCTTGTGTTTGCAGATATCTCACTTCCATGAGCTATACACACTTCTGCTTACAAACTGTGGCAAGGATCCTGCTTCTTTTGTCTGGGATTAACTTTCCCTGTTTATAAGGGCAGTTCTCTCAAGGCATTTTTTAAAGGAAGTTGTAGATACGGGGAAGGTTTTATGAACAATCCTGTTAGGTGCTAATAGGATCAGAATGATTACCTCTCCTGTCATGCTGAAAACACACCCTCAGGGAGATTTTTCTTCATGGTATTTATACATAGGTAAGCCCTCTGCAGAAGTTTCAAACCAACCACAACTTTAAAGTAGAACAAGTCTGCACAGGGGGCAAAAGAGATGTTCCGACGCATACAGTCTGCAATGAAAGAATACATTTTTACATAATCTTTTGAAAAATTGATGCAGATTTTGCACCATTCCACATAACCAGTTCCTGTTAATAAGGAATGCAAAGAAACAATGTTCAGAGAGCAGACCTGGTTTGTTTGGGGTAGCAGAAAGCTGTCAATCAAACATCCCAGGGCTGCTTTAGCACATGTGTCAGAGCTGGGCAGAGAATTGTAAAGTGATAGCCAAACACCCTCTGCTTTCCTCCTTCAGAAAAGCAAGAATGTTCTCCTTGAAGCATGCCACAGAGCCAAGTTTAGATGAAAGAAAACCAACCCTGCTCTTTCAAGAAAGACAACAAAACTCTCAGTTCTCACAGCCGGTTATGAAAACTAAATAAGTAAGCATTTAAAGTCAAGTTAGCTGGAGCCAACAATGTGCTCAGATGGCCAAGGAGGCCAACAGTATCTTGTCCTGTATCAAAAACAGTTTGTCTGGCAGGATCAGGGAACTGATTGCATCCCTGTATTCGTTACTGGTGAAGCTACAGTTAGAGTGATGTGTTCAGTTTTGGGCACTGCAGTGTAAGAGAAACATTGAAGTACTGCAGTGAATCCAGAGAAGTGCAGCTAAGCTGGTGAGGAGTCTGGAAAACAAGTCTTGTGAGGAGCAGATGAAGGAGTTACACTTTCTTAGTCTGGAGAAGACAGGCTGAAGGGAGACCTGATTGCTCTCTACCATTACCTGAAAGGAGGTTGTATTGAGATGGGTGTTGGTTTCTTCTCTCAAGTAACTAGTGACAGGGCAGAGGACATTGCCTCAGTTTGCACCAGTGGAGGTTTAGGTTGGATATTAGGAAAATATTCTTTACTGAAAGTGGTCAGGCATTGGAACAGGATAACCAGAGAAGTGATGCCGTCACCGCCCTCAGAGCTGTTAAAAAAATGTGTAGATGTGGCACTTCATGACATGATTTAATGGTCATGGTAGTGCTGGGTTGACAGTTGAACTTGATGAACTTGGAGGTCTTTTCTAACCTTAATGATTCTATGATTCTATGAAGTCTACCAGCCCTCAGCCAGAGGCAAAGAGAGTGTGCATAGATACATGTATTCAAGTACAGTCACATGCACACACAAATACTTTATATGCACACTCATACCAGTACTGTGTCCATTTCTGGGCCTCTCAATTTAAGAAAGATGCTGAGGTGCTTGAACATGTCCAGAGAAGGACAACAAGGCTGGTGAGGGGGCTGGAGCACAATCCTACAAGGAGTGGTTGAGTGAGTTGGGGTTGTTTAGCCTGGAGAAAAGGAGGCTCAGGGGAGACCTCATTGCTGTCTCCCTGAAAGGAGGTTGTAGCCAGGTGGGGGTTGGTCTCTTCTCCCAGGCACCCAGCGACAGAACAAGAAGACACAGTTTCAAACTGTGCCAGGGCAGATTTAAACTGGACATTAGGAAGAAATTCTTCACAGAAAGAGTGATTGGCCATTGGAATGGGCTGCCTGGGGAGGTGGTGGAATCACCATCCTTGGAGGTGTTTAAAAGGAGGCTGGATGAGGCACTTAGTGCTGTGGTTTAGTTAGTTAGAAGGGTTAGGTGATAGGTTGAACTTGATGGTCTCAGAGGTCTTTTCCAATCTGGTTAATTCTGTAATTTTGTGAATTTGGATAATACACACTTGTGCTAGGTCTCTGGAAATAAGTCTTTCCTGATCGCTTAATATAGCCATTGCCACATAGGAGGGTGCGCCTTTATCGTATTACTCTCAAAGCTGTCACTGCAGAGTTCAACACTTCTCACTTTACAAGCAAATAGTACAACATCTATTTGAAACACAGAAGAAAAACAAGATTTGTAATGTTACAATTACAATCACTGAGTATGTCTAGAGAAATGTCCCTTTGCACTTCGAATGTAAGAAAAGGAAGTCAACTGATAAATTCGATGCTAAGAACAAGAAAGGAGAATTCTTCATCTTCTTATTCTTCTTATTCATACTTTAATCTTTTTGTGCTGTGTGGGTGTCCATTCTGATGCCCTTTCATAGCAGTATTTCCAAGGACCAGGCTTCTACCACTTCTCTGAGCAATCTATTCCAGTGTTTTACCACTCTTGTTCTAAAGCATATTTTCCTTGTTTAAAATTTTTACCTCTTGTACTGTCACCAAAAAAAATATATAAATAAAGAAAAAAAGCCAAAACTGTTCTCTGCTAAAAGTATTGTTCTCATCTTACAGGCTTCCTTTATGTACTGAAAGGCCACAATAAGGTCTCCCTGGAATCTTCTGTTCTCCAGAATGAACAATCCCAGTTCCCTCAGTGTTTCTTTACAGGAGGCATTTTTGTGGACTTCCTCTGGACCTTCTCCAACAGGTCCAAGTCTGTCTTGTGCTGAGAAACCCAGATCTGGACACAATACTCCAGATGAGGTCTCATCAGAGTAGATCAGAGGAGCAGAATCATTTACCTCATCCTGTTTGCCACATTCCATATGTTAAATGTGAATAGACACCGTGTAGTAAAGAATAGTATCTTATTGCTGAGTTATTCTCATATAATTTAAAAGGTCTTGTAGTGACAAGACAAGGGGCAATGGGTTTAAACTGGCAGAGGGGAGATTTAGACTGGATGTTAGGAGGAAGTTCTTTGCAGTGAGGGTGGTGAGGCACTGGCACAGGTTGGCCAGGGAGGTTGTGGCTCCTCCCTCCCCGGAGGTGTTGAAGGCCAGGCTGGAGGAGGCCTTGAGTGAGCTGTACTAGTGGGAGGTGTCCTTGCCTATGGCATGGGGCTGGAACTAGATGATCCTTGAGGTCCTTTCCAGCCTTACCATTCTATGATTCTATGAATTTTATTAAATAAAAAGATCATAGTCTCTGGAGCTTGTCTGAATTCTGTGATTTCAGATTCCATGACATCAACATGAAGAAGAAGAACAGTCAGATAAACCCCTTAGCTGTAGATCTTCGGGTAAATAGCTCTCCATGCCTTGAATACTACACATCTTAGGGGATAAGAAAGATGTGCAAACTGGAAACCAGGTTGAACACAGGTCTGAGAGGCTGTATTATCAGTGTAAGAGGCAGCTGTGAAAATGCTCTAGACATAGTAGTAAAGTATTTTGGTTAAGTTTTCTCCTAGCAATGAAAATGTCAGGAACTGATCTGAAAGTCAATTTAAAGCTAACACATCTGATTTGTAAAATAATTGCAATCATATCAACAGTATGTCATTGCAGGCATACCTCACATATTAAATTCCTATTGTTCTGAGATACTGACAAGATATTAATACCTGAATAAACAAAATCATTATATCTTTACACCTTTTTGGAACCAGGCTTTTCTACCCCATAGCATCATTTTCCTGCTTTGTATCAGAGCCTTAGCTTTTTATAGACTTCACATGTTCTTCCTTAGATGACTGAGATTAATTTGCAGATATTAGCATAGGAAATGAGAACAAGATGAAGCAAAACAGGGTGAGAGGGGTCTGTAAAATGTAATGCATAGGCAATGGACGTTGGCAGCAGGGGATGACTAGCCTTAGAGTTAACCTCCTGAAATTGAATGAGAGGTGGGTGATTGCTTTAGCTGAGAGACTGAAAGAGACCTGATACCATACTGGCCACTGAACTGAAAAAGTAATTATCTTCACAGCACAGGCCAGGAAGCATAACAGTCTAACAATATTCCGAAGAACCTATTAAAATAGAAAACACTGGAGATGCCAGAAGCAACACTACTTAATTTTTTTAAACAAATATATCTAAATAGTACCAATAATTTCAAGGTTCTATCCCAATATCACCTGCTTTTACTTCTGATCTAATCTTATTGATATATAGGCAGTCACATAATAAAGTTCTGGACAGTTTCCTAGACATATTTCTTATTCACACTTCAGAGTCAAAACAACAATCAGATTCCTAAGTATCACATCTCTGTACAGTGTATAAGACAAATGAATCTGCATTTCTCAATCTTTAGTCTTGATCCATGACATTTCCCAATCAGATTCAATCAAGTAAGATACAAAAGACCTTAGATTCCTTCCTTTTAGTGGCTTTTCGTGATGAAGTCACAGTGACAGCAGACATGGGAAGGGCAGCTGATGTCATCTACCTGGACCTGAGTAAGGCATTTGACTCTGTCCCACATGACATCCTGCTCACCAAACTGGAAAAACATGGACTGGATGGGTGGAGCACTGCTGGATAAGGAATTGGCTGGATGGTAGCATTCAGAGAGTGGTGATCAAGGGTACAATGTCCACCTGGAGACCAGTGACAAGTGGTGTCCCTCAGGGGTCAGTGCTGGGACCAGTGCTGTTTAACATCTTTGTCAGTGACATGGACAGAGGAATGGAGTGCACCCTCAGCAAGTTTGCAGATGACACCAAGCTGTGTGGCACAGTCGACTTGCTGGAGGGCAGGGATGCCATCCAGAGGGACCTGGACAGGCTGGAGAGGTGGGCCCAGGCCAATCTCATGAGATTCAATAAAGCCAAGTGTGAGATCCTGCACCTGGGTAGGCACAATCCCAAGCACAAATACAGGCTGGGTGGTGAATGGCTGGAGAGCAGCCCTGAGGAAAAGGACCTTGGAGTCTGGGTTGATGAAAAGCTCAACATGAGTCTGCAGTGTGCACATGCAGCCCAGACAGCCAACCGAGTCCTAGGCTGCATCAAGAGAAGCGTGGCCAGCAGGGCAAGGGAGGGGATTCTGCCCCTTTACTCTGCTCTCGTCAGACCCCACCTGGAGTACTGTGTGCAGTTCTGGAACCCTCAGCACAGGAAGGACATGGAAGTGTTGGAGCGGGTCCAGAGGAGGGCCACAAGGATGATTAGAAGGCTGAAGTAGCTCTGCTATGAGGACAGGATGAGAGAGTTGGGGCTCTTCAGCCTGGAGAAGAGGAGGCTTCGAGGGGACCTGATAGTAGCCTTCCAGTATTTGAAGGGGGCCTACAGGAAGGCTGGGGAAGGATTATTTACAAGGTCCTGCAACAACAGGACAAGGGACAATGGGTTTAAACTGTTAGAGGGGAGATTTAGACTGGATGTTAGGAGGAAGTTCTTTACAGTGAGGGTGGTGAGGCACTGGAACAGGTTGCCCAGGGAGGTTGTGGCTGCTCCCTCCCTGGAGGGGTTCAAGGCCAGATTGGAGGAGGCCTTGAGTAACCTGTTCTAGTGGGAGGTGTCCCTGCCTATGGCAGGGGGTTGGAACTAGATGATCCTTGAGGTCCCTTCCAACCTTACCATTCTATGATTCTATGATTCTATGATCATTTCTGGCTCATAGCCTATTTGTTTTCCTCTAGTGTGAACTATAGGGTTTGTTTCTCATAAAACCAAAGCCATTCCTCCCTCCTGCATCAGCACTTTTCTTCTTCATATGCTAGTTCAACAATTCAATGGTGTCAAAATCTAAGAAACGTTAAGCAGAAGATCAGATGAGTCATAGGCATGGTAGGAGCGAAAAGCAGCCTGTGTTGCCTAAACCACACCTAACAATAAAAGTTCCAACTATCCTAAAATATCTTCTTGCTTAGCTCACAGCCTGGCAGATTCGTGGGACTTCAGCAGGTCTATCTAAAGAGTCATCATGATGGGGGTGGGAAGACACAAGCAAGCATCTTAGTAGCTATTTGTTTTCAAGCAAACAGATGACTGACAGGGAAAATATGAACTTATCCCTCTGCTCTTTTTTTTTTTTTTTTTTTTTTTTTTTGCATCTCTGTTGCTCTGTTTCAGACTTAGGCTGTGTCCAGAGAACCTGCTGCTATCGAGGCTTGAACTTCAGTTCAGTCACTGCACAGCAAGCAGAACAGAGAACACACCTGTCAAAGGCTGTAGGCCTGACCCTTGACTAATAATGCTCTTGTAGGTCTGGCAGCAGGAAAAACCTATAGAGGGAACAGTCTACAGCAATAAACTCTGCCACATCCAGAGAAATGTTGACTGATCTAAAAGCAACAAAAAGTGATGGGCCTTTCATGGTCCGGCTTCACCATGGAGGTCTTTCTGTGCAACAGAGCAAGAAAGGAGATATTTTAGTCAGACTGAAATGCATCACAGCATCTATTGTCTGCTTCAAAGGGAATAATTAGTGTAAGGAGGTCCCTTCCAGCCCCTGTTATTCTGTGATTCTGTGATCTGCTTGCCAGGGCTCACAAAGATATAAATACAGAGGGAGTGGGTGGAGAACAGAATGAGCTAAAGGACTTGCTGGTGGCTCTCAGGATAATATGGGCCTTGCACAGACACAGGAGTACATGTAGCAAAGCAAATTAAGGCTAATATTTCTTGTGCTGAGGTGCCTAAACCAAAGCTTTGGGGAAAAAAATGAAAGAGAAAGAAAGAAAGAAAGAAAGGAAAGAAAGGAAGAAAGAAAGAAAGGAAGAAAGAAAGAAAGAAAGAAAGAAAGAAAGAAAGAAAGAAAGAAAGAAAGAAAGAAAGAAAGAAAGAAAGAAAGAAAGAAAGAAAGAAAGAAAGAAAGAAAGAAAGAAAGAAAGAAAGAAAGAAAGAAAGAGAAAGAAAGAAATAGAAAGAAAGAAAGAAAAAGGAAGAAAAAGAAAGAGAGAAAGAAAGAATAAGGAAGAAAGGAAGGAAGGAAGGAAGGAAGGAATGAAGACTGATTTTCAATAAGGGCTTAAATAAAAAATTTCAAATAAGGGCTCCTGTGCTTTTAGGCAGTGCAGGAGAGCGACAGGAGACAAGAGACTGCAGATGGAGAAGAAAAGAGTATTTGTGTTTCAAATATTTTTTCTAATTATAGCATGAAATAGAAAATGTGAAAGGCATTTGCAACCCCTGGTAGAAGCAGGTGGGCAGAGGAGGAATTTTAATTTTCATAAGTCCGTGAAAGGGTTAACCTGCCTGCTCCACCAACACAAAATTGAGGTGAAGAGTGTCACACACAGTTTTGGGTTGAGATAAAGTGATGAGAGTTTAATATAACATGAGATATCATAAGTACAAAGTGTAATTACCTTAGCTAATAATCTAATTAAATCTAAAAATACAATGCATGATTACCTTATCTTAGTCTATTTGTAAAAGAAACACAGTGAAATACACAGGGAAAAACACCAAACACCATCATAAAACAGAAACCCAAAAGCCAGCTGGATGGGTACCTGGCTGCCATCCAAGGGCAACCAACTCATGGCCCCCTGACAAAGGATTAATTTGCTTCTGCTGAAGCATAGATTTAGTATAAATGATGAAAAATATCCTGGGAAAAAGACTCATCTAATCTGTTTATTCAGCATGCTTGATCTGAGGTAGTTTACAGATACTGAGCACATTCCTTAGCATACATTCTCTTTTGTGTTCCCTTTAGTTAGACTTCTATATGCTAAAACAAAGAGTTTGATTCATCTTGGTGGTTTCCATTTAGCTTTTCTTTTTTATTGCTTCAGCAGTTCAATTCAGAAATTGTGTGTCCTACGAGGAAATTTTTCATCACTGATGAAAAGTTTTACAATCCCGAACCCTGGGTAGCAGTAAGATGAATATGAGTCAGGTTCTTAATGCTTTAGATGGTCTGGATCTCAGCCTTTCATGTGATATAAAATTCTAGAGGTGCAGCAAAAGTTAATACTGGTGACAGAACAGAGAGAGAAGTGAAATACTCATTAGACAAGCATTTATTCTAGCCATACAACAGAGTAGCCTGCTAGCTACTCTTAAAAATTTTTGTGGATATTTAGTACAGCCAGTGGTGTGTGTTTGCTTTTCATCTGTTTTTACAAAGTCATAAAGGAAAATACTGGGAAGACAAATACTCATACACTAGCTTCACTTCTGTGTGCATAGTACTGGTCTTATTCAGTTTAGAATCTTTCTTAGATGAATTGGCACAACACCTAAATGATGTTCAGAGGGGTGGAGTAGCTCTGCTATGAGGACAGGCTACAAGAGTTGGGGATCTTCAGCCTGGAGAAGAGAGAGCTTCAAGGAGACCTCATAGTAGCCTTCCAGTATCTGAAGGGGGTCTACAGGAAGGCTGGGGAGGGACTATTGACAAGGTCTTGCAATGACAGGACAAGGGGCAATGAGTTTAAACTGGCAGAGGGAAGATTTAGACTGGATGTTAGGAGGAAGTTCTTTCCAGTGATGGTGGTGAGGCACTGGCACAGGTTGCCCAGGGAGGTTGTGGCTGCTCCCTCCCTGGAGGTGTTCAAGGCCAAGTTGGAGGAGGCCTTGAGTGAGCTGTACTAGTGGGAAGTGGCAGGGGTTTGGAACTAGATGGTCCTTGAGGTCCCTTCCAACCTTACCATTCTATGATTCTGTGATAAATACTTGTAAGAGAAATTTCTGTTTCTCCTGTATATAGTATCTTCCAGAAGAACTGGAACCAGAAGAACAAATTCCTGCAGATCCAAACCTGGAACATCCACCTGGAAAGTGCATATTTGTTTATTTGGGAAATGTTCAGCTTAACAAATTTTGTGAAATTGAATTTATCCTCTCTGAAGATTAAAGAAGTATCTCAGAATTCTATGAAACTGTAATGCTGAAAATCTTTTAATATCTGGTGTTAACTGAAGAAACCTGTTTCTAGGTGTACCACTACAAGATTCTAAAAGCCTCTGCTCTTCCATGACTTCAAGACTCCATGAATCTAAAAAACAAGTGATGTAGGTGACTCCAAATTCCATCTCTCCACCTCCGTCTCTGGAGGTTTGAATGAGAAGGAGGCACAAAAAACTTCTTCCCCCCCCTTCCCCCAGGGGCTTGAAGTGGGGAACAGCAAAAGGCGGTTTTTCTACATGTGTACTGACTCATATGGAAGCCCACACAGGAGTCAGTTTAGTCTTGACCTAGTCTTAGTCTTAGTCTTAGTGCTGGGTGTCACGGTAGGCCTGAATAGGCCTATGTCCAAAGGCCCGTCAGTCTCAGGCTGAAATGGATATAAAGGACGAGCAGGTAGCACATTGAGTGGGTTTGCTATTGTACTCTTACTACCTCATTGATCCTGAGCTGGGTGGGACCCCAAGCAGCACGATCAGGCTCTGATGCCTCCACGGCCTGCACAGCCAGCGTGACACCGTGCTGGGACTGCACACAGCAAGACATCTGCCTGCACATGAGAGCCTGCTGCCAAGAGAGCCAGGACCAGCTCAGAGATGTCTGCCTTCTCTATCTGAAGCACCCAGGAGCTTGAGGAAAATCCAAAGCCTCTAAAAGCTTCCAACCTGGCAGCAGCCCACCACGTGCTTTGGGTATTGTCCCATGGTATTTCTTGTGAGTAAATACTTCAAGCCTCTTATAATCATTAATTGCCTTCTACCATAAGCAGAAAGGAGCTTGTGTGTATAAACCTTCTCTGCCAGTAAAAATGTTTGTTTATGCTGGTTGCCTTTAAAGTGTTCCAGTTTACCTGTTCCCTGTATGTACAAATTTCCAAACTGCATTTTTGAACCTTGTATATAAGTTTTGTGGCAAGATTTAACGTTAATAAACAGTTTTCATAGTTATTAACAATCTCTGCCTGGATATCAAAATTAATATAATTATTAATTTTGAAACAGTCCCTCCTTTACACTGGGTCAAGGGTTGGACTGGATGATCTTTGAAGTCTCTTCCAACCAGATGTAGTCTGTGATTCTGTGACACATCTGTCATTGGAATTAGAACATGAGTAGAACTGCAGCCTTCTACTTAAATACCTCTAATTGTCCTTTCCTTCTTCGCATGGTTTATTGAAATCTATAATTCTTCAACTGTTTTATCTGTAAACAACTGAGAATAATGAGACCCTCAGCTTATTTGCCAGAATACTAAGAAAAATTTAACTGTACATGCATGCTCATAACTGTGATAAAAGAAAAATGGAAATAGAACATTAAAAATTAAAAGAATGAAGTAGAAAGGAAAAGAATGAAATAGAGTTGTTTATGGAGTCAGAAATCAGTTCTATCTTGTGTTTGCATGTTCTGTGTCTACAGCTGTATCACTGGTACACAGGACATGTCCTGTGAAATGTAGTTCTGATTCTAATCAAACTCAAATGTTTGGGGGTTTTTTGGATTTTTTTTTTTCATTTTCTGCCAAGCAGAAACCAGAAATAGACATTCTTTTCTATTTCCATTGGAGAAAATTCAATCAGCTAGATAAGTTTTGAAACAAACATTTGAGACTTAGCTAACAGAATTACTCTTACAAAAGTTCTTGCACGCTCACTGTTAATTTTGTTACAACATTTTACGTTACATTTTTCCACAGTAAGCAGAGGGACCTGGACAGGCTGGAGAAGTGGGCCCAGGCCAAACTCATGACATTCAACAAGGCCAATTGTAAGGTCCTGCACCTGGGTAGGCACAATCCCAAGCACAAATACAGGCTGGGTGGTGAATGGTTGGAGAGCAGCCCTGAGGAAAAGTACCTTGGAGTCTGGGTTGATGAAAAGCTCAACATGAGCCTGCAGTGTGCACATGCAACCCAGACAGCAACCGAGTGCTGGGCTGCATCAAGAGCAGTGTGGCCAGCAGGGCAAGGGAGGGGATTCTGCTCCTTTACTCTGCTCTCATCAGACCCCACCTGGAGTACTGTGTGCAGTTCTGGAACCCTCAGCACAGGAAGGACATGGAAGTGTTGGAGCAGGTCCAGAGGAGGGCCGGAGGATAATCAGAGGGCTGGACCAGCTCTGCTATGAGGACAGGTTAGAAGAGCTGGGGCTCTTCAGCCTGGAAAGAAGAAGGCTTCAAGGAGACCTGATAGTAGCCTTCCAGTATCTGAAGGGGGCCTACAGGAAGGCTGNAGGTCGGAGGAGCCCTTGAGTGAGCTGTACTAGTGAGAGGTGTCCCTGCCCATGTCAGGGGTTTGGAACTAGATGATCCTTGAGGTTCCTTCCAACCTTACCATTCTATGATTCTATGAAAACTACCTCTCAAACAGTTTATCTCTGTGCCTTCTCTGTCAACCTCATCAGAAGAAAGACCAGCTGCATATAGATGTTTAAAAAAAAAATAAAATTCAATGAGCACAACTGGTTTTTTTTCCTTTTTTTTTTTTTTTTTCGTGGCTTTGGCTATGTTTTGTTGGGTTTTTTTGGTTGGTTGGTGGGAGGTTTTTTGTTTGTTGATTTGATTCGGAGGTTTTTTTCTCTTTGGTTTATTTGTTTTTTCGGTTGATTGGTTGGGTCTTTTGCAACATGAGCTGCACAGATGAACTGCTGAAATTCACTCCTGCTTTGGAATTGGTCTGCTGCTTTTTTTTTTTTTTTTTTTTTTTTTTCCACATTTTAAGCATTTTCTTTGCTGCCAAGGAAACCTGATGTAGGAAGAGTAGTTTAGATAGCCTGCGCATGGTTCTGTTGCTAAGGAAACGACTGAGGGTGCCTGCAGACCTCAATGCAGAGCTGTTCAGTGCAGTTGTGCACTTGGAGGGCTGAGATCCAGGGAGGTGAAAAGGCTAGGGAGAAAACAGTATTGCTGTTTTTCATTTTGTTTGGTATCATGAAGATCTTTAGTGTTTGGTGTCTGAGATTGATTTTCCAAAATCATAGCAATGAGAATAACTTCTATATTCCTTTAGCACTGTTGCCAGCCTGTGCTTGCAAGTGTTTGTGCACACAAAAGAAACAATCAAACAACCACTGTATAACTGTCATTGCCAGTTCCCCTCACTCTCATACTGAGCTAATCCAAAGAGATATATAGGAAGGAGCCATAGACAGATATGATCTGTTTGGGAATAAATGCAAATGATGACTTTTCAAAAGTTTTTTTGTATATCTGTCTAGCTAGTATACAAAACCAGCAGCAGCTTTCTGTCAGCAGTGGAAATTATATGTATTGCTAAACCACATGCTGAAAAGATATTAGATTAATTCTCAAGAGTCCCAGTGGCATTTCAAATGTGTCTATTTTGAGCTGAGGTTGTATATGCAAAATCACACAGCAAATCTGATGACATTTCTAGTCTCTCACAAGGTCTGACACTTGTTCACTTATTAGTTGACCTTCATGGGCTTCTCATCAGGTATGTGCGGGTATGTTCAGCTCTTCGGCTATAATGGAATTCTCTTACTCATTCAAGCTCACACTGCACATAAATCATTTGCACTGTAGCTTAGCTAACATTCTTACACGAATAAAGATTTCAAACTAATTGCCCAAATGAATTATTGGTCAGAAATAAACTGAACACAGAAGATGAGTAACAATATGAGATGCAGAATAAATAATATCTTAATTAATCATGCTCAGCATACATGCTAAGTGTTTATCTTCTAGTAGGTACACAGATTCTTAAAGCATTCCAGTACATTATTTGTAACATGTGAGCTCTGGGTGTACAGTTTGTTATAACCCTCTCTCTACCACAGTATCACAGTATCACAGTATCACCAGGGTTGGAAGACCTCCAAAGATCATCAAGCCCAACCCGATACCACAGACCTCAAGACTAGACCATGGCACCAAGTGCCACGTCCAAACCCGCCTTGAACACCTCCAGGGACGGTGACTCCACCACCTCCCTGGGCAGCCCATTCCAGTAGCCAATGACTCTCTCAGTCAAGAACTTTCTCCTCACCTCCAGCCTAAACTTCCCCTGGCACAGCTTGAGACTGTGTCCTCTTGTTCTGGTGCTGGTTGCCTGAGAGAAGAAGGTAACCTTCCCCTGGCTACAACCACCCTTCAAGTCTTCAAGGCACTCAGTAAAAATGCTAACAAGTACACAAGCTATTGTGCTCCTCATTGTGCAGGACTGTCCAAATAAAATGCAGTTGCATAAATGAATGACTCACATGGGCATAAAGTAATGACTCATACGGAGAGTTTTCTGAGCTTTGGTGTTATACTGGTAGCAGAGTAGGAAGCAGCATCTGGAAACAAACTGAAAGTCCAGGTTTTATCTTTCATATAAAAGTGAAGTAGAAGTTGCAATAGCAGAGTGTTATTATTCTTTAGTGTGTCTCCAGACACCAAAATACTGACCACATCAGGGTGAAGAGAATTAAGTACAGCCACATGTTCAGCATCTCTCTGCTTCCAGTCACAAAACTAAGAAGCTAATCACACTTTATCCATGTTTGCTGTGAGGAGTTCATTTGTAAATGCAACTCATCCTTAGCAGTTTTGGACATGTCTTTGAAATGTTATTGGTTCTTCCCCATAATCATCCTTGCAAAAACCTCTCACTGAGTTCCCCTGTTACTACACTCTGGTGCATGGGGGCTGTAAAGAGTCAGAAAATGTTTAGACATTTGTAAGGTTTTTAAGAGGACTCCTGTGCAAGTTAAGTCATTGTACTGCAGTGAGTTTGGGACTTGGAACAGCTGCCTGTTTTTTTCTTGGCCAGGAGTGTTGAGGCAGAAGAGTCCAGAAGAAGTAAGAAGAAAAATTCTTTTCTTTTTTTTTTTTTTTGAGAAGACTTTAAATTAAGATACATGAAAATCACATTTTAGCTGTGACAAAAACATTGTCTTTCAGAGAATCAGGCTTTGAGGAGACCTTGTAGTAGCCTTCCAGTACCTGAATGGAGAATACAGGAAAAATGGAGAGGGACTGTTTACAGGGTCCTATAATGACTGGATGAAGAGTAATGGGTTTAAACTGGCAGAGGGGAGATTTAAACTAGCTGTTAGGAAGAAGTTCTTTACAGTGAGAGTGGTGAAACACTGGGACCGGTTGTCCAGGGAGGTGGTGGATGCTCCCTCCCTAGAGGTGTTCAAAGATAGGTTGGATGAGGCCTTGAGTGACCTGTTCTAGTGGGAGGTGTCACTGTCTGTGGTGGGGGGTTGGAACTAGATGATTTTTGAGGTCACTTCCAACCTAAATCATTATGTCATGTCATGTCATGTCATATAACATAGTATAATATTTGTAGATAGGAAAGAAATAGTCAGAAGAGAAAACTTATAAGAATGCAGATAAAATTGAAACAAATTATTAATAGTGTCCAAGAAAGAAGCAGTGACATTATTATCACTAAGAAGTTCTTTACAGTGAGGGTAGTAAAACACTGGAATGGGTTACCCAGAGGTTGTGGATGCTCTCTCCCTGGAGGTGTTCAAGGCCAGGTTGGAGGAGGTCTTGAGCAACCTGTTCTAGTGCAAGGTGTCCATGCCTATGGCGGGGGGTTGGAACTAAGATGATCTTTGAGGTCCCACCATTCTATGATTCTATGACTCATGAAAACTTAGAGAAGTAGCAGCCTGACATTTCATTATACCTCTTGAGCACAGTATTAGCTTAAAGAAAACTTACGGTAAGGTGACAGCTTTGGCTCAGATCTGTCTGACTATGCACTTTTGTAAGTCTTGGTCTTTCATAACCAATGAATCCATAAGAGGGTAGGATCAGATTTACTCATTTCTTTTATCACTCTAAACTATAAAGTTCTTATGACAAGAAATTAAGTAGAACTGGAATATCCCAGTAAAAAACTCACAGAAATAAAACCAAATATTCCAAGAAGAAAAAAAAAAAGAGTTGTCCAAAGCAGAACCCAGCTCTGCAGTCCATCTTCTTTAGACATTTGTAAATACAGAACCCTGACACACATTGTCTTGCATTAAAACATTATCTTTAGGAAACGTAGGCCAGGCACAGTTCAAATAAAGGGTGAGATATTTGTGGGTTTCCCTCTGTACTTCCATTTCTATTTCCCTTTAATTCAAGTGCACCATAGCACATCATACAGTTTGAAGTATTGAAATACCAAATCCTCTATCTAAAGTAATATCAGGATAGGAAATAGTGAGATTTTGGGTGGCATCATGCTCCTGGTGATGTCCTCTGTCTAATGGTGTGTTAGATGCAGAGGATTAGTAGGACTCATTAGAATGGCTACAGATTGAACACCAGAATAAAGTGTTGATGAAAAAAAGATACAAAGATGTTCTTAAAGCATTTTTGGTGTTCTCATCCAATCTTTCAACACAAATTCCAATCCAAGCTTTCAACACGAATAACTGACAAATTCCGTTCTGTCTGTGCAAAGAATCCTGCTGAAGGATACTTTCCAGGAAAAAAAGATCATGTATAACCACTGTACTCAAGGAAATTCTGAGTAGCAGTGGCAGTATAGCAAGCGATGATCAGCCAGGTGTAGGTGCTACATACCTACAAGACAGGCCAGGAAGACCCTGAGGAAGTTATTGTTAGTCTGTCATCTCTGTCACCTTCAAGAATCACTTGATTAACTGAACTGAGTCAATCTGAATCTGATGGGGAGACTTTTATTCAGTTAATGATTGATTTCTAATTAGTCACCACTGTGAATTCACTCTATCTAACTCTTGGTGATCTGAGAGGTCCTAAAACTGCAGTTTCCCACAGTTATGAATTCATAGGCTTGGATGCAGGCTGGTATTTATACCCAATGGAAATTAAATGCCCTTTCCCCACAAGTACATTTATTTTTAACACATGTATAAAACACTTTCTTATTTTCTTGAGTTTAAAGAAATGGTAATTTTAATAATCTATAAAAAACTGCTTTTTGGTTTTCACGTACATATCCAAAATGAAATTCCATTTCTGCAAAATCATAAAACTGGGATCAGTAACTTCAACAGTTGTAAAGAAAGTAAAAATTATTACATGTGGATATTAAAGCAAATGGTTCAGATCTCCCCCAGCTAAAGGTAAAGCAATAGTTATGGCTACAATTATGATTATTTATACAGAATCTATGTTAGAACCTGATTAGCAGGCAATAAGAACAGATCCCATAAAGGCAATATGAAAGTGTTTAATGAAGCAGAACAACAAATTTTACTGGGAAAGAAAGACAACAAAACAGTAGCAAAACATGAACAAAATATTTGACTAACTCGTGATGATTTTTCTTCAGATGATTTTCATCTCACTGATGATTTGAACTTTCAGATTATTCATATTGAATCATTGGTAATTATGAAGCTGTTGTTACACAAAAATAAGTTTCCTCATCTTAAAAAATGGCCTGAAAGTGCAGATGATGCACACATCAACAGAGTGAAAGCTACAGATAGAAAGCACATGGCTCAGGACTGCATGATCCAGGATTCTCTTCCTTCTCTTAACAAGGAAAAGTCTCACCACACCTTACTTCCCAGTTATTTATATCTTTTCAGTAATCATGTAACATTGACACAGAAATAGTGTCTATCCAGATCAAGATCTTGCAAGCTCTGAGTAGCTCAAAGAGTCACAGAATGGTTGAGGCTGGAAGGTACCTCTGGATGTAATGAGGTCCAACCCATCTTCTCTGTTGGGGTCGTGAGATGTTGGGGTCACGAGACATTGGGGTCACCAGATGATGCAGAGCTGCACGCACACCTGAGGCTGCTAGGAATGGGGTGAAGGATGATGCGAGGTGAGACAACCAGCCGATACCAATATGATATGTTCAAGATCACCTCTTTATTGCAGTATATAGTTAGACACTTAATACAGGCCTAGAACTGTCTGGGCTCACATTATTCATTCTCTCCTTGGTTACGTGCAGCTGCTCCTGAGACCTCCTCCCTCTCTAATAATCTCACAGCCTTCCAATTCACACAGCTACCTTCTTATCTCCCTGACTCCCTGACTAAGCATAGCCTTTTTCCCTCACCGGCAGCTCTTACCCCTTATCTTTTGTCCTGTTTAGCTCTCAGCTATTGTAACCAGAGAATGAGACTCAACACTGCTCAAGTAGTTCTGGTGGCCCAAGACTGTTTTTAATATCTCCAAAGATGGAAAGTCACACAGATTCTCTGAGCAACTTGTACCAATACTTGGTCATCCTCACAGTAAAAGAAAGTGTTTCTTAACGTTCAGAGAAAACCTGCTGTGTTTCAG
Organism: Eubucco bourcierii; assembly: GCA_013396675.1. NCBI lineage: Eukaryota > Metazoa > Chordata > Aves > Piciformes > Ramphastidae > Eubucco > Eubucco bourcierii. The sequence goes on from VWZE01018090.1 coordinate 23,808, forward strand.
TGTGTGCCCATTGCCACTGAGCCTGTCAGTGGGCATCACTGAATAGAGCCTGGCTCCCCTTTCGATATGTGTTTCCATCAGATATTTATATACATATTTTGAGATCCCACTGAAGTCTTCTCTTCATTAGGCTGAGTAGTCCAAGCTGTCTCAGACTGCTCTCATATGAGAGATGTTCCAGTCCCTCCATCATCTTAATGACCATTTACTATACTCCCTGCATTAACTTCATTTCACTCTTGCACTGGGAAGCCCAGAACAAGACACAGTGCTCCAGCTGTGGCTTCAGCAGTGCTGGGAGGAGGAAAGAATCACCTCCCTCCGCTTGTTGGCAATGCTTTCCCTAATGAGACTCAGGATAAGACTGATCTTGGCCCAAGGACCATAGTTCTTCTGTGAATGGCAGATATCAAGCTAACATTTGGGCAGGAATAAGCTATTAACATAGTAACTTTCTGGTTAAGTATTTAAGTTCTGTCTCAGAGAAGAAGTTGTGGTTGAGAAATCACAATAATTTAGTTTTTCTCCCAGATTTCCCAAATAAAGTGAATAATCTTGGGCAAACTCGCAGACCTCTGTGCTGCTTTCCTTGGAAAAAAAAAAAAAAAAAAAAAAGTATGATAGTATTTTTTCCTATGTGTGAAGCATATTGACATTTACTTGTGAAAAAGAAATCAAAGCGTGCAATAATTTGCATAAGAAAATGATATCTTAAAAAATAGTATTATGAAACTGACCAACAATAGACAGAACTCAGTGAAATACCTTTTGTAATAACTCCATGCAACAAAGCAGGAGTCCACTCTGATGAGAAACAGATTGTGAAGAAAGACCTGGAGAGACTTGCAGACTTTTTAATCAAAGTAGATATGAGGTAAGAAGGGCTCATCTTTGCTGCAAACCAACAAAATTAAAAAACCTAGGCACTGCAA
>VWZE01018091.1:8751-35150 GCA_013396675.1 Eubucco bourcierii
ATGGATCCTGTGCACGGGGAGCTTCCCAGCCCTGCTTTTTCCTATGGATCCTGTGCTCTGGGAGCTTCCCTGCCCTGCTTTTCCCATGGATCCTGTGCACGCGAAGCTTCCCTGCCCTGCTTTCCTATGGATCCTGTGCACGGGGAGCTTCCCTGCCCTGCTTTCCTATGGATCCTGTGCACGGGAAGCTTCCCTGCCCTGCTTTCCTATGGATCCTGTGCACGGGAAGCTTCCCTGCCCTGCTTTTCCTATGGATGCTGTGCTCTGGGAGCTTCCCTGCCCTTCCTTTTGCAGGAATCCTGTGCTCTGGGAGCTTCCCTGCCCTTCCTTTTGCAGGAATCCTGTGCACGGGGAGCTTCCCTGCCCTTCCTTTCGCAGGGATCCCCTCCTGGACTGGGCAGGGCTATAAATAAGCTGTTTTGCGACTGATTCATTTTTATTTCTGCTCACTTCTCTCACGAAGCAGCAGTCATGGAATCGACACCTCAGTTCCCTCCAGCATGTTCCCTCTGGTGTCATTTTTTGATAAATGCCAAGAAGAGCCTAGCAGCAGGAGACCATTATCCTGTGACATGCTCCACTCTGCTCACATTATCTCTAAAATAACATGGATGCTCACACAAATCCCTGCAGCACTTGTGACAGGGACCAGAGACAGACCCCAGCCTGGCTGGACTGGGGCTGTGACAACAGCCACTGCCTGAGCTCAGCCAACCCCTTGCTGAATATTCCCAGCCAGGCTCAGTGTCAAAGCTGCCAGGGCCCAATGAGCAGGTGGAAATGGTTAGAAAGTGGCAAACCCTTGGTGAAAAGGGGGGGAAAAAAAAGCTCAGAGTTTGTTGTTTTCCACTTGGGAATTGAGTTGAGGCAGATCCTTGCTTTCTCAGGGGCGTTATCAGAGAGCAGCACCTCAGCACCAAAGCCAGGCCTGAAGGGTGCAGGGTTCTGGGCTCTCTCTGGGCAGCAAGAGTCTGATGCTGCTCCATGGTTTGGTGCCAGCCTTGCACTGCTCAGTGTTTATTTTTGCTAATATGACACAATTAAAGGCTAATCCTATCTGTGCCTTTCAGATCACGTCAGGCAAAATGAATGCTGTGGGGAGGCTGACACTAACGTGACATGATAGGGCATAGTTAAGGTGATGAAATGTTCAGCTCCTATTAACGTAAGAGAAGAAGGGAGGGAGAGCTTTGGTGGCTCTCACCCTTCTCAGGTGGCTCACTGCAGTGCTTGGCAGCCCCAAGCTCAGATCTGGAAGCTTTGCTGCTTCCGACTCTGCAAAGTGCTGTGGGTGGCTGGGGTGGACATGCCCAGGGCTGGGACAGTCACTGAAGAGGGAATAAAACTCATGAATCATAGTATCACAGAATGGGTTGGGTTGGAAGGGACCTTAAAGATCATCTAGTTCCAACCCCCTGCCATGAGCAGGGACATCTCCCACCAGAACAGGTTGCTCAAGGTCTCATCCAACCTGGCCTTGAACACCTCCAGGGAGGGGGCATCCACAACCTCTCTGGGTAACCTGTGCCAGTGTCTCACCACAGGTTCACAGGATGTCAGGAGTTGAAGGGACCCAAAGAGCTCATCCAGTCCAAGCCCCCTGCTAGAACAGGACCAGACCATCCAGCTCAGGGCACACAGAACACATCCAGACAGGCCTGCAAAGGCTCCACAGAAGGAGACTCCACAACCTCTCTGGGCAGCCTGTGCCAGGGCTCTGGGACCCTTCCAGGCAAGAAGTTTGCCCTGGTGTTGAGCTGCAACCTCCTGTGCTGTAGCTTCCATCCAGTGCTCCTTGGCCTATCCCAGGCAGCAGTGAGCAGAGCCTGTCCCCCCACTCCTGACACCCAGCCCTCAACTATTGATAAACATTGATCAAATCCTCTCAGTCTTCTCTTCTCCAGACTAAGTAGCCCCAGGCCCCTCAGCCTCTCCTCACCAAGCACTGCTCCAGTCCCCTCCTCATCCTCACAGCCTTCCCTTGGATTCTCTCCAGCAGATCCCTGTCTCTCTTCCACTGGGCAGCCTTGAAAGACTTCAGAGAAGGAGACTCCACAACCTCCCCACCCTGACTGCCAAGAATTTCTTCCTCATCTCCACTCTCAAAGTCTCCTTCCAGCCCAAAGCCATTGTCTCTCATCCCAGCACTCCAAGCCTTTTGTCAAAAGTCCCTCCCCAGCTCTCTTCTAGTCCCCTTCAGGTACTGGAAAGCTGCTCTGAGATCTCCCCACAACCTTCTCTTCACCAGGCTAAGCAACCCCAAACCCCCAACTCCTCCACCCACATCCCTCTCTGCGTGAGGCTTCGCACACCTCCTCCTGCTTCCCCTCACTCTGCACGGCCTCAGCTCTCAGCATCTCCGACGCTCCCCAGCAAACCCACTCCATCTCCAACTTGGAGGCAGGGTGGCAAAACTTGGGAGGAAATAATTAACAATTATTTCACAGGAGAAGGTTCCAGCTGGAGCAGTATCTGGTGGTTGAACATATATCTACCCCAGGATTGTTATTTAAGCAATAACCCTTGAGAAATTGGTCGTTACCAGCATTAAACGACTCAGCCCATTGCCAAGGATGGTTAACGCTCTAATAAACTGGTCATTAACTGCAGTAACAATGAATTTCGAGGGGATTATTGCTATTATAAACCTTAATCAATGGTTTATAACAGCAATAATGTGGTCCTTTCTTTTAATGGTAAGTAGTGCGGCATGAGCAGCCTGCTTGGAAATATTTTTCAGGCTGGCTGATAAGGCAAAAATCAGGAGTTGGAAGGGACCCATTGCCTCTTGTTCTGGAACTGGGCACCACTGGGAAGAGTCTTGCTCCATCTTCTTGTCACTTTCCCTTCAGATATTTCCACACATTAAAATAAAATCCCAGACTCACAGGATGTCAGGGGTTGGAATGGACCCAAACAGATCATCCAGTCCAAGCTTCCTGTTAGAGCAGGAGCAGACAATCTAGCTCAGGGCACACAGAACACATCCAGACAGGCATGGAAAGGCTCCAGAGAAGGAGACTCCACAACCTCTCTGGGCAACCTGTGTCAGGGTTCTGGGACCCTTGCACTGGTTAGGCCACACCTTGAGTCCTGTGTCCAATTCTGGGCCCCTCAATTGAAGAAGGACATTGAGGTGCTTGAGCATGTCCAGAGAAGGGCAACGAGGCTGGGGAGAGGCCTGGAGCACAGCCCTATGGAGAGAGGCTGAGGGAGCTGGGATTGGTTAGCCTGGAGAAGAGGAGGCTCAGGGGAGACCTTCTTGCTGTCTCCAGCTACCTGAAGGGTGCTTGTAGCCAGGAGGAGGTTGCTTTCTTCTCTCAGGCAAGCAGCAGCAGAACAAGAGGACACAGTCTNAAGAAGTTGCCCCTTGTGTTGAGCTGGAACCTCAGGTGTTGGAGGCTCTCTCACTCCAAATGGTTTTGGGAAGGGGGGAAGTAAAGGAATAAAGAAGAAGAAGAAAAAAAAGACGTGGTGAGATTTGAAGTAAGAGGTGGTGGTGGAGTGGTCTTGGCTTTGGTAATGGTGATTGTGGCCTGGAGGGAGCTGGGCTTGGTTGGATCCGTGTTGGCACTGGGCAAATGTTTGGCATATTGTGTGCATCTGGCACTTGGCAGGGTGGGGATTTGTTGCATCTCTTGGTGAGGAGCATCTCTGGGCAGAGGGGTGGTCAGGTATTGGAACAGTTGCCCAAGGAGGTGATGGAGTCAGCTGGGAAAGAGCAACTCCAAGGATCAGTATAGGTTGGGGACTGAACTGTTGGAATCACAGAGCTAACCAGGTTGGAAAAGGACTCTAGGATCATTGAGTTCAACCTCTCACCTAACCCTTCTAATTAACTAACCCATGGCACTGAGTGCCTCATCCAACCTCCTTTAAAACACCTCCAGGGATGGGCACTCCACCACCTCTCTGGGCAGCCCATTCCAATGCCAATCTCTCTTTCCATGAAGAGCTCCCTAATGTCCATCCTGAACCTGCCCTGGCACAACTTGAGGCTGTGTCCTCTTGTTCTGTCCCTGAATGCCTGGCAGCAGAGCCCAACCCCACCTGCCACAACCTCCCTTCAGGGAACTGTAGAGGAAGGCAGTGAAGGGCAAAAGGCCCTGTGGGTCCTGGTGGATGTGAGGGTGAGCATGAGCCAGCAATGTGCTCTGGTGGCCAGGAGGGAAAATGCCATTCCGAGGTGTATTAAAAGGGCTGTGGTTAGTTGGTTGAGAGAGGTTCTCCTGCCCCTCTGCCCTGCCCTACTGAGGCCACATCTGGAGCACTGTGTCCAGTTCTGGACACCCCAGTTCAAGAGGGACACAACAGCTGGAGAGAGTCCAGCACAGAGCCACAGAGATGCTGAAGGGAATGGAACAGCTCTGTTAGGAGGAGAGCCTGAGGGAGCTGGGGCTGTGCTGCTGGGAGAGGAGAGACTGAGAGGTGACCTCAGCAATGGTTACACATATGTCAAGGTGAGTGCCAGGAGGTTGGAGCCAGGCTCTGCTGGGTGATGCTCACTGACAAGACAAGAGGCAATGGTGGAAGTCGAGGCATAGGAAATTCAATGGAAACATGAGGAAGAATTTTTTCCCTGTGAGGGTGCCAGAGCCCTGGCACAGGCTGCCCAGGGGGGCTGTGGAGTCTCCCTCTGGAGATATTCAAACCCTGCCTGGATGTGTTCCTATGTGATCTGCTCTGGGTGTTCTTGCTCTGGCAGGGGGATAGGACTGGATGAGTTTTTTAGGTCCTTTCCAGCCCCTGACATTTTGTGAGTCTGTGATTCTGGGATCTCTGGAGGTGTTCAAGGTCCATGGAGCCATGGTGGTGTTGGGTTGATGGTTGGACTGTGTGATCTTAGAGGACTTTCCCAACCAAAACTGCTCTATAATTCTATGTGCAGAGAGGCTGCCCAAGGGAAGAGGATGAGTAGGGGAGGCAGCCAGCACTGGATCTGATGCACTCAACCAGGAATCTGCCAGAGTTTCCACAGCTAAGGAATCTCTCACACAGAGAGGCCCCAGGGACCAGCATCCCCTATCCTGAAGGGTAGAATCCATCTCCACCTCTACACAAAGAACCACAAATTTTGTTATGGGTCATAAGTGACCCCAGCTCCTGAAACTCAACTGCTGCATGCCATTTGACACTGCAACCTTCTGCATCCCCACAGCCTGGAAATGTCACAGGTCCCTTTCCCTCTCCTCTCCCTGCTGCTGATTTGGAGGGTCCTGCTGCTGGCTTTTGTTTGCCACATCAAGTGGATATGCTGCTTATTCAGTGTGGAAAATCTGGGGAATGGGAAAGCCTCATCCTGAATCTGAGGTGTGCAAGGAGCCCAGGTGAGTGAAGGAGATGAGGAAGAAGTAGGTGAGGCAGTCGAGAGTGTCTCAGAGCTGGAGGATTTTCCAGAGGAGGGTTGGGAAGATCAATTTGCTCCTGCTCTGGGGATGGAGAGTGGGCACCTGTGGACAAGGAGAGCAGTGCTTTGGTCCTGGAGCAACCCTCTGCAGAGGGATCAGAAAACATCTCTGGCACACTTCCATCTTGTTTGGTGCCCTGTATCCCTCAGGAAACATCACAATGCATAAATCAAGGTAACACTGCCTGCAGTTTGGGGCTGCCCAGTTTCAGAGGGACAGGGATCTGCTAGAGAGAGTCCAAGGAAGGGCTATGAGGATGATGAGGGGACTGAGAACTGCCTGGTGAGGAGAGGCTGAGGGGCCTGGGGCTGCTTAGGCTGGAGAAGAGAAGACTGAGAGGGGATTGAATCAATGTTTATCAATAGCTGAGGGTTGGGGGTCAGGAGGTGGGACAGGCTCTGCTCACTGCTGCCTGGGATAGGCCAAGCAGCAATGGATGGAAGCTGCAGCACAGGAGGTTGCAGCTCAACACAAGGGCAACTTCTTGCCTGGAAGGGTCCCAGAGCCCTGGCACAGGCTGCCCAGAGAGGTTGTGGAGATCCTTCTGTGGAGCCTTTGCAGGCCTGTGTGGATGTGTTGCTGTGTGCCCTGAGCTGCATTGTCTGGTCCTATTCTGGCAGGGGGCTTGGACTGGATGAACTCTTTGGGTCCCTTCCAACTCCTGATATCCTGTGAGGCTGTGAACAACCTCTTAGCAGTGTCATCCCAGGAGGGGGTAGGATGCTCTCTGCTCCTGAGAGCAGAGCTGGACCAAAGGATAATGCGCTGGTAACTCTCTGGTCTGTGCTTCCTTCCCCAGGCAGGTTCCAGGAACCCCCTACTGGACCACAACTTGTCTGATCAGCTCTATCCCAGGCATTACCTCTGCTTCTGTGTCTGCAGTTGTAAACTGAGGCACCTACATTCCTACTTCAAAGCTCTGGGAGCCCCCAGGGGAGGGCAGGGAGATCTCCAGCGACTGGGGCTGCAAAACCCCCAGCCAATAAGTGAGCCCTGATCATACTCTGCCTGTAAGGGAGATTTTTTCTTTTCTGTGCTTGTGATTTTTATGGCTCTTCAGAGTTGGTTCTCAAGCCCTACTCTTATCTCTCTGCTCTCCCTGGGCTAAACTGGTTGTGGCTGCAGGAGCCGAGCATCATCCTGTGTTAAGCAGGGTGAAACCAGGAGGAGTTTGGGGGTTTTAGCTGGTTTGGACCAGACTTCTGACAGCTTTTGCAACATGGTCCTGCTCATCCCTGCTTTGCTTTGCTTGTCAGGGTCCCTCAGAGTGGGAGGGGTGGTCAGGGAGTCTTCTCTCTGCACTTGGTTGTTATTCTGTTGGGTTGTTGTTTTTTTCAGGGTCCCTCAGAATGAAAGGGGTAGTCAGGGAGTCTTCTCTCTGCACTTGGTTGTTTTTCTGTTGGGTTGTTGTGTTGGATTTTTTTTCAGGGTCCTTGAGAGTGGGAGGGGTAGTCAGGAACTCTTCTCTCTGCACTTGGTTGTTTTTCTGTTGGGTTGTTGTGTTGGATTTTTTTTCAGGGTCCTTGAGAGTGGGAGGGGTAGTCAGGAACTCTTCTCTCTGCACTTGGTTGTTTTTCTGTTGGGTTGTTGTGTTGGATTTTTTTTCAGGGTCCTTGAGAGTGGGAGGGGTAGTCAGGAACTCTTCTCTCTGCACTTGGTTGTTTTTCTGTTGGGTTGTTGTGTTGGATTTTTTTTCAGGGTCCTTGAGAGTGGGAGGGGTAGTCAGGAACTCTTCTCTCTGCACTTGGGTGTTATTGTGTTGGGTTGTTGTTGGTTTGTTTTTATTTCAGGGTCCCTCAGAGTGAGAGGGGTGGTCAGGAACTCCTCTCTCTGCACTTGGTTGGTTTTCTGTTGGGTTATTGTGTTGGGTTTTTTTTTTTTTTTTGCAGGGTCCTTGAGAGTAGAAGGGGTAGTCAGGAACTCTTCTCTCTGCACTTGGGTGTTATTGTGTTGGGTTGTTGTTGGTTTGTTGTTTTTTTCAGGGTCCCTCAGAGTGGAAGGGGTAGTCAGGAACTCCTCTCTCTGCACTTGGCTGTTTTTCTGTTGGGTTGTTGTTGGTTTGTTTTTATTTCAGGGTCCCTGAGAGTGGGAGGGGTAGTCAGGAACTCTTCTCTCTTCTCTTGGTTGTTTTTCTGTTGGGTTGTTGTTGGTTTGTTTTTATTTCAGGGTCCCTGAGAGTGGAAAGGTAGTCAGGAACTCTCTGCACTTGGTTGTTTTATTGTTGGGTTGTTGTTGGTTTGTTTTTATTTCAGGGTCCCTGAGAGTGAGAGGGGTGGTCAGGAACTCTTCTCTCTTCCCTTGGTTGTTTTTCTGTTGGGTTGTCGTGGTGGCTTTTTTTTTTTTGTTGTTGTTGTTGTTTTTCAGAGGGAGGCTGCAAGGGAATAAATTGGGAAGTTTACTTCTCGCAGCAAGGAAATAAAAAAGCTCATTCAGAAAGTTAATGATTTATTTTATAGTTTCATTATCAGGGTCACATTACTCAATAGCATTTCAAACATGTCATTTGTACAAACTATGGTAATTAAAATTTATAACGTACTTCATCAGCGGCATATGAATCTTTTAGCCAGCACTCTGCTGTCATATAAACAGTGTAATTTCAGCTGCAATTCACCCTTTATTGGCTCTCATTTGTGATTTAACAGCCATCAATGGCTCTGCTATAAAGAATAAATTAACCATCCGTAAACCTGATGATGACAGGGACAGTCAAACAGGCTTAAACTGCCTCCACCAGCCTCTGGTTAACCAACAGGGATCAACCCCCCGGAGGTGCTGGTGCCAAGGTGTGATTGCTCCTGTGGCTGGGGTGCTGATGGGCATGATGCACATCATCACCGAGGCCTCCAGTGGCTTCCAAAATGGAGATTTGGCTCCCAGGGTCCTGCTGGGTTGTGGAATGATTGAATTGGTTGGGTTGGGAGAGGCCTTTGAGGTCATCCAGTCCAACCAGCAACCCAACCCCACCATGGCCACCAAACTATGGTCCCAAGTCCACACAACCCAACCCCACCATGGCCACCAAACCATGGTCCCAAGTCCACACAACCCAACCCCACCATGGCCACCAAACCATGGTCCCAAGTCCACACAACCCAACCCCACCATGGCCACCAAACCATGGTCCCAAGTCCACAGGTGTCTTGAACACCTTCAGGGATGGGGACTCCACCAACTCCCTTTTTCTTTTTTTCCTCCCCATATAAACATGTTCCAAAGCCAAGCAGAGGTAACTTGTCTCACAGAATGGGTTTTATTCTACCTTAAACTTTGCCAGACCAAGAGAGAAATTTGGGTTGCTACTCAGCTGAGACTTCTGAAGCTTCCTCATTGCAGTTCTCATTCTGTTTGTTTGTTTGTTTGTTTTTGTTGTGGTTTCTTGGGTTTTTTTGTTTGTTTGGTTTTGGTTTTGGGTTTTGGTGGTTTTTTTTTGTTTTGGTTTCTTATTTTTTGAGTGGGAGAGGTACTTGGAGCTGCCCAACCCTTGGCAGCAGGACCTGTAGAAGCACAGAGAACCAGAGTCCTACAACTGCTTCAGCTGGAGAAGATCTCTTAAGATCATCAAGTCCAAACCCTCAACTCAACCCCACCACGGCCACCAAATCATGGCTCCAAGTGCCATGGCCACAGGTTTCTGGAACACCTCCAGGGATGAGGACTCCACCACCTCCCTGGGCAGCCTGTGCCAATCCCTGACCACTCCTGCAGCAAAGAAATCTTTCCTCATCTCCAACCTAACTCTCCCCTGGCACAATTCCAGGCCATTTCCTCTCCTTCTATCACCTAATGCTGGACAGAAAAGACCAAACCCCCCCCACTGCATCCTCCTTTCAGGGAATCATGGAGTGCAAGGAGGTCTCCCCAAAGCCTCCTCTACTCCCAGAAGCCTCCTGCTTCAAAGGAGGAGTTTCAGCCACTTAGTGGCTTTCAAACCCCCTTGCTATGCTTCTCTCTGCAGTGTGAGTCTTGGGATCCCTCCCAGAAGGTTGCAGCTGGGATCTGTCCCACGACCCCTGCACTATCTCACCCCTGCACTATCTCACCCCTGCACTTAGAATCATAGAATGGGAAGGTTGGAAGGGACCTCAAGGATCAGCCAGTTCCAACCCCCTGCCATAGGCAGGGACACCTCCCACTAGCACAGGGCACTCAAGGCCTCATCCAGCCTGGCCTTGAACACCTCCAGGGAGGGAGCAGCCACAACCTCCCTGGGCAACCTGTGCCAGTGTCTCACCACCCTCACTGCAAACAACTTCCTCCTAACATCCAGTCTAAATCTCCCCTCTGCCACTTCAAACCCATTCCCCTTGTCCTGGCATTGCAAGCCCTTGTCAATAGTCCCTCCCCAGCCTTCCTGTAGTCCTCTTCAGATCCTGGACCCACTGCAACCCCTCAGTCCCTGCACCCTCCTGGGACTCAGCAAAACAACAGCCCTCAGGGCTCCCAGATCCTCAACCAGGACCTGATAGGACCTGGGGACTCACTTGGAAACTCCCCAATGTCTGTCACCTCTGTTCCCACAGCCAGAGCCTGCCCATTGCTGTTGAAGAGCTGCAGCCAGACTGGAACAGCCAGGGAGGGTGAGGGGCTGCTGGCACCAACCCCTTCCAACCCTAGCAGGTTTTGTGGCCCTGAGAGCAGACCTGCAACCAGCAGTTTCTTCATTGGAGGCCTTCCTTGCAGCCAACAATTATCCAACAGCTTATTTGTGCCCATCCTTTGCAGAGGGAGCAATCCTTTTTAATGGGATCCCTCGGATGCTTCCAGCTGACACCGTACAAAGCTAATAAATGATATGGATTGGATTTGTTACTGAGACATCTCCAAGGAGCCTGGGTCATACAGGCCAATAAAATTGGCCTCATAAATTTACCCTGACACACAGGATTACTCCAGCATTGCTGAGGTCACCTTCTCACACTGATTTATTGCCAGCCCATGGGTTAATAATACTGTTTACGGGGTTGTTGTTTTCCCCTCCACGTAGCAGATATTAATCAGAGCGTCCCTGGCTTGGCTCAGCTCCGGGGGAGATGCTGGGTGAGGACATGGGGGTGGGAGGTGGGGACACACACACACAGAGCCTGATTTATGTCCTAGGCAAGGAGGGGTTTGTGTTGAAGAGATCATCCAAAAGACCTCTGTGAGAGGAGGTAAACTTTTCCTCCTCTGAGTCTCACAGTGTGGCCCTGGAAGGGGTTTTCATAGAATCATAGAATGGGAAGGTTGGAAGAGACCTCAAAGATCAGTCAGTTCCAACCCCCTGCCATAGGCAGGGACACCTCCCACTAGTACAGCTCACTCAAGGCCTCATCCAACCTGGTCCTGAACACCTCCAGGGAGGTTGTGGAGCGCAGAAGCACAGAATGGGATCAAAGATCACATTCTGTGCTTCTGCGCTCCACAACCTCCCTGGAGGTGTTCACCTGCAGTCTCTGTGTGCAGTTCTGGAGCCCCAAACACAAACAGGACATGGAAGTGTTGGAGCCAGTCCAGAGTAGGCCACCAAGATGCTGAGAGGGCTGCAGCAGCTCTGTGTGAGGACAGGCTGAGTTGGGGCTGTGCAGCCTGGAGAGGGGAAGGCTTTGAGGGGACCTTGGAGTGACCTTGCAGGATCTGAAGGGGGCTGCAGGAGAGCTGGGGAGGGACTATTGACAAGGTCCTGTAGTGGCAGGAGGGGGGGGGATGGGTTTGGAGTGTCAGAGGGGGGGCTGAAAGTGGTTGTTAGGAAGAAGTTGTTTGCAGTGAGGGGGGTGAGACACTGGCACAGGTTGCCCAGGGAGGTCGTGGAGCACAGAAGCACAGAATGGGATCTTTGAACACATTCTCCACGTTCTCCACAAATCCCTCAAGGTGTTCAAGGCTGGGTTGGATGAGGTTGTGAGCAACCTGGGCAGGTGAGAGTTGCCCCAGCCCAACAACTGGATGATCTTGAAGGTCCCTTCCATCTATGACTCTCTGATTTGTTCCTGGGACAGTGAAGCAGCCTCACAGCATCTTCTGTGTGAGAAGAGTCACAGGACTTGTGCAGCTGTGTGGACAGGGAAGAGCAATTCCCACTTGATGTGGTCTTGAGCCAGGGAGCAGCACCATAAACATCCTCTGCATGAGAGGAGCCAAAGGGTTGGGTGCAGATGGAGGGACAAGAGGAGGAAGCTGACCCAGATGTTGAAGTGGAAGCAGTGATGGTACAGCACAACCCATGGGTGAGGTGCAGGAGCCTCCACTCCAGGTCAGTCCTCATGTAGGTGCCTGAGGTGTAGAGTTAAGAGATAAACCTGCAGAATCCCCCAAGCCCAACCAAAGCTGCTGCAGACTTTTACAGCCTTCATCCTGCTCAGGTGAGGCATTCCTCAGTGGGGGTTTGTGTTGCAGGATTTCACTGTTCTGAGCCAGCTAAGCATTATTTGGTACCTCTTGGTGAGTGGTGCACACCAAGCCCCACTGCTGGAGTACAGAAAGTGCCAGCCTGGAGTACAGAAAGTGCCAACCTGGACTCCAGAAAGTACCAGCCTGGACTCCAGCTCCTTTCAAACACATCAGCAGCACTTAAAATCCAGGTAGAGAGAAGCAAATCGTCTTTTCCCTGCCACCAAAGTGCTTCAGGAAGCTACACAAACACCTCCTAAAACTACCCCAGTGGGCTGTAAGTGCATCACTATGTCCTCAGGCACACTTTTGTCCCCAAATGCAGGAGGGGTGGCTCTCTCCCCAGGGTGCCTGAGTGTCCTCTCCCTTAGACATCACCTCCCTGGGCAGCCTGATCCAGTGCATGGGAACCCTTACTGGGAAGAAATTGTTCCTAATATCCACCCTGAACTTCTCTTAGCACAACTTGAGGCTGTTTCCTCTTGTCCTGTGAGAATTGACCAACTCCCACCTGGCTCCAGGCTCCTTTCAGTAGAGAGCAGTGAGGTCTCCCCAGATTAAACAACTTCAGTTCCCTCAGATGTTCCTCACAAGACTTAGGCTGAAGGCCCTGTGAGTCTGTCTGTCTGTGTCCATCACTTCATCCCTGCTGGGCTGATCAGAGAATGGTTTGAGTTGGAAGGGACCTCCAAAGCTCATCCAGTCCAACCCCCCTGCAGTCAGCATCTTCTGCTAGATCACTTTACCCAGAACCCTACCAAGCCTGACCTTGAATATCTCCAAGCATGGACAGGGGGGGAGAGGGGGGGGAGGGAAACTCAGCCCCCTCCTTGGCCAACTTCTTCCAGCGTTCCCCTCCCCTCATGACAAAGAATTTCCTCCCTGTCCCCAGCAGCTCGCTGTATCCCCTGTCCCACAGCCAAGCCCTGGGGCTTTGCAGCTTGGCTCCTGCTGCTTTGTGTTATTTTCACCCTGCCCTAATGGGAGGGGACAGGTGAGATGTGCTTCAAAACACTGTAATCATATTTTAAATGGAAATGAAATGTGTGAATTAAATGTAAATTACAGCCCCATGGAAGGACAATCACTATTAGTTAAGGTCTGACACCTATTTTTGCAGACCTTTCCTAAATGCCACAACTTGTTTCTCCCCACTTGTGACGAGGGTTTGTAATTAGGTGGCAGCTGCTCCTGCAGCCCAGGTGGATGGTGGGGACAGAGGGGGGCCTGTGGCTTTTAAATAGCTCTGGACTGCTCCTTGGAGCTGGGAGATGATGAAGCAGCAGAGAGGTTTTTATTTGGGAGCTCTGGGAAAAAAAGAAATTAAAAAAAAAATCAGCTTTGGTGTTTTCCTCCTGCAAAGGTGAGGGTGGAATGCAAAAGGGATGTTTACACCCAGGCAGTTTGTTGGACTGCTCCCCCATTTGCTTTCTTATTGGGAAAAAAAATGGGTGAGCTGCCACTGAGCTGCAATTCCTGCTTCATCTTTAATCCTGAGCCCATCTGCAGTCCTGGGTGCAGTTCTGGAGCCCCCAACACAAGCAGGACATGGAAGGGTTGGAGCCAGTGCAGAGGAGGCCACCAAGATGCTGAGAGGGCTGCANGTGAGGGTGGTGAGACACTGGCACAGGTTGCCCAGGGAAGTTGTGGATCTCTGATCCCATTCTGTGCTTCTGTGCTCCACAACCTCCCTGGAGGTTTTCAGGATCAAGCTGGATGAGGCCTTGAGTGACCTGTTCTAGCAGGGGATGTCCCTGCCTTTGGTAGGAGGGTTGGCACTGGCTGAGCTCTGAGCTCCCTTCCAACCTAAACCATTCTATGGTTCTATGATTCCTCCCAGCCATGGAATCACAGACTGGTAGGGGTTGGAAGGGACTTTTGAGATCATTGAGTTCAACCCCCCCTGCCAAGGCAGGGCCACCCAGACAAGGTCACACAGGAACACATCCAGTTGGGCTTTGAATATCTCCACCACCTCCCTGGGCAGCCTGCTTCAGCTTGATCACTCTTGCAGCAAAGAAATTTTTCCTCATCTCCAACCTAAGCCTCCCCTGGCACAATTTGGGGCCATTTGCTCTCCTTCTCTCACCTGATCTCTGGGCAGCCTGATCCAGTTCTTCCAGTTCTGCTTCAGCTGGAGAAGATCTCTTAAGATCATCAAGTCCAAACCCTCAACCCAACCACACCATGGCCACCAAACCACGGCCCCAAGTGCCATGATTACAGGTTTCTGGAACACCTCCAGGGATGGGGACTCCACCAACTCCCTGGGTAGCCTGTGCCAATCCCTGACCACTCTTGCAGCAAAGAAATTGTTCCTCATCTCCAATCTAACCCTCCTCTGGCAAACTTTGGGGCCATTTTATCTCCTTCTATCACCTGACCTTAGGGAGAAGAGACCAACTCCACCTCACTGCATCCTCCTTTCAAGGACTTGTACAGAGCAAGGAGATCTCTCCTCAACCTCCTCTTCTCCAGACCAAACAACCTCAATTCTTCAGCTGCTCCTCACCAGCCCTACTCTCTGATGTCCACTGGCATGTCCCAGACCTGGAAGAAGATTTTTATTTTCCACTCCTTAGCTTTCCTTTGCCTGTTTCAACCCAGAAGGATATTCAAGCTTAATTCCTCACCGTATTGCGCTGGGGGAAATCTCTCCTCACATGTTGGAATAATCACAACATTTAATTCTGGTTGTAATTAAAAAAATAATACATAAATAGGCCAGGGAGACAAAAATGTTCTTTTTTTTAAAAAATGGAACTTAAAAAAAAAAAAAAAAGAAAGAAAAAAAAAAAAGCAAGCAAGCAACCAACCAACCAATCCCCTGCCATTTCATTCCTAAAAGGTCAAACTGAAATGCTTTGGCCTTATCGAAATGATTTTCTCTTTTGATTTTTCTTTCCAAATGCAATTTCATCAAAATCAGTGCACTTCCACAAATGCTTCACCTTTGGTGAAATGGCATCTCCTGGCAGGGAAGGGTTTTGTGGGGCAAATTCTAAGCAGCTCTTGTTGGCCACCAGATTCTTGTCGTGGGTGGAAGGGAGGAAACTGGTCGGTGCCCAGTTGTGAGTGTTTCCAGTGCAGACAACTTCCAGGCCAACTGAGTTCTTCCTGCTGGATTTACACTGGGCATTAGGGGAAAGCTGGGGCTCTGCAGCTTGGAGAGCAGAAGGCTTCCAGGAGACCTTGGAGTGGCCTTCTAGGAGCTGAAGGGGACTGCAGGAGGGCTGGGGAGGGATTATTGAGGAGGGCTTGGAAAGGCAGGAAAAGAGGCAATGGGTTTGAAGTGGCAGAGGGGAGATTGAAAGTGGCTGTTAGGAGGAAGATGTTTGCAGTGAAGGTGGTGAGACACTGGCACAGGTTGGCCAAGGTCTTGTCATGCCAGGAGGAGGAGGAATGGCTTTGGACTGGCAGAGGGGAGATTGAAAGTGGATGTTAGGAAGAATTTGTTTGCAGTGAGGGTGGTGAGACACTGGCACAGATTGCCCAGGGAAGTTGTGGAGCACAGAATCATCCAATGTGATCAAAGATCAAAGATCACAATCTGTGCTTCTGTGCCCCACAACAACCCTGGAGGTGTTCAGGACCAGACTGGATGAGGCCTTGAGTGACCTGTTCTAGTGGGAGTTTTGAGGTCCCTTCTGGATGAGCTTTGAGCTCCCTTCCAACTTACACCACGCTATGACTCTAAGTTCTTCACAGTGAGGATGGTGAGACACTGGCAAAGGTTGCCCATAGATGTGGTGAAGGTCTCATTTCAGGAGACATCAGAACCATAGAAACATAAAAGTTGGAGAAGACCTCTAAGATCATTGAGTCCAACCACAACCCAAGTCCCATGACCACTAAATTATAGCCTCAAGCACCACATTGCACACTTCTTGAACACCTCCAGGCATGAGGACTCCACCACCTCCCTGGGCAGCCTGTGCCAATCTCTGACCACCCTTGCAGCAAAGAAATTTTTCCTCCTCTCCAACCTAACCCTCCCCTGGCACAATTTGAGACCATTTCCTCTCCTCCTATCACCTGAGACTGGAGGGAAGGGCCCAACGGATGAGGCTCTAAGCAACCTGATCTAGTTGGAGATCTTCCTGGTGGACAAGATGACTTTTAAGGATTCTCTCCAACCCTCTGCACTCTGTAATTCTGAGAGCAGATCCCAGGAGACCAAAACAGGGCTTCTCTCCACGCTGTCCACAGGCAGCTGGTGCCACGCAGAGCCCAGTCCACACTTAAGCACAGTGCTGGCTCATGCCCCACGGCACAGCAGCATGTACCGACCCTGGTACCCCCAGAGCAACCACTTGTTCTCTTCTGGCAGCAAGGATATGACCAAGGGGAAATGTCTCTCATTCCTATCAGGTGATTCACTGCCCTGGCCTCATGCTGAATCCTCCCTCCTCCTGGAGCCAGAGCGCTGGGAGGATCCAGAGCTTTCCTTCCTATTTTTACAGAGCTTGCAGCACTGTCAGAAAGGAAAGGGTACCATCTGGTTAGCCCTTGTTTACTGCACACCCTGCCAGTTTGAGCTTATTAATCATATTTACCCAAGTATCTTAATTACTCCCTGTCTAGCGACTTGCCTTGCACTCAGCTGTTGACCCGCTCCCCTCCCTTCTCCCTCGCTCTTTTTTTTTCTTCCTTCACCCCCCCCCTCCCCTCCCCTTCCTTCTTTTTAATTCCTTTCTATCATTAATCACAGGAGCAGCGTGGGCAGAGGAATCCATGGCTTGGCTTTCGTTGGTGCTGCTCTCACAGCTCAAGGGCTGCAGATTGTGAGGGTAGTGGAAGGCTGGAACGGGTTGCTCGGGGAGGTGGTTGGGACCCCAGCTCTTGAAGATATTCAAGTTGTGGCTCGACAGAGCTTTGAGCAACATGATGGAATTGAGGATGCCCCTACTGAGGATGCCCCCCAACCCTGGGTGTGTAGGGGGGGTTGGACTGGATGACTTCTAGAAGTGCCTTCCAACCCAGACCATTCAGTGATTCTGCAATCACCGCCAGCTCCTGCCGAACTGCGCAACGCAGGAGGGGCAAGCGGACAGCCTACAACTGCCCTGTTCAGATGGGTGCATGGGGTTGGGAACTACCTGGGCTGGGGCTGGGGGTGCCAGGGCATGCTGGAGGGTGTGAGCTTGCCAGAGAGACACCATTAAAGATGGTAATTTGTTGATCCAGGCTCTCCTGGCGCTCCAGCGCGAGAGTGGCACCGTTTTCTTTACGACCTCATAAAGTCACAGCCGAGAGGCCGATTTGGAAAACAAACTGCCTCAGGTTGACAGATAATTAGATACAGGGGACATATTATATGCCTTTGCATATAAATGTGCTCTGAAGCACGTTGGTTCACCAGAAGTTTAGGCTACAGGAGAAGCAGGTACTCCTGGCACATCAGGATATATGTGGGTAGCCTTCAAACAACGGCTCCGTTTTATGGCCCTTCCGTCTCCTGTTTGCTGAGGTGTGGTGATTGTGATTCACTTTGGAGGCAAAGCTGTCTTGGTTTGATTTGTTTTGGTTTGGATTGGTTAGGTTTGGTTTGGTTTGGATTGGTTTGGTTTGGTTTGGATTGGTTTGAATTTGTTCGGTTTGGATTTGTTTGGTTTGGTTTGGATTGGATTGGGTTGAGGTGGAATGGGTTGGATTGGACTGGGTTTGGTTTGGTTTGATTTGGATTGGTTTAATTTTATTTGATTTATCTTGGGTTGGACTGGGTTTGGTTTGATTTGGATTGGTTTAATTTTATTTGATTTATCTTGGGTTGGGCTGGGTTTGGTTTGATTTGGATTTGTTTAATTTTATTTGATTTGGCTTGGGTTGGACTGGGTTTGGTTTGATTTGGATTGGTTTAATTTTATTTGATTTATCTTGGGTTGGGCTGGGTTTGGTTTGATTTGGATTTGTTTAATTTTATTTGATTTGGCTTGGGTTGGATTGGGTTTGTTTGGTTTGGTTTGATTTGGTTTGGCTTAAGTTGGTTAGGTTGGACTGGGTTTGTTTGGTTTGAATTGAGTTGATTTGGATGGGTTTATGTTGGGTTGGTTTGGGTTGGTTTGGGATGAGTGGATTTGGATGGGTTTGGGTTGAGTTGGGTTGGTTTGGGTTGAGTTGATTTGGGTGGATTTGGGTTGAGTTGAGTTGGGTTGGTTTGGGTTGAGTGGATTTGGATGGGTTTGGATGGGTTTGGGTTGAGTTGAGTTGGGTTGGTCTGGGTTGAGTTGAGTTGGGTTGGTTTGGGTTGAGTGGATTTGGATGGGTTTGGGTTGAGTTGATGTGGGTTGGTTTGGGTTCAGTGGATTTGAATTGATGTGGGGTGGGTTGAGTTAATTTGGACGACTTGGGTTGAGCTGATTTGTGTTGGGTTGGGTTGGACTGGCACAGACTAAATTGGATTGGGTTCATTTGGGTTGATTTTGACTTGTTTGGTTTGGTTTATTTTGGGTTAGTTTGAGTTGATTTGTGTTGCTTTAGCTGGGAATAGATTGGTTTTGTTTTGGTTGTGTTGTGTTGGTTTCGGTTGGATTGGGTTGATTTGGGCTGGTTTTGGTTGGGTTGATTTGGGTTGGTTTTGGTTGGGTTGATTTGAGTTGGTTTGGTTTCAGTTGATTTGAGTCAGTTTGGGTTGATTTGGTGATTTCTTTTACCCCAGCAGCCTTCTGAGCTTCCTCCTCCCCACGTGTTTTGAGTCTCAGATTTTCAGCTGCTGTGCTTGCAGGAAGGAGAGGCTGAGCAGGGCTCCATTACTATTATTACTATTTTGCTGTTAATATATCACATCTCAACCTCACTCTTCCCAGGAGCAAGCCTGCTGAGAGCAGCAGAGCAATTCTGCAATGACACAGCCCTTGTATTTACACAGCAATTCCACATCCTGCTCCCCCAGCCCCAAACCACGAAGTCTGGGGATATTAAACCAAAACAAACCAGTAGGGTTTCTTTTTATGCCCTTCAAGATTTAAAGTGTCATCCAGCCATGCTGTCAAGCTCTCAGGGTTTGCTTTTCCAAATGAAAGCCAAGATCCCTGTGCCACCAGGGTTCTTGCTGGGGTTTTTGCAGAGCACAAGGGACTGACCAGGTTTTGCATGTGTGGCTGCACACCCCTCTGCTCACCTCTCCCGTGGTTTCCTCCCCCTCTGAATCAGACCTGAGATAACCTCTCTTTCCCAGCTCCCCCCACACATCCCTCTATTTTGGGGGTGAGGCAGAAAATGTCAATTAAATGGCCATGTGCTCAAGGAAAAGCTTCACTATCAAATTCCTTCTCCCCCAGACAGGGAAGAGCAAAACATGTGTGGGAAAGATAAAGCTGTCAGAAAAGGAAAGGGAGAAACAACCCCAACCCTCAACCCCCAGCAGCCCCCATGGAAGGAGGTGATATAAATAAATCTGCTGTCACTTTGATGAATTAGATCTTTTGTTAATTAGGATACATTGATTTAAAGGTTGTTGGCCAGACAAGGCCTATTTCCTTTCACTTCCATCCCAAACTACAGCCTGGGATGGCAGCAGCACATCTGCCTCCTGGCCTTCCCTTCCCTCCTTATTCTGGAGCCCCCAACACAAGCAGGACATGGAAGTGTTGGAGCCAGAGCAGAGGAGACCACCAAGATGCTGAGAGGGCTGCAGCAGCTCTGCTGTGAGGACAGACTGAGAGAGTTGGGGCTGTGCAGCCTGGAGAGGAGAAGGCTTCCAGGAGACCTTGGAGTGGCCTTCCAGGATCTGAAGGGGGCTACAGGAAGGTTGGGGAGGGACTATTGAGAAGGGCTTGGAATGGCAGGAGGAAGAGGAATGGGTTTGAAGTGTGAGAGGGGAGCTTGAAAGTGGCTGTTAGGAAGAATTTGTTTGCAGTGAGGGTGGTGAGAGACTGGCACAGGTTGCCTAGGGAGGCTGTGGAGCACAGAATGTGATCTTTGATCACATTAGGTGATTCTGTGCTCCACAACCTCCCTGGAGGTGTTCAGGACCAGGTTGTTTGAGGCCTTGAGTGACCTGTTCTAGTGGGAGGATTGCCTGCCTATGGTGGGGGGTTGGCACTGGTTGAGCTTTGAGGTCCCTTCCAACCTAAACCATTCTGTGATTCTATGATTTCCACTTTGCTTGCAAAAAGAAGGCTGGACAATGCCCTCCCTACCCCCCTCTACCAGTTGTCCTACATGATCTCCATGGGTCCCCTGTGATTCTGTAATTCTCTATTTACATCATCCCCATCCCTACTTCTTCCTATGGTCCTGACTCTGTGATTATTTCCATCATCCCTCATTCCTGCTCCTTCCTGTGGTCCTGATTCAGTGATTCTCTGTTTGTACCATTCTCCATCCCTGCTCCTTCCCGTGGTCCTGGCTCTGTGATTCTCTGTTTGTACCATTCTCCATCCTGCTCCTTCCCATAGTCCTGACTCTGTGATTCTCTATTTCCATCATCCCCCATCCCTACTCCTTTCCGTGGTCCTGATTCTGTGATTCTCTCTTTGCATCATTCTCCATCCCTGCTCCTTCCTGTGGTCCTGACTCTGTGATTCTCTGTTTACATCATCCCCATCCCTGCTCCTTTCCGTGGTCCTGATTCTGTGATTCTCTCTTTGCATCATTCTCCATCCCTGCTCCTTCCTGTGGTCCTGACTGTGATTCTCTGTTTACATCATCCCCATCCCTGCTCCTTTCCGTGGTCCTGATTCAGTGATTCTCTGTTTGCATCATTCTCCATCCCTGCTCCTTCCTGTAGTCCTGGCTCTGTGATTCTCTGTTTACATCATCCCCATCCCTGCTCCTTTCCGCGGTCCTCTCATCCTTCCAGGCTTTGCAGGTTTCCTCACCGCCTCTTTGTCGTCACTTGAACATCAGCGAGTCCGAGGCAGAGAGGAGGAGAGAAGAGAGGGGGGAGGTGGAGGAAAAAAAAAAAAAAAAAAAGAAAAGAAAAAAAAAAGAAAAAACTGCTGTGCTGTGTGGATTATTGTGTGTTTGTCATCTGGAATGGGATAAGCTGTAGGTACAGCATCTCCCAGCGGTGATTTATGGCCCCTGTCAGGCAGCCCCAGCGCTTTGTCTGCTGTAGCGTGGAGGATGAATGCGGAGCTGTCAGCCCGGGCAGGGCAGGCTCTGCTCTGGCGCTGCTCCTCGCTCTCGCTCCCCATTTCACGCCGCTGAACATAAACAATCTTTTGTAAACCTGACAGTCACACGAGCTCCTCTGGAAACAGAGAGCACCAAGCTATGACTCGCCTTTCATTACCCCATTTCCTCGGCGCTGCGGAAAAGCTCTCCAGGAAGACAGGGGAAGGGAAGACCTCGAGGACCAGAGAAAGAAAGAGAGAGAGAGAAACTGCAAACACCCAGGCATGGACTGCTGGAGAGAGGCCAACAGGAGCTGCGAGGATGCTGAGGTGACTGGAAACTGTGAGGAGGAGAGGTTGAGAGGCATGGGGCTGCTGAGCCTGGAGAAGTGCAGCCCCAGAAGGGATCTGCTCAATGCATATAAGGGTAGAGGTCATGAGGATGGGGCTTGGCTCTTGTCAGCAGTGCCCAGTGACAGGGCACTGGCACTTTGTACCCAGGGCAATGGGTGCAAACTAGAACCCAGGGCAATGGGTACAGACTAGAACCCAGGGCAATGGGTGCAAACTAGAACCCAGGGCAATGGGTACAGACTAGAACCCAGGGCAACGGGTGCAGACTAGAACCCAGGGCAGTGGGTACAGACTAGAACCAAGGGCAGTGGGTACAGACTAGAACCCAGGGCAATGGGTACAGTCTAGAACCCAGGGCAGTGGGTACAGACTAGAACCCAGGGCAACGGGTACAGACTAGAACCCAGGGCAGTGGGTACAGACTAGAACCAAGGGCAGTGGGTACAGACTAGAACCCAGGGCAATGGGTACAGTCTAGAACCCAGGGCAGTGGGTACAGACTAGAACCCAGGGCAATGGGTACAGACTAGAACCCAGGGCAATGGGTACAGACTAGAACCCAGGGCAGTGGGTACAGGCTAGAACCCAGGGCAGTGAGTACAGACTAGAACCCAGGGCAATGGATACAGACTAGAACCCAGGAGGTTTCACTCGAACTTAAGGACAAACTTCTTTGGTGTGAGGGTGTTGGAGACTTGGAGCAGGCTGCCCAGAGAGGTTGGGGACTCTCCTTCTCTGAACACTTTCAAAACCCACCTGGATGTGTTCCTGTGCAACCTGATCTAGGTAAACCTGCTTTAGCAGGGGGAGGGCTGGAGTGGATGACCTGCAGAGGTTCTTTCCGACCCACTCTGTTCTGTGATTCTTCACTGAGGAGTGGTCAGGAATTGGCACAGGCTGCCCATGGAGATGGTGGAGTCCCTCTGCCTGGAGGTGTTCAAGAAATCTATGACTTGGGGCCATGTTTTAGTGGCCATGGTGGGGTTGGGTTGATGGTTGGACTCAAGGATCTTTGAGATCTTCTCCAACCAAAACAATCCTTTGACTCTATTACTCTTTTCATGAGCAGTCATCAACTCTTTGGCAGAGGTCCCCAGGCATCGCTTGAGAACTGGAGCTGGATGCAGTAGAGAATGTCCAGACCACCCTCTTGAAGTTGTCCTCATGTCCCCTCCTGATGCAGAAGGGACTCCTCATGGTTCTGGGAACTGAAGGAAGAGGAACCTGTGGCTGTGGTTTGGCTCCACAGCAAACCCGAGCGAAGGGCTGCAGAGAGCTAACGGGAAAACAGAGACACCCTAGGGCCTGCTGCAGGGCAACAACATCTCAGCTACAACCTTCCTGAAACTGACAATTGGCCAACAACATAAGACTGTCCCATTTTGGGAGCTGGAGCTACCAGCTCCTCCTTAAGGTGGCAGAGAGCTGGGCCAAAAAACCAAGAGCAGCTCCAGCCACTGAGTGTCCTCTTGGCTCCTGCTGCCCTCAGCTCCTCACTTTTCATCACTAAGAAAAAAAAAAACAAACCCAAACCAAACTTACTGGATCTGCCCAGCCCTGGGGGTGCCCCAGCAGCTGTGAGTGCCTGGCTGGTGCTGCCTTGTGCCATAGTTTAGAGGAACAGCTGCAGCCTTGCTGGGAACATTTCTTCACTGACATGCTCCTTCCGTTCACGGCTCTGGCATTCCGCTCTCTGTCCTCCCAAATCCTTCCCCGTGACTTTCAGACTGGGGGGTGAGTGTGTGTGAGAGTGTGTGAGTGTGTTTGTGGAGGAGGGAAATAGCTTGCAAAATAGTTTGCTGTTTTTCTTTTCCAGATGGTTTGTTTTGGAAGCTCCTCGCTGTAAGCCTAAGAGCGGAGCCTTGAACATCTGCTGAGGAGGAGCCTGTGTGGTATAAATGCAAAGAGGCTGCTGGAAGGGCACGTTTGGGGAGGGTCTCACTGCCCCCAGCATGGGGGCACAGGTGGGGCTTTGCATGCTGGGGTTGCAGGAGGGCACAGAGGATTCTCCTGGCCTGGCTTGCACCCTCTGCTCTGGTGAACTCCGTGGCTGCACTTTGAGTGTCACAGAACACAGAACGCATCGGATTGAAAGGGACCCTCGAAGGTCATCTTGCAGTCAGCAGGGACACCTCCAGCTACATCAGGCTGCTCACAAACCTTGTTTGGCCTGGAAAGACTCCAGGGATGGAGCCTCAACCACATCTCAGGGCAACTTATTCCAGCATTTCATCACCCTGGTTGCAAAGAACTTCCTCCTTATGTCCAACCTAAAGCTGCCCTGCTCACCATGTGTTTTTGTGCGTGTCAGGAGCACCCAGAGCTGAGGGAAACACTCCCTGGTTAAAAGCCTGCATCAGCCTGAACAAGCAAACGAGCTGGTGCCTGATACTGTGGCCTTTGCAATGCCTTTAGAAGCAATTATGTACCCTTGTGAGCACAATGGAGCTGCTACGTGAGTGACAGCAGCTGTGCTGAGAGCAGCTCTGTTAGAGGCTGGGAGGGTCAACCCTGACCATGCTGGAAGCTGGTGGGAACGACAGAAAAGATGAGTAACCAGTTCAAGGGATCAGTGACAGGAAAAGGAACTTTCCTGGCAGGTTGCTGGTGAAGTCTGTCAGCTCAGGGCTGAGCTGTTCAGAGAATCACAGAATTGTTTGGGTTGGAAAAGCTCTCACAGATCATTAGACCCAACCCCTCCACAGCTACTAAATCATGTGCAAAAGTGCCATGGCCACAGATTCCTTCAACACCCCCAGGGATGGGGACTCCACCACCTCCCTGGGCAGCCTGTGCCAATCCCTGACCACTCTTGCAGCAAAGAACAGGAAACCCAAAACCTTCCTAACAACCTCATGGAGAGTCTCCATAGCTGTGCCAGTGCTGCTGGGTTTGCTGGGAAGGGCCAAACTGGCCAGACCTGAGCCTCACCAGGGCAGAGTAGAGGTGAGGGAGAATCTTCCTTGACCTGCTGGCCACACTCCCTGCCCCCTAGTAGACCTTTGGCCTTCTTGCCCATGAGGGCACATTGCTGGTTTGCTGTACAACCATGAGGCAAGACCCAAGCCTCACTCTGGCTGTGCTGTGATTTTCTCCCCTGCAGATTTCTCCCTCAAAAAGCCAGAGTATTCTCCAGGAAAGGTCCCAGAAAGCTCTTCCCTTAGGCTGTTCTGCCCCTAAGGTGCTATGTTTCACCAAAAGTTCATTTGCAGCTTCCATCAATCTGTTTTTTCCCTCCCATCACCTACAAACAACTTTCTGGCCTTACTTCGGAACAAATCCAGAAACGCCATGGGAAGTGAGCTACTTGCAGAGAAATGGTTGCTGAGGGTTTGGAGGGCAGGAAACCAGGGAACTCAGTGGTGGTGCTGAGATGGCTGGTTTGGAGGGCAGGGAACCAGGGAACTCAGTTCTGGTGCTGAGATGGCTGGTTTGGAGGGCAGGGAACCAGGGAACTCAGTGGTGGTGCTGAGATGGCTGGTTTGGAGGGCAGGGAACCAGGGAACTCAGTGGTGGTGCTGAGATGGCTGGTTTGGAGGGCAGGGAACCAGAGAATTCAGTGGTGGTGCTGAGATGGCTGGTTTGGAGGGCAGGGAGCCAGGGAACTCAGTGGTGGTGCTGTGGTAACTTGTTTGGAGGGCAGAGACACCAAACAGCTCAGTGTGGAGCGGAGGTGGTTGGTTTGGAGGGCAGAGAAACCAAACAACTCAGTGATGGAGCTGTCTGATGTTTCTTCAGAACAAAATAATTGCCTCTGAGTCCAGTTTTGGAGCCTCTGTTACAAGAAGGATCTGGACATGCTGAAAGGTGTCCAGAGAATGGCCATGAGGATGAGCAGAGGGATGGAGCTGCTCTGCTATGAGAACAGACTGCAAGAGTTGGGACTGTTCAGTCTGGAGAAGAGAAGGTTCTGAGGAGACCTTACTGTGGCCTTCCAGGATCTGCAAGGGGCTACAGGAAAGCTGTGGAGGGACTTTTTAGGGTGTCAGGTAGTGATTGGACTGAGGGAAATTGAGCAAAACTGGAAGTAGGTAGATTCAGATTGAATGTTAGGAGGAAGTTCTTCACCATGAGAGTGCTGAGACACTGGCACAGGTTGCCCATGGAGGTGGTGAAAGCCTCATCCCTGAAGGTGTTTAAGGCCAGGTTGGATGTGGCTCTGAGCAACCTGCTCTGGTGTGAGGTGTCCCTGCCTGTGGCAGGGGTGGTGGAGTTGGCTGATCCTTGAGGTCCCTTCCAGCCCTGACAATTCTGTGCTTCTGTGATCACTGCATGGAAAAAAACCCAGGACCAGTTGATCCTCCTGGTGGCAAGTGTGGCTGAGAGTGGAGGATGCCAGGCCCCAGCTGGCACCATTTCTCCCCATGCCACACAAACCTATTTCCATGCAGACAATTGATTCTTTTCTCCTGCAGCTCCACTTGCTGTGCACAGGAGTTATGGGGCCTTGCACACCTGTGAAAGAAACATTATCCTCAGCCTTCAAGGGTGAAGCATCTTATATTTAGCTGGACTAAATAATGCTTCTTCTCTATCTTTCATATCAGGATTTAAGAGCACCCTGGAGCTACAAAGTTTATTAGAACCCGTAAGAAGAACTGTACGATAAACGGGACAACCGTGGCCATAAACCCACACCTTGAAGTTGTAACAAATCCTGGGATGTTGAAGTAGGACACAGTCTTGTCTCAGTCAGCAGAAAGGTGAAGAAAAAAAAAAAGGAAAGAAAGAGAAGAAATGCAAACTTAAGCAGAAAAGAGACCTGGAAATATAGAGGAGAAGAAAGGGAGAAATAATAATGCTGAAAAGGAGCAGGCAGCTTGCAGAGCCCTCCCAGCAGGAGCCCTGGGGCAGGCACCCACATGATAAAATGCAGCTCAGATTAATGGGGAGAGAGGAAGGGGAGCCTGCAGGAGGAGAGGGAAGGCAAGGTGAAAGGAAGAAGGAGCTAGGGGGATTTATGAGGTGCTTGCTCAGGCAGGGTCATTCACAGCAGCACAGGTGAGAGGCTGCTCATGTGGTGAGGTGAGATGGACATGTCTGATGAGATGAAGGGGTCCACAGCCCTCCCTCCCTCCAACCAACTCTCCCTCCCTCCACCCACCCATCCACCCATCCATCCATCCACCCATCCACCCATCCATCCATCCATCCTTCCTTCCTCTCTCCCTCCCTCCCTCCATCCACCCATCCATCCATCCATCCACCC
>VWZE01018098.1:7272-19701 GCA_013396675.1 Eubucco bourcierii
CGGTCCGCGCTGCCCCTGCCTGCCCCCCGCCCGCCCGGCCGCGCTGCCCCTGCCTGCCCCCGGTCCGCGCTGCTCTTCTCCGCAGATCTGCTGAGCTGCCGCTCGAGACTCCTGTGCAAGCTCCTGACTTTCCCTCCCCGTGTTCGAATGTGTTCCTCAGTCGCTTTGCAGAGGTCGATGCTGATTTTCTCTGTGTTGCAGCAGCGGTGCAAAGATGATCATCCCGGTTAGGTGCTTCACCTGTGGCAAAATAGTTGGAAACAAGTGGGAAGCCTACCTTGGCCTTCTGCAAGCAGAGTACACAGAAGGGTGGGTATCAATTCTTGTGTCTTCCTGAACTCAGTTGAGGTGGGATGGTGCAGGATCATAGCCTTACAAAATAGCTGTGAAGAGACTAAAAGTGATGCATGTGTTCTGAGGCTGAACAGACTGGGGGAGGAGGTGATAGAAAGCAGCCCTGCAGAAAAGGGTTTTGGGGTGCTGGTGGGGGAGAAGCTGGACAGGATCCAGCACTGGGCCCTGGCAGCCCAGAAGGCCAAGTGGAGCCTGGGCTGCAGCCGAAGTTGTGTGGGCCGAGCTGGAGAGAGGGGATCCTGCCCCTCTGCTCTGCTCTGGGGAGAACATAGCTGCAGGGCTGGGGCCAGGTCTGGAGCCCCCAACACAGGAAGGACATGGACCTGATGGAGCAGGTCCAGAGGAGGACACGCGAATGATCAGAGGGTTGAAGCACTTCTGCTCTGAGGACAGTCTGAGGGAGCTGGTAGTGTTCAGCCTGGAGAAAAGAAGGCTCCAAGGAGATCTAATAGCCTGAAGGGGGCCATAAGAAGGCTGCAGAGAGACTGTTTGCAAAAGCCTGCAGGGACAGGACGAGAGCAATGGCTGCACAGCAAAGCAGAGCAGAGCAGCTTGAGATTGGCTGTGAGGAACAAGTTGTGCAGCAGGAGGCTGCTGCAACACTGCAGCAGGTTGCCCAGGGAGGTGGTTGAGGCTCCATGCCTGAAGACACTCAAGGTGAGGCTGGGCAGGGCTGTGGGCAACCTGCTCTAGTGGAGGATGTCCCTGCTGAGTGCAGGGGGACTGGATGAGCTTTGAAGGTCCCTTCCAACCCAGACCATTCTATGATTAAACCAGAGGTTAGGAATGATAATAGGTGAGAAAGTGCTCATTTACCTGCTGAAGCTGTCTGGGTAGCAGTGTGGAAGCTGCCAAGCCATAAGCTTTATACCCAAAAAATATCTCAAGTGTTTTTAACTCTGTATGGAATGGGAAAGAAAGAAAGAAGCAATACAGAGAACTTTGATACTGCTCATGGCTTAAAGAGGTAAGAAAGAAGTCACAAGAGTAGTGCCAGCAGTGTACACAGCTTCTAAAAAGCATTTCCTGCTTGCTCCCCAGAATCTGTTTTGCTGGGGGAAGGGGAGCTTTAAGTGCTCTAGGTACCTGACTGATAGTCCTGGTAATTCTCTCTGGAGATGTTTGTGTTTTGCACTCACAGAATTGCCTTCTGATAGTGCAAGGAGGGTCTGGCTGTGGTGGGACTACTTCAGGGGGTTTCAGAAGTATGAAGGGAGAAAAAAAAAATATCTCCACAGCTGCTTGCAGCTCAGAGAATCATAGAATGGGTTGGGCTGGATGGGACTTTAAAAGATTATCTAAGTAAGAAAGATTTTTAATCTTCAGTTCAGTTTTCTCCAAGTCATTCACAGAATGGGTTGGGTTGGAAGAGAGCTTGAAGACCATCCAGTTCCAACCCCCTGCCGTGGGCAGGGATACCTCTCACCATCAAGGGTTGCTCAAGGCACTCACAGAATGAGTTGGGTTGGAAGGCACCTTGAAGATCATCTAGTGCTAAGCCCCCTGCCATGGGCAGAGCTTGGAACCAGATGATCTTCAATCTTCTACCAGCCCAGGTTGCTCAGGGCACTCACAGCATGAGTTGAGTTGGAAGGGACCTTGAAGATCTCTAGTTCCAAGCCCCCTGCCATGGGCAAAGCTTGGAACTAGATGATCTTCAGTCTTCCACCAGCCCAGGTTGCTCAGGGCCTCATCCAGCCTGGCCTTGAACACCTCCAGGGAGAGGGCATCCACAACCTCCCTGGGCAGCCTGTTCCAGGGTCTCCCCACCCTCTCTGTAAAGATCTCAAAGGTCTCTTCCAGCTGCTGATTGGTACAGGGACTAATGGCTGCCATCAGAGGAGCTGCTGGAGTTGGGCTCCATGCAGTTAGATTGTACTGCCTGGAGCCAAAGAACCTTTTACAATGGTCCAGCTTGTGCAGAGGCTTCCTGTCAATCATCTGTATGTTAGAGACGTCTCTTGTCAACATTCCTCTGCAGGAGAATTGCAAATTTCAGGGAGTTACATCTGTTGTGAAGAGCAACTGCTGGGGCTGGTGCCCTGCAGCCCCTGGATCTGGAGACCTGAGATCAGTCGTGGTTCCTGGATGCCAGGCTCTGAAGGGGTGTCAGACAGGCATCGTGGTTAATGGGTTGGTGTCACTGATCCTTCTGAGGTCTGGCAGCCAGAGCTGTTGCAGGCACAGGCAGTGGTTTGGGCCAGGATGACTCACAGGTTCTCTCCCCAGCTGTCAGAACCTGGAGCAGTCGCTCAGCAGGAGCTGAGTGGAAAGGTGCAAAACACAGAGGTGCCTCGGTGAGAGTCTGCAGGAGGTGTGGGCTGCAGTTCCACAGTGACCTGACGGAGGAGCTGGGCAGGATTCCAGCTCTCCTCAGAACCAGCATCCCAGCCACGTGTGGGGCAATTTGCACTGGGACTCACCTTCAGCTTCCTTCCCTCTCTCAGCCTTTTAGCATGGATTAGATCACAAATGTCCTGTGAAGCAGGCAGGAGTCACACAGGTGTTGCAGTGGTGCTGGGGTGCTGCCAGCAGCATGGACAGCAGAGCTTGCAGAGCCACAGAATGCATGGGTGGGAAAGGACCCTCCAAGGGCATCCTGCAGGCAGCAGGGACACCTCCAGCCAGAGCAGGCTGCACAGGGACACAAGGGACATACAGGGCTGCAAGGCTGAGCTTGAAGGGCTCTAGGGATGAGGCCCTGGGCAGCCTGTGCCAGTCTTTCCCCACCCTCACTCTGCACAACTTCCTCCTGAGCTCCAACTTAACTCTGCCGTGCTCCAAAGCATTGCCCTCAGCCTGTCCCCACAGCCCCTTCTCAACAGTCCCTCCCCAGCATGATGTCCCTTCAGCTGGGGGCTGATGTTGTTGGTTGGAGGGCAGAAGGGCTCTGCAGCAGGACCTCAACCGCCTGCACAGATGGGCAGAGTCCAAGGGGATGGAGCTCAACAAATCCAAGTGCCAGGTGCTGCACTTTGGCCACAACAACCCCATGCAGAGCTACAGGCTGGGGTGGCAGTGGCTGGAGAGCAGCCAAACNNNGCTTGAGTGTGTCCAGAGAAGGGCAACGAGGCTGGGGAGAGGCCTGGAGCACAGCCCTATGGAGAGAGGCTGAGGGAGCTGGGATTGGTTAGCCTGGAGAAGAGGAGGCTCAGGGGAGACCTTCTTGCTGTCTACAGCTACCTGAAGGGTGGTTGTAGCCAGGAGGAGGTTGCTTTCTTCTCTCAGGCAAGCAGCAGCAGAACAAGAGGACACAGTCTCAGGCTGTGCCAGGGGAAGTTTAGGCTGGAGGTGAGGAGAAAGTTGTTGCCTGAGAGAGTCATTGCCTGCTGGAATGGGCTGCCCAGGGAGGTGGTGGAGTCAGCGTCCCTGGAGGTGTTCAAGGCAGGTTTGGACGTGGCACTTGGTGCCATGGTCTGGTCTGGAGGGCTGTGGGAATGGCTTGGGCTTGATGATCTTTGAGGTCTCTTCCAACCTTGCTGATACTGTGAGACTGTGATATTGAAATGCAGCTCTGAGGTCTCCCTGGAGCCTTCTCCAGGCTGAACAGCTCAATTCTTTCAACCTGTCCTCACAGGATAGGCTCTGCAGCCCTCAGATCATCTTCAGGGCCTGCTGAGAGAGGCTCTTCCTTATTCCTGTGTCCAGAGGCTATTCAGTGCCTTCATGCTGCCTTCTGCCATCCAGGTAGCAGTGGACAGGCCTGAATTATTTGCCACGTTTCAGAACTCTGTTCCTGCTGCTACATTCTTAACCTCTTGGCTGATCAGAACTTAACCAGATCAGCTCCTCTCCTCTGCAGCCTAGTGCAGAAAACCTTCCTTTGTGAAAGGAGCAGTGAGTTTTAATGGAACCACTTAGTGGAGGTTTGAACTGCACCAGGTTTTAAGTCTCTTCCCAGCTGTAGAGACTGAAATGTAATTTCCCAACCCAAACTACTTGTGCCACACTTAACATTGCTGTTTCACAACCAAATTTATCCTCACAGGTGGAATAGCTCAGAGGAGGAAATTCCTGAGAGTTCCTGTGGGAGGTTTGCAGAATTGCTTCTGAAAGTTTAGATTCACAGAGTGGGTTGGGTTGGAAGGGACCTTAAAGCTCATCCAGTTCCAACCCCACTGCCATGGGCAGGGGCACCTCCCACCAGCACAGGTTGCTCGAGGCACTCATAGAATGAGTTGGGTTGGAAGGGACCTTAAAGATCATCTAGCTCCAAGCCCCCTGCCCTGGGCAAAGATTGGAACTAGATGATCTTCAATCTTCCACTAGCCCAGGTTACTCAAGGCCTCGTCCAGCTTGGCCTTGAACACCTCCAGGCAGGAGGCAGCCACAACCTCCCTGGGCAGCCTGTGCCAGTCTCCCCCCAGTCTCAACAATTTCTTCCTCATCTCCACTCTCAATCTCCCAGCTCAAAGCCACTGTCCCTTGTCCTGGCACTCCCAGCCCCTGTCCAAAGTCCCTCCCCAGCTCTCCTGGAGCCCCTTCAGGTGCTGCAAGGCTGCTCTAAGATCTTCCTGGAGCCTTTTCTTCAGGGTGAACAGCCCCAACTCTCCCAGCCTGTCCTTCTCCAGCCCTCTTATCATCTTGGTGGCCTCTGGATCCTCTCCAGCAGCTCTGGGTCCTTCTTGTGCTGAGGGCCCCAAATGTGGATGCAGTGGTGCAGGTGGAGTCTCAGCTCCCTGAAAGCTGAGCAGCTGTGTCAGGCAGAGGCCATCCTCAGCAGCACATCCTCTGCTCTGCAGGCAGACACCCTGGCAGCAGCAGCACATGGGCAAGAGCATCACCAGTGCATGCTGCTCATCTCTTAGTTTGAGCTGTAAACAAGTTCCCCTCCCTGAGTAAGCTCAAAGTAATGTCTGTGTTGCTTAGGAACACGTAGAGGAGGTTCTGACTCACTCCATCCATGGTGGTTTCTTTCTGTTGCTGTCCCTTCCCAGGGATGCTCTGGATGCCCTTGGCCTGAAGAGGTACTGCTGCCGCAGGATGCTGCTGGCCCACGTGGATCTGATTGAGAAGCTCCTGAATTATGCACCCTTGGAGAAATGAGAGGAGGAAAATCCCTCTGCTGCAAGCCAGGTGGAACCTCTCTCCTTCTAGGCTTGGAGCTGGACTGAAGGATGGAAGGATGGAAGCCACCTGTGGTGCAAGCATTGAGAGATGTTTGCCTGCTGGAGGAAACACCACCCCTGAGCCTCTGGGACTTCTTGGCAGGAAACAAAGCAGAGATAATGTCCATTTCACCAGCGTTTGGATGTTGCTTTTCAAACCTCCCTTCAGAGTTGCACTGTGACCTTTTCAATCCGTCTGCCAGCAAAACCAAATATTTGTTGATGTAGGAAAATTAGGATATTTTGTGCTGAAATAAAGGAGCTCTTTCCCCATAGCTTTTCTGCAGCTTCCTGGACAGTGAGTGGTGGGTTTGGAGCTTGCTGTTGGCTTGTGCTGCAAACTTGATACCATCACACAGTGCCAGCCTGGAAGGGACACCCCAGGATCATCTGCTCCAACCTTTTTAGGGGATGGTGGTGCTCTAATGAGCTGAGTCTTCAGCCTGGCTAGGGTAGGGGAATCTACTGCTACCCTTGGGAGATGATTCCATTATTACTTGGAGTTCAAAAGTACTGCCCAGGGAGGCTGTGGATGTCCCCTTCCTGGAGGTGATTGAGGTCTTGAGCAACCTGGGCTAGTGGGAGGTGTCCCTGCCCATGGCAGGGGAGCTGGGACTGGATGAACTTTAAGGTCCCTCCCAACCACTTCCATGGATGTATGAATACCACAGAGACCTCTAAAGATATTCTGAAGGACACATCTGTGTGGCTGTCAGCATCCCAAGCACACAGCACCACCCAAGGGTCCTAACTAGTGAGGCAGAAGAGTCTCTGCTCCACAGACACAGCCAGAGGTGGTCTCTGCCACCTCCTCAAGCACACAGCACCACCCAAGGGTCCTAACTAGTGAGGCAGAAGAGTCTCTGCTCCACAGACACAGCCAGAGGAGGTCTCTGCCACCTCCTCAAGCACACAGCACCACCCAAGGGTCCTAACTAGTGAGGCAGAAGAGTCTCTGCTCCACAGATACAGCCAGAGGAGGTCTCTGCCACCTCCTCAAGCACACAGCACCAACCAAAATCTATCTCTAGAGAGGCAGAAGAGTCTCTGCTCCACAGACACAGCCAGAGGGAGTCTCTGCCACCTCCTGAAGTGTCAGGCAGTGATCTTTACATCTAGCACACTTCAACTCTTACGGAAAAACAATTGCATCTTCTGGCATGTCCCTGGGACTGTGATGGCAATCCAGGCTGAGGGGTGAAGGGCTGGAGAGCAGCCCTGTGGAGAAGGACTTGGGGTGCTGGGGGTGCAAAGCTGGAGAGGAGCCAGCACTGAGTGGTGCCAACCCAGCCCCAGCATGTCCCAGCAGCAAAGGCAGGGAGGGGATTCTGCCCCTCTGCTGAGACCCCCCCCCTTCCCATGGCAATAGGTTTGGAACTGAATGATCTGTAAGGCCTCTTCCAACCCATTCTGTGAGTCTAGAAACTAAGCAGAGGAGTTGGAAAGGTGGGACTGAAGTGAGGGTCCCAGCAGCAGGGAGGTGCAGGGGGATTGGTTACCTCTGCAAGGCTCCAGAGTGTGTCCCCCACTGCAATGAGAGCCAACCTGGGCACTGCTTCCCTGCTCCTGTGCTCCTGTCCAAAGCTGCATCAGCCAGCACAGTGCCCTTCAGCCAGGTGAAGCACAGCTGAGGGTGAGCACCACACTGGGATGAGCAGGAGCAGAGCCTCTTGCCAAACACCTGCGCTGCTCAGAGCTGCAGCACACCCAAGCCTCCTGCTCCTGACACTATCTTGGCTCCACCTTTGGTTGCCTCTCTCAGGTAGTGCTGCCTGCCCAGACAGAAAGGAGTCAGCTGTGTGCAGCACTTAGAATCACAGAATGGGTTAGGTTGGAAGGAACCTCAAAGCTCAGCCAGTTCCAACTCCCTGCCATAGGCAGGGACACCTCCCACTAGTACAGGTCACTCAAGGCCTCCTCCAACCTGGCCTTGAACACCTCCAGAGAGGGAGCAGCCACAGCCTCGCTGGGAACCTCCCTGGGCAACCTGTGCCAGTGTTACCATCCCTGCAAACAACTTCCTCCTAACATCCACTTTCAATCTCCCCTCTGCCACTTCAAACCCATTGCTCCTTGTCCTGGCATTGCAAGCCCTTGTCAACAGTCCCTCTCCAACCTTCCTGTATGATTCTTCCATTCTATGATAACTTCCTGTTGATCATCTTTGGGTCATCAAATCCAATCAAGCCTGGTGCCAAACCATGGCCCTCAACATCACATCTCTGGTTTGTTCAACCCCTCCAGGGATAAGCATTCAGCCACCCCTCCCCGGGCAGCCTGTGCCAGGCTTTGAGAAACCTTTCAGTCAAGAGATTTCTTCTCAGATCCAAGCTTAACCTCCCCTGGGGCAACTTGAGGCCATTTCCTCTCTTTCTAGCACCTGACAGCAGGGAGCAGAGCCCAACCCCAGCCGACTCAAACCTCCCCCCAGGCAGCTGCAGAGCCAGGCCAATAGGGCACTGTGAAATGCATCTGAATCACCTTTGGGGTCTGGGGGTTTGAGCTGAAAGACCTACACAGGACAGAGAATCACAGACTCATAGACCACTTGGGGCTGGAAGGGACCTTAAAGGTTCCCTAGCTCCAAGCTCCCTGCCATGGGCTGGGGGTGTGCAGCCTGCACAAGAGGAGGCTCAGGGCAGAGCAATGAGCTCTGCTCTCAGTCTCTTGTCCAGGCTGAGCACCCCCAGCTCCTCAGCCCTGCTCTGTAACCTCTCCCACACTGTCACTGGCTGCCTCTGCAGCCTGGTTGCTGGCTGAAGAGCAGTAAAGAGAGCACCCAAGGTGACTTTTGCCTTTCTCCTCGGGGTTTCTGAGCCAGGCTGCTGTGTTTTTGCAAGCCGCATCCTCACTGTAAGTCTTTACGAGCCGTAGCCCCTCGCATCAGACAGCTTGGCAGGGTGCTTTGACAGGAGCCGTGTGATCCTGAGGCAGAAAAAACCGCTTCTGCAGACAGCAGTGAAGTCCTCTTGGCTTGTGTCGCTGGCACGGATGGGGGCAGCTTTCCGCACGGCATCACCCACGGCTGCCTGTGCCAGACGCGGCACCGCCGGCGGAGCGGGCGCTGAGCTGGGTGCGAACAGCTGGCACCTGGCAGC
This sequence comes from Eubucco bourcierii, assembly GCA_013396675.1. Classification (NCBI taxonomy): domain Eukaryota; kingdom Metazoa; phylum Chordata; class Aves; order Piciformes; family Ramphastidae; genus Eubucco; species Eubucco bourcierii. The sequence goes on from VWZE01018098.1 coordinate 15,833, forward strand.
CCGCAGCAGCTCTGCCTGGAAAAGGTCATCGTCCTGCTTCGAGTTGAACCAGCTCTGCTCGGGGCTGGCCCTGCCCGGCTTAGGCTATGCCTCTCGGGCACTTTGTGCAGCTCAAGGCAGCTTGGCACAGCCAGGGGCTGCTGCTGGCAGGGAGAAGCTGATGGGGACAGTTCATGGAATCACAGAATTATAGAGGCACAGAAGCACAGAATCATAGAGGCACAGAAGCACAGAAGCACAGAATCATAGAGGCACAGAAGCACAGAAGCACAGAATCATAGAGGCACAGAAGCACAGAAGCACAGAATCATAGAGGCACAGAAGCACAGAAGCACAGAATCATAGAGGCACAGAAGCACAGAAGCACAGAATCATAGAGGCACAGAAGCACAGAAGCACAGAATCATAGAGGCACAGAAGCACAGAAGCACAGAATCATAGAGGCACAGAAGCACAGAAGCACAGAATCATAGAGGCACAGAAGCACAGAAGCACAGAATCATAGAGGCACAGAAGCACAGAAGCACAGAATCATAGAGGCACAGAAGCACAGAAGCACAGAATCATAGAGGCACAGAAGCACAGAAGCACAGAATCATAGAGGCACAGAAGCACAGAAGCACAGAATCATAGAGGCACAGAAGCACAGAAGCACAGAATCATAGAGGCACAGAAGCACAGAAGCACAGAATCATAGAGGCACAGAAGCACAGAAGCACAGAATCATAGAGGCACAGAAGCACAGAAGCACAGAATCATAGAGGCACAGAAGCACAGAAGCACAGAATCATAGAGGCACAGAAGCACAGAAGCACAGAATCATAGAGGCACAGAAGCACAGAAGCACAGAATCATAGAGGCACAGAAGCACAGAAGCACAGAATCATAGAGGCACAGAAGCACAGAAGCACAGAATCATAGAGGCACAGAAGCACAGAAGCACAGAATCATAGAGGCACAGAAGCACAGAAGCACAGAATCATAGAGGCACAGAAGCACAGAAGCACAGAATCATAGAGGCACAGAAGCACAGAAGCACAGAATCATAGAGGCACAGAAGCACAGAAGCACAGAATCATAGAGGCACAGAAGCACAGAAGCACAGAATCATAGAGGCACAGAAGCACAGAAGCACAGAATCATAGAGGCACAGAAGCACAGAAGCACAGAATCATAGAGGCACAGAAGCACAGAAGCACAGAATCATAGAGGCACAGAAGCACAGAAGCACAGAATCATAGAGGCACAGAAGCACAGAAGCACAGAATCATAGAGGCACAGAAGCACAGAAGCACAGAATCATAGAGGCACAGAAGCACAGAAGCACAGAATCATAGAGGCACAGAAGCACAGAAGCACAGAATCATAGAGGCACAGAAGCACAGAAGCACAGAATCATAGAGGCACAGAAGCACAGAAGCACAGAATCATAGAGGCACAGAAGCACAGAAGCACAGAATCATAGAGGCACAGAAGCACAGAAGCACAGAATCATAGAGGCACAGAAGCACAGAATCACAGAATCATAGAGGCAGAGAACCATAGAATCACAGAATCATAGAGGCACAGAAGCACATAATCACAGAATCATAGAGGCACAGAAGCACAGAACCACAGAATCACAGAATCAACCAGGTTGTGATTCTGTGCCCCACAACCTCTCTGGGCAACCTGTGCCAGTCTCTCCCCACTCTCACTGCCAACCCCTCTGCCATTCTCCCTCATCCTGTCACTCTCAGCCCTTGTCCAAAGCCCCTCCCAAGCTTTCTTGTACCCGTCTTTCGGGGCCCCACAAACCTGCCAAGCACCACACAAGTTCCCCCCCACACCCCCACCGTTTCCTTTCTGATGCAGCTTGCTCCTGTGTCAAACATTGTGTCAAGCCAGAAAAGTCCTGCAGGAAAAGTCCTGCTTTATCCCTCCCAAATATGAAGCAAAGGTTTTAATAAAGCAGGTTCATCGTTTCATGCTTGCAGGAGCTAAGCAAACAGTGAGCAAAGGGAGGCATGGAAGGAAGAACAGGCAAAAAAAAAAAAGCTGAAGAGCACAAGGAGCCAGCAGCAAAGAGCAAACTTCAAAGCAAGCAGCAAAAGGCTGCGGTCGAGACTTGGTGGAGGCACTGAGACACTGAATGAACCCCCAGGGGCTGGCTGTGGAGCCAGGCAGAGTGGAGGCTGCCATCCCACTCTTTGGGCATCAGCCCTTCTGCTGTGAAAGGCACTTCAAGAGCTGACCTGCTCCACAGCCAGGGTGAGACCAACCAGTGGCAGCAGCAGAAGAGCTGTGCTCAGTGCACACCTCCAGGTGCTGACCTCTTCTGAGCTGCTGCTTTCCCCAAGTGGCATCCTGCAGACTTTGTGTCACTGCAGAGGGGAGCACAGCTGCCAGCAGCGGCCTTACCAACATCCCTCTGTGGAGCTGAGCCCAGTGCCTGGAGATCAGTGGAAACCTCCCTGGAGGTGTTCAAAACCAGGCTGGATGAGACCTTGAGTGACCTGTGCTGGTGGGAGGTGTCCCTGCCCATAGCAGGGGGTTGGCACTGGGTAAGTTTTCAGGTGCCTCCAAGCCAAACCATTCCATGCCTCTATGAACACAGTGCTGGGCACAGCACAGCCCCCAAACCTCCTGCTCCCAAAGGAAGTGGAGAAGCAGAACGTCTCTCAAGCACTTCACACGTCCACACACAGCAATGGAGCCACCAGCACTGGGGCTGCAGCTTCTGCCAAAGGGCTTGGCTGAAATTCTACCCCCCCTAAAAACCACCCCAAGCCCAAAGCCAGGCAGCTGAGTGCTGCTCTGAGCTGGAGGCCTCTGCTGGCACTGAGGTGTGCAGCTGAAGCAGTTGCTGAGTTGGCTTCTGAAAAGAGCAAGAGCAGCTTCATTCTGTGATTCTGTGCTCCACAACTTCCCTGGAGGTGTTTAAGGCCAGGCTGGATGAGGCCTTGAGCAACCTGTGCTGGTGGGAGGTGTCCCTGCCCATGACAGAGGGGTTGGCACTGGATGAGCTTTAAGGTCCCTTCCAACCCAAGCCACTCTGTGACTCTGATTCCTCTGGGCTCCCACTGCAGCTAGAACCCTGCCATGCAGCACACAGACTCACCTCTGCCAGTACAGGTGGCAAGCAATGGGTACCCAGAACCAGGCTGCACACCCAGTGGCTCTCAGGTGAGCTTGGTCATTTCTGCTTTGCCTTTGGAGCCAGAGGACCCCAGGCTGGGCAGGGCAGCTGCCCCATTCTGCACCATCACTGCTTTTTATTTGCAGGAAACTGATTCCTTTAGCTTTGTTGCTGAGGTTGGCTTCTAAAAGGAGCAAGAGCAACTTAGAGCAGGAGGTCTTCCTCCAGGAACCAGCCAGCAAATGAAAGCATTAAGTTAATAAGGGGCTCGAGTTGCTTCAGATCGTTATGGAGATGCCTACAGCTCCACAGCTCTGCAGCCTGATTTGGTTTTATTGCTGCTCTTGTCAAAGCAGCTTGAAGAAAGTCCCCTCTGGATCCTCACAGCACTAAACTCAGCCTAGACAAATGGCTGCTGCTGTCCCCCACCCAGCCCTGCTTTTAACAGGCAAAAACAAAACCCAAACCCCAACACCAAAACGACCTAGTAATTAAATCCCACTGATGAGTAATTGCTTCTAATAAAGAGTAACCAAGGCCACTGGCCTCAGCAGCTTCCACAGCACCCACCTGAGCTGCTGCTGCTGCACCAAGCACTGCTGTGTGCTGCAGGAGGTGGCAGCAGCCACCTGGGGCAGCTCCCATTTGAGCTGCTGCAGGAGGCGTCTGAGCTGCATCCAAGGTGGCGTGGCCAGAGATGGAGAGAGGAGATCCTGCACCTCTGCTCTGCCCTGCCCTGCTGTACTGCTTT
>VWZE01018101.1:8562-26028 GCA_013396675.1 Eubucco bourcierii
TGTTCAAGGCAGGTTTGGACGTGGCACTTGGTGCCATGGTCTAGTGTTGAGGTCTGTGGTATTGGGTTGGACTGGATGAGCTTTGAGGTCTCTTCCAACCTTGGTGATACTGTGATGCATAAAGGTCTTCCCTAAGCCTTCTCTCCTCAAGGCTGAACAAGCTTCTCACAGCCTTTCCTTTATATGCAGGGCTTCCAGTCCTCTAATGATTCTTGTGACCCTTCTCTGGACACTTTCCAGCCACCCTGCATCTGTTTTGTACAGCAGGAACAAAAACTCAATACCATTCATAGGATTCTATCATTCCAAGATATTAATAGTAAATGGAAGCAGTGAAGAAACACAGTCTGGGATAAAGACTGAGCAGAGGAAGAAAAGCAGATGTGAAAACTCTGCAGTGGTATTTTATTAGGGAATAAATGGTGGTGAAGATTAATTGTTTCCCTTATAACTGGAGCTATAAAAATAAATGGAGAAATCTGGAGTGCATTAAGAAGACTGTGACCAGCAGATCAAGAGAGGTTCTTCTTCCCCTCTGCTCTAGTCAGAATACAGCTGAAGTACTGGGTCCAGTTCTAGGCTCCTTGTTTTAAGAGAGACAGGGGACTACTGGAGAGAGTCCAGCAGAGGCTCCAAAGATTGATTGGACTGGAGCAGCTCTGTGAGGAAGAAGGGCTGAGAGACTTGGGGCTGTTTAGAAGAGAACAGTGGTGCCCAGTGCTAGGACAAGGGGCCACAGACACAAATTAGAACACAGAAAGTCCCATCTAAACATAAGTAAAACTTTCCTTGTTGTGAGGGTGCTGGAGCCCTGCGTCAGACTGCCCAGAGAGGTTGTGGAGTCTCCTTCTCTGAAGAGAGCTTCCAAACCTGCCTGGGGAACCTGCTGTTGGTGATTGTGCTTTAGCAGAAGGATTGGAGTAGAGCTCCCTTCCAACCCCCATCACTCTGTTTGTGATTCTCTGATCCTGAGCTATCCATATCTCAGGGAGCTGTGGGAGTCTGTTTTGTGTGTACTGTGCAATGACTTGCTCAAAACAGATATGAGACTTTGGAGGCAGAGGTGAAAGGGAGTAAGATCTTGGGCTGCTGTCACTGACATGCTCCCACAGCTTGGTTTTCAAGACCTCTCATCTGAGCTGTGCCAGGTCATGGTGTCTGCAGAAAGGAGCCTGTGATTTGGAGCTGCCTGCCAGAAATTCAAAGCAGATGAGACTGTGGTAGTGACAGCAAAATTAGAGACAAGAGACTTGGAAGAGTAACTGAAGTTTGGTGTTTCTTATTTGTGTATCCACATGTGACAGAGGACTTCTTAGCTCCCAGGTAGTTCCTGGCCATGCAGAATTGATGGAGTTGTGAGATGTCACAGGGAAGCATTTCTTTGGCAGGTGAATGCTGCTGCTCTTTGCAATATCTGAGATGCTGCAATCTGGGTGGAGCTGCATGGGACCACTTTACATTTGCAAGACTGGCCCCTCTGCTCCCCACTGCTGAGACCCCACCTGGAGTGCTGCATCCAGTGCTGGAGCCACTGTTACAAGAGGGATGTGGAGGTGCAGGAAGGGGTCCAGAGAAGAGCCATTAGGATGCTCAGAGGACTGGAGGGGCTCTGCTGTGAGGAGAGGCTGAAAGAGTTGGGGATGTTCAGTTTAGAGAGAAGGAGGCTCCAAAATGACTTTATTGTGCCCTTTCAGTATCTGAAGGGGGCTACAAGAAAGCTGTGGAGGGATTTTTTAGGATGCCAGGTAGTGATAGGACTGGGGGGGGAATAGAACAAAGCTAGAAATGGGTAGATTCAGACTGGATGTTAGGAAGAAGTTGTTCAGCATGAGGGTGGTGAGAGCCTGGCAGAGGTTGTCCAGGGAGGTGGTGGAAACATCATCCCTAGATGTATTTAAGGCCAGACTGGCTGAGGCTGTGGACATCCTGATCTAGTGTGAGGTGTCCCTGCCCGTGGCAGTGGGATTGAAACTGGCTGATCCTTGTGGTCCCTTCTAACCCTGACTGATTCTGTGATTCTATGTTGGCAAGGAGAGGTGGTGGTGGGGGAGGAAGAAATAATCTGCTGTGGCTCATCCAGATTTAACCAATGGAAATATCAAAGAGTAACTTGTCACAATCAATGGCAAATTACACCAGAGATGTACTGACTGGTGGTATGTGATGTAAGATTTAGTAAATGAATACTTTAACTCAGAACATGTGAGTGCCAAGGAGAAAAGATGCTTGGATATCAAACACTGAGCATCAATGTTTCAGCAGGAAGGAAAGCAGGGAAGCCGCTGAGGTTTGCATCATTATTTCCTGATAATCCTCAAGAATCAGAAAAATGATGAAAGGGAATTTTACAAAGAATGTGAAGTTTCATTGTTGCTTTAGCCGCGAGATAGCCTGGAACTTCCTGCAGACGTTGGAGATTTCAGCAAGTTTGGGATTTGACCACAAACTCTTTGGTTTCTAAAAGAGAAATGAAATCCATGCTTCATTCTGTCTTTGGCAGTGAACAGAGTTGCTTTTGTTCGTGTTTTGATTTACAGAGCCAGTCTCTATCAGACATCTGTTGCTGGATGGATTAACAACTCACAGTATTTATTTCTCGGCGTGGTTATGCAAACTCCTCAGTGAAAGAAGAGAAAATATCAGTGGCTATAAATTGATGCAGTATTTCAAGTACCACACACACCAAAAAAAAATAAATAAAAAATCCCAGATGCACTAATAACACCATAGATTATTAAAACATTCCTTTCACACATCATAACAGCAAAGGACAAGAGGCAAAATGATTTATTTCTAAATATATATATGTGTGTGTGTGTGTGTCTGCTTCTAATTTACTGGGTATTGTGATGAAACCTACAATAAAACCAAAATCACAACTCAGCAGTCAAGGATCTGTACCAAAATCTAAGCTTATGAGGAACACAACTGACTCAAACAGGCTTACCTGGAGGCTTAAAATTGTGTTGCAATTTCATGTCGTAGCTGGAGCCTTATTTTCTTCCTGATCCACGAGTATATGGAATATCAAGCTTTCATCTAATTTGATTTAATTAGTAAGAAGTGAAATGAAAAGTGTCAATATGTGAGGTAAGAGGGAGGAGAGGTTAAAAATATGGCACTTGAGACAGGTATCGAAGTGTTCTGACTGAAAATTCCGAGGCAATTTGAAATGTGCAGCATGTCAGTATTGATTTCTGATTTACTTCCTGCCAAGGTTGTCTGAAATGGACTTTCAGGAGCAGGTTTTACCCAGTTTTATCCAAATAGTAATTCTTAAGATTCTTTTAATTTGATGCAAAGAACTAAAATAAATAGCACAAGTTAGATGGTGTCTACAAATTCTGGATGCTTGCTGCTGGAAGCTGTCTTAGGATAGAGGACATCTGCAAACTCTGGATGCTTGCTGTTGGAAGCTGTCTTAGGTTTAGATGGTGTCTGCAAACTGGATGCTTGCTGCTGGAAGCTGTCTTAGGATAGAGGACATCTGCAATCTCTGGAGGCTTGCTGTTGGAAGCTGTCTTAGGTTAGCGGATATCTGCAAACTCTGGATACTTGCTGCTGGAAGCTGTCTTAGGATAGAGGACATCTGCAATCTCTGGAGGCTTGCTGTTGGAAGCTGTCTTAGGTTAGCGGATATCTGCAAACTCTGGATACTTGCTGCTGGAAGCTGTCTTAGGATAGAGGACATCTGCAATCTCTGGAGGCTTGCTGTTGGAAGCTGTCTTAGGTTAGCGGATATCTGCAAACTCTGGATACTTGCTGCTGGAAGCTGTCTTAGGATAGAGGACATCTGCAATCTCTGGAGGCTTGCTGTTGGAAGCTGTCTTAGGTTAGCGGATATCTGCAAACTCTGGATACTTGCTGCTGGAAGCTGTCTTAGGATAGAGGACATCTGCAATCTCTGGAGGCTTGCTGTTGGAAGCTGTCTTAGGTTAGCGGATATCTGCAAACTCTGGATACTTGCTGCTGGAAGCTGTCTTAGGATAGAGGACATCTGCAATCTCTGGAGGCTTGCTGTTGGAAGCTGTCTTAGGTTAGCGGATATCTGCAAACTCTGGATACTTGCTGCTGGAAGCTGTCTTAGGATAGAGGACATCTGCAATCTCTGGAGGCTTGCTGTTGGAAGCTGTCTTAGGTTAGCGGATATCTGCAAACTCTGGATACTTGCTGCTGGAAGCTGTCTTAGGATAGAGGACATCTGCAATCTCTGGAGGCTTGCTGTTGGAAGCTGTCTTAGGTTAGATGATGTCTGCAAACTGGATGCCTGCTGCTGGAAGCTGTCTTAGGTTAGAGGACATCTGGAATATTAGATCAAAGGTTGGACTTGAAGTCCTCTTCCAACCAGATACACATTCTGTGATTCTGTGATCCCAGATCAAAGGAGCTAACTGCATTCACAGCAGAGTTAATCATTTCCCCTGCTCTTTTATTCTTCCTGTGCAGAACAACGTGCAGAGCATCATGACTTTATGTTGGGATTTCCTGTAAACCACCTTCTCCATTCTGCTACAAATGATTTGTTGTAAACCAAAGTTATTTTCAAGAAGGGCCTACGTACATTGTTTCTAGTCAGCCTTTAATCACTTTTAGGCTTTCCTGTATGCCTCCATATAAATTTTGAGGCCTGTGAGGATTTATGTAGTCCAGGTACTGAAAATCTTGTGTGATGAATTCCCCTGTTCTTTAAAACTACTAATCAATGAAGACACATTTTCAAAATGACTTCCCATAAAGTATGCTTTATGCTGCTTGCTTGAGAGAGATTCTGGAGATTTATTTGAAACATAATTTTCAGACTTCCCTAACTTCAAAAGTTACAGATTGCCTTAAGACAGAGTGGTTTTTGGTTTGGTTGGGTTGGTTGGGTTTTTTTTGGTTTCCCCAGTTTGCATTGTACCCTGCAGAGTTGTATGGAGGCAGACTTATGCCTGATTTAGAATCATAGAACCGAAATGGGATTTGTTGCCTGGCATGCAACCATATTTAATTTTCTTTCTATCTTATGCAGGGAAATCCTTGTTAGTTAAATCTTTTTGAGCTCTTCATTAGCATTGTGATCATAGAATAATAGAATGGTAAAGTTGGAAGGGACCTCAAGGATCATCTAGTTCCAACCCCCTGCCATAGGCAGGGACACCTCCCACTAGCACAGCTCACTCAAGGCCTCCTCCAACCTGGCCTTGAACACCTCCAGGGAGGGAGCAGCCACAACCTCCCTGGGCAACCTGTGCCAGTGTCTCACCACCCTCACTGCAAACAACTTCCTCCTAACATCCAGTTTCAACCTCCCCTTTGCCAGTTTAAACCCATTGCCCCTTGTCCTGTCATTACAAGACCTTGTGCATAAACATGAGCAGAAACCAGGGTAAATTATACTTACCTCTGAGAAATTCCATTCAAATTGAATGCTGGTGGAAAGGACATAAAATTGTTACTTTTTTAATTAATTTCCTGCCCAGGTAATAAAAAAAAACAAACAACCAACCAAACAAATCCTCCTAGAACCCACAAGGTTCTGTTGCCACAACAGTGTTTTAACAACGCTCCTCTGAGACATCCAGCCAAATGTGAACGTTTTATTGACATGTTGGTTTTTCATTTCAGTCCCATTTTAAATTCCAAACCACATTTTGATTAATTTTTGACATAAATCCGTTGCTTTGTGTATTTATTGAATAAGTGAAGTGCTTTTTACAAGCATGGTGATATACACATAAGCATGAATATGGAAACACGGAGTGAAATCAGGGCTGAAACAAGATAAAGGCAGGTAATGGGGAGAAAATGAAATCATAGAATCATATAGAATGGTAAGGGTGGAAGGGACTTCAAAGCTATACAGTTCCAAACCCCTCCCATAAGCAGGGACACCTCCCACTAGTACAGCTCACTCAAGGCTTGCCCAACTTGGCCTTGAACACCTCCAGGCAGGGAGCAGCCACAACCTCCCTGGGCAACCTGTGCCAGTGTCTCACCACCCTCACTGCAAACAACTTCCTCCTAACATCCAGTTTCAATCCTCCCTCTGTAAGTTCAAACCCATTGCCCCTTGTCCTGTCATTACAAGACCTTGTCAATATTCCCTCCACAGACTGCCTCTAGCCCCCTTCAGACACTATTAGGTGTCCTAAAGCCTTTTGTCCTCTAGGCTGCAGAGCCTCAACTCTCTCAGCCTGTCCTCACAGCAGAGCTGCTGCAGCCCTCTGATCATCTTTGTGGCCTCCTCTGGCCTGGCTCCTTCCATGTCCTTCCTGTGCTGGGGGCTCCAGAACTGCACACAGNTCCAGGTCCCTCTGGATGGATCTCTGCCCTCTAGCAAGTCGACTGTGCCACACAGCTTGGTGCCAGCTGCAGACTCGCTGAGGCTGCACTGATTCCTGTGTCCATGGCACTGACAAAGAAATCACAGCACTGTTCGCAGTTCATTCCGGTCTGGCTCACAGCAGAATGCCATGTATGAAAAGTAGCTTCTCTCATGCCATACAGGTAGCTGACTTTTAATAATAATGGAAAGTTTTCTTTGACCTTGTATGTCACCAGCCTTCATTATGATGAAATGCATGGTTGTGGTGTCTCATTTTGATGATTCTTTTTCAATTGCAAAGGCAATTTTCTTTGATGATGCGTTTTATTTATTCACCCTAGAAAAGAGAGAAACCAGCTAATTTGAGAAGCAGGTAGCTTTCCAGGAAACTGGGCAGGGATTCATTTACGTTAGCAAAACAAATCTACTTCTTGAGAGAGAAATAAAGGTAACTTTANTACATTATTTACATAATTTACTCAAGGCAATGCTGCTAAACTTAGGTTTGCTCTCAGGGTATTCTGGAGATTTTTCACCTATCAGAAGCTTTCAAACCCAGGACATTCATTTTATCATTATTGTTGAGTAGATCTTTAAGATCTACTCAAAACACAGTTAATTACATTCTGGATTTGTTTGCCAATTGTGCAGGCTAAAGTTTTGGCAATGCCTGTTCTCTGCCAGAGAACAGAGATCTGTGAACAGGTTAGCATAGAATCACTGAATGGTTTGGGTTGGAAGGGACCTTTAGAGGTCATCCAGTCCAACCTCTCTGCAGCCTGCAGGGACATCCAAGACTAGAGCACATTGCTCAGAGCCCCAAACAACCTGACCTGGAAAGTTTACAGGGATGGTGCATTTAACCTCTCTCTGGACAGCCTGGATCAGTGTCTCACCACCCTCAGTGTAGAACATTTCTTCCTTCTCTCCATTCTAAATGTCTCTCTTTTAGCTTAAGCCCATCACCCCTTCTGCTGCAACAGCTCCTGCTAGAAAGATTTCTTCCATTTTTCTTATATGTCCTCTTTAATATGGAGGGGCCACATAAAGGTCTCCCGGGAGACAATCCCAACTCTCTCAGTCTGTCCTCACAGCAGAGGTCTACCAGTCCTCAGGGCATTTCCATGGCCTCCTCTGGCACTGCTCTAACAGGTCCACATAGGTCATTCTGAGGACTCAAGGACGGGTCCTAGCATTGCAGGTGGGTTCTCAGCAGAGGGGCAGAACTCTCTCCCTCCACTTTTGTTGCCCAAGAAACAGTTGACTTTCTGGCCTCTAAGTGACCATTACCAACTCTTGTCATAGAATCATAGAAAAGTACGGTTAGAAGGGACCTCAAAGATCATCTAGTTCCAACCCCCTGCCATAGGCAGGGACACCTCCCACTAGTACAGGTCACTCAAGGCCTCCTCCAACCTGACCTTGAACCCCTCCAGGGAGGGAGCAGCCACAACCTCCCTGGGCAACCTGTGCCAGTGTCTCACCACTCTCACTGGAAAGAACTTCCTCCTAACATCCAGTCTAAATCTCCCCTCTGGTAGTTTAAACCCATTGCCCCTTGTCCTGTCATTGCAAGACCATGTCAAGAGTCCCTCCCCAGCTTCCCTGTAGCGCCCTTCAGATCCTGGAAGGCCATTCCAAGGTGTCCTGGAAGCCTTCTCTTCTCCAGGCTGCAGAGCCCCAACTCTCTCTGTCTGTCCTCACAGTAGAGCTGCTCCAGCCCTCTGACCATCAGTAGAGCTGCTGCACTCCAGACCCCCCCCAGGTCTTGTTCCTCAGGGCTGCTCTCAGTCCTTCCCCACTCAGCCTGGAGTTGTGCTTGGGATTGTTCCTACCCAAGTGCAGGACCTTACACTTGGCCTTGTTGAATGTCATGAGGTTGGCCTGGGCACAGCTCTGCAGCCTGTCCAGGTCCCTCTGGATGGATCCCTGCCCTCTAGCAAGTCGACTGTGCCACACAGCTTGGTGCCATCTACAGATTTGCTGAGGGTGCACTGATTCCTGTGTCCATGGGACTGACAGAGATGTTGAACAGCACTTGGCCCAGCACTGACCCCTGAGGGACACCACTTGTCCCTGGTCTCCAGGTGGACATTGTGCCCTTGATCACCACTCTCTGTGTGCCACCATCCAGCCAATTGTCCAGCTTGTTGAGCTTGATTCCCTGTCTATATCACCGATGACAACATTGAACTGCAGTCCCAGTACATTCCCCATGAGATCTAATTTGATCTCAAAGGAGCTTCTTCCTGAGAAATGCTTCTCTGAATACAAGTAGTGGAATTTGGCCCAGAAGAAATGCTGTGATCAAACTCTTCTTACACGTTCCAGAAGTGGCTTAAGTTTTACCACTGCTAAATGTCAGCAAAGGCTCTCCTCCAAACTGCTCTCTCCCACCACAGCCACGAGTGACAGCTCTGAAGTGCACTCCCTGTCACAACAGACCTAACTCACAGCTGCTAGATGGATAAGCTGGGACACACAAGTGGAAGTAAGTAGGTCATGTTTCATTGAGAAAAAATAGAGACAAGGTAGAGTGTAAAAATATATTAGCAGTCAGGTCAGGCCACGAGTTGAAAGGCAGAGGAAGTGAGATGGAAGTGTGATGCCAATAACAGCAAGAGGAGTGCTTTGGCTGTTTGGTGAAACCACACTGTGCATCTTACTAGAAAAGAAGACTTTTATGCATGGACAACTCAGTGCAACAAGAATATTACTGGGAAAAGTAATGATGTCATTCTGTGGCTGAATTTGGCACCTTCGACCTGCTGGTCAAGGGCATTCTGAGTACGTTAGAAGTGTTAGAGGCTCACCAAACCTCATTAGGGTAGCTACTGACTGTGATAATTGTCTAAAGGCCTTTAAAAATCTCTTTATTGCTTTTCTGGGCAGAAGCTCTCATTTATATGGGGTTTTTTGGCCCAATTTTCTTGGAATTTTGTAGATCCTAGTGCTATGGAAAAAGGTTATGGGAGGTTGCAGCAAGGTGGGACTCAGTCTCTTTTCCCAAATAATGAATAATAGAATAAGGAGACATAGGGATGTTTAGCCTGGAAAAGAGGAGGCTCACAGCAGACCTCATTGCTATCTACAGCTATCTGAAAGGAGGTTGTAGCAAGGTGGGACTCAGTCTCTTTTCCCAAATAATGAATAATAGAATAAGGGGAGCTGGGGTTGTTTAACCTGGAAAAGAGCAGACCACATTGCTGTCTACAACTACCTGAAAGGAGGTTGCAGCAAGATGGGAGTCAGTCTCTTTGCCCAAATAAAGAGTAACAGACTAAGATGATCTGGGGTTCTTTAGCCTGGAAAAGAGAAGGCTCAGGGCAGACCTCATTGCTCTCTACAGCTACCTGAAGGGAAGTTGTAGCCAGTTGGGGCTGGGCTCTTCTTCCAGGCAAGCAGCAACAGAGCAAGGGGACACAGTCTCAGGTTGTGCCAGGGGAGGTCTAGGCTAGATGTTAGGAGGAAGTTCTTGACAGAGAGAGTGATTGGCATTGGAATGGGTTACCCAGGGAGGTGCTGGAGATGCTGTCCCTGGAGGTGTTGAAGCCAAGCCTGGATGGGGCACTTATAGCCATGGTCTGGTTGATTGGGTAGGGCTGGGTGCTAGGTTGGGCTGGGTGAGCTTTGAGCTCTCTTCCAACCTGGTTGATTCTATGATTCTATGAGGAAGAAATGACCTCAAGATGCACCAGGGGAGGTTTAGGTGGAACACTTGGAAAAATGTCTTCCTTAAAAAGGTTGTCAAGCCTCGCAACTGTCTCTCCAGGGCTGTGGTGGAGTTCCAATCCCTGAAGGAATCTAAAAGCCATGTAGATGTGGTGTTGAAGGCCATTGTACTGTGAAGACTTGGCAGTGATTGGTTCAATGGATCAACTTAATGATGTTAAAGGTCTTTTCCAACCAAAACAATTCTATTCTTCTGTAATTCTGTCTAGATATTTCTCAGTGAAGATTCAAAGAAAGCTTTATGCAGTTTTAAAATTGCTTATTGGTACTTATTTCTGTCATTATGTAGGCTACCCAGGGAGGTTGTGGAGTCTCCCTCTCTGGAGATATTCAAAATCTGCCTGGATGCATTCCAGTGTGACCTGGTATAGGCGATCCTACTCTGGCAGGGAAGTTGGACTGGATGAGGTTTGGAGGTCCCTTCCAGCCCCTAACATTCTGTGCTTCTGTATAATTTTTCTGCAGTCCATTGCCCCTCGTCCTGTCATTGCAAGACCTTGTCAATAATCCTTCCCCAGCCTTTCTGTAGGCCCCCTTCAGATACTGGAAGGCTACTATCAGGTGTCCTGGAAGCCTTCTCTTCTGCAGGCTGCAGAGCCCCAACTCTCTCAGCCTGTCCTCATAGGAGAGCTGCTGCAGCCCTCTGAGCATCTTCGTGGCCTCCTCTGGATCCACTCCAATGATGGATGAGCTTAAGTTAAATTAATATATTAGAAAGAAATACATTAGAAAAAATTCTTTACAGTAAGGGACACTGGAACAGGTTGCAAAGGGAGGTGGTCATGGATGCCTCCTTTCTGGTTGCATTTGAGGTCAGATTGGATGAGCCTTGAGCAACTGGTCTAGCAAAAGTTGTCCCTGCCCAAGGCAAAGGAGTTAGAACCAGATCATCTTTGAGGTCCCTTCCAGACCAAACCATTCTGTGAATCTGTGATTCCAAACCCACTGGTCATTAGCCCAGTGTCTACTCTTGTTTTGCTTCAATGATAGACTGCTGCAATTCAGATAAAAAACCCAAAGGTTCAGTTTCTACTAAGTCAGTTGTTTATATCCTCCTGTTGCAAATACTTTTCTTTTTCTTTTCTTTTCTTTTTCTTTTTCTTTTCTTTTTCTTTTCTTTTTCTTTTCTTTTTTCTTTTTCTTGTCTTTTTCTTGTCTTTTTCTTTTTCTTTTTCTTTTTCTTTTTCTTTTTCTTTTTCTTTTTCTTTTTCTTTTTCTTTTTTTTTCTTTTTTTTTGGCAGAATGCCTACAAAAGCAAGTTTCTGTGAATTAGAGATCTCACTGGCTTCATCTGAATGATTTTTCTTTCCTTACTTTGAGAAAAAACATATGCAGCAGGAGATGAAATCTGAAGGCTACGTAATATCACAGTCTAGAAATGTTACCCTTCATGGTGTCACAAGTCTACATGGAATGTGCTAAATGGATTGCTTCAGCTGTGCCACTGGTGGAGCACATGCTTAACACCGTAAGCATGGAACTGAATTACAAAAGCCCAATGAAGTGGCTCTAAGAAAAAGAGTAAAGCTTTTAGGCACTAGATGGGGTTGCTCCAAGTCTCATCCAACCTGGTCTCATACACTTCTAGGGATTGAGGCATCCACAACTTCTCTGGGCAAACCATTCCAGTGTCTCACCACACTCAACTAATAAATCAGTCTGTGGTTTCAAATGGTGCATTGCTCACACTGGTTCAGTCCCCATGCACAGAGCCAACTGCTACCAGCATGAGTAGGAGGCAGTTCTTACCCTCCTCGATTTTAAGAGGTTTACTCTAATCTACCCCATGGCACATGAGAAGGAATCCAATTCCACAAATGCACCTTTCTACCAGACCTTTCATCTACTAAACCTGACCTTTAGCTTCAGTTTTTCCACACTCTAATATCTCTGTGTTGAATGACAGGTTTATGATTAGGGGACAACAGAAATGTTCTGGGAAATGCAAAAGTTAGCTCTAACCTTTAGTATCACGGTACCAAGAGAGGGGGTTTTTTGTGCTTTTTTTTTCTTTCTTTTTTTTTTTTTTTTTTTTTTTTTTAGACCTTCAGATGTTCTGTGACACATTTGAGTGGAAAAGTGCTTTCTAAAATGTTTAATAAAGTTTGAATAAGCGTAGCATTTGGGGAGGGGAAAAAAAAAAACCAACCCTCTTCAAAATGTCTGGACCCTGGGAAATTTTCCCATCCCTAATTGTGATTCAGTGCCTCCTTCACTGTCAAACGTGTGATAAATGCCAAAGCAGCAGAGGCACGTTCTGCTCAGTATGAAGTTAAAGGCATATTTGCCTTTAGACCTGTGAATTTCATACACAAGTTTCTAAGTGAGCCCTACTTTTTCTGCCTTAACATGGGTCTGAGTGAAATATTAAAAGCTGATTTTTTTTTCCCCCCTCCTTCCTCCTCCACCAATACACTATTAGCTTGTCTGCTGGGAGCAAAAGGCACAGCTTGTACATGAAGGGTAAAATATATATATATATATATCTTCCCTTGCTACCCAAAAGTGTGGATTCTTTAATAGCACAATATTGAAAGTTCAATGTCAGTAGACACTTACTCTCAAGATGCTCAAGAATTCCAACAGTTCTTTGTGCCTGTTTGCCTATGTAACTGCCAAAAACGACATTTTGTCTGTCCCAGTGAAAAGAAATTCAAGGCTGAACTTTAATTTGCATTTTCCTAAAAATAAAAAAAAAGTCTTCTGTGGTGCTGCCATTAATGCACAGAATATGAAGCACTGAAACCTTCTTCGTCTTTTCTTCACCCTTTAAAAATAATAATAATAACAATAACAACAACAACAACAACAACAACAACAACAACAATAATAATAATAATTATTATTATTATTATTATTATTATTATTGTTATTATTATTAAAGAACATTGTGAGAATAACAACGTCAGAGTCTGATCTCCAGATGCTTAAACTTTTTTTTTTAATCCTTCGCTCACCTCATTAGAGGCAATGAAGAGTGAAGAGAAAGACACAGATTCTCTTGGTGTGAATACCCTTTCTGAAGGAAGAATATCCCTTTCTTGAAGATTTTTTTTTCCTGGCCATTTATCATCCTGGAGTGGAACCTCTGGTCAAAGGAAAAGAGTCCTCTCCAAATATTCAGCGACAAAAGGTTGCAGAAGGACCAAATTCAAACACAGGCTCTGTTACAGGTAGAACATAGACTCATAGAATCATAGAATGGTAAGGTTGGAAGGGACCTCAAGGATCATCTAGTTCCAACCCCCTGCCATAGGCAGGGACACCTCCCACTAGTACAGGTCACTCAAGGTCTCATCTAATCTGGCCTTGAACATCTCCAAAGATGGAGCAGCCACAACCTCCCTGGGCAACCTGTTCCAGTGCCTCACCACCCTCACTGCAAACAACTTCCTCCTAACATCCAGTCTAAATCTTCCCTCTGCCAGTTCAAACCCACTGCCCCTTGTCCTGTCATTCCCAGACCTTGTCAATAATCCCTCCCCAGCCTTCCTGTAGGCCCCTTCAGATACTGGAAGGCTACTCTAAGGTCTCCTGGAAGCCTTCTCTTCTCCAGGCTGCAGAGCCCCAACTCTCTCTGTCTGTCCTCACAGTAGAGCTGCTCCAGCCCTCTGAGCATCTTCGTGGCCTCCTCTGGACCCTCTCCAACACTTCCATGTCCTTCCTGTGCTGAGGGTTTCAGAACTGCACACAGTTCAGATTTGACCTTGAGTTTTGCACATTTCAAATGAGAAAAACACCAAGCTTTTGGAATTACCTGGGTATCTAGGCTGACAGAGAGAAAAAGGTAGGGATGTTAGGGGTGAAGATATTGGATATTAGAAAAAAACTTTACTGAAAAGCTTCTCAAGGATTAGAATAAGCTCCTCTGGAAGGTGGCTGAAAATAGGCAGAGATGTGGTGCTGAGGGACATGGTTCAACACCAGCCTTGGTAGGGTTAGAGAATGGTTGGACTCTGAAGCACAGCCCTGTGAGGAGAGGCTGAGGGAGCTGAGGGTGTACAGTCTGCAGAAGAGGAGGCTCAGGGTAGAGCTCATTGCTCTCTACAGCTACCTGAAAGGAGGTTGTAGCCAGCTGGGATTGGGCTCTTCTTCCAGGCAGCCAGCAACACAAGAGGACACAGTCTCAAGTTGTGCCAGGGGAGTTTTAGGTTCGATGTTAGGAGGAAGTTCTTGGCAGAGAGAGTGATTGGCATTGGAATGGGCTGCCCAGGGAGGTGGTGGAGTCACTGTGCCTGGAGGTGTTGAAGCCANCACCTTGAATTGTGGTGTGATGTGGCAGCTGGTAACTCCTATCTCTGCCTGGATTTCACCTTTGGAACGTTGAGTGATTAGAGAAGTTCTGTGTTACGTGGTGTTTTGGATAGTGACTTGGAGATAAGAATGAGGTAAGTTGCTTGCCTAGCAGATTAATAGCCTGAGTACCTGCTCAAACAGATACTCTACAACCTGCCAGCTGATTTGCAGACAATCCTGTTTCCAGGATCTGTTTTAAACTATTTAGGAAATTAGCTACTTCAAAATACATGAGAGTCAATGTAGCTCCTCTGGTACGTGTGCAGAGAATGTTCTTACTAGTTCTTGATAAACATTTCAAGGTTTGGGGGGAAAAAATGGTTTCAGTAGGTCTGGTGTTTCTCCTTTTAGGGTCCTAAGTGTATTTTGGGTTTCACTGTGTCATGTAATGTGCAAGCTGACATGTGGAGATGTTTTGCCCCAGGGTGATTACTGGATCTGTCTTCTTTGGGAAGCCTCTGCTGCAAAGGTTTGCCCCAAGGAGAGCTGTGAGTCATGACCCTGCCTCAACAGTCCATCCCCAAATCTTCCCACTGGGATTTCTTTTCTCTTTTCCCTTCCAGATTTATTTATTTAATTTTTGGTTTTGGTCTTGCTTGCCTGAGCTACCTCCCTAGAAGCTTAACCCAGCTGCAGCCCAAAATCCACTCAGCTATTCAACAGCACAGAACAGACCACTTAGCAAACAGGCACACACTTACACACCGGCTGAGATGAGCCTGAAAACCTGATTTGGCTGTTTTGTTCCCTCCGCCTCAGGCTGTTTTGTTCCCCCCGCCTTGGTCTCAATAGTTCAAGTATAAAAGCCTAAGAAGACAGCTCAGATGAAGAAGAGGCTGCTGAAAGTGGAGAGCTCAATAGAAAAAGAAATGCAAGTCGTTAGAGGAAGAGAAAGGGACTGATAGCAATTTCCCCCCTCAGGTCTCACCTTTTGCACCGCTGCATCTCCGCGGGCCCTCTGTTGGGGTAAGCTGACTGATGGAAGCAGACATATGCTCTGCTCCTGCTGAAGGGAAAGCAAGGGATGGGAAAGGTTTGTCTCCTCCGATTACCGGAGAACCTGCACCCAGTAATGCTCACTTTCAGAGCAGGTTGCTAGACACAAGTTTGGAAAAAATCCGCAGAGAGGTTTAGCATCCTGACTGCGGCCAAGCAGGCATTCTCCTTGCTTTGTGTTTTCACAGCTCTGCTCTTCCCTGCAAAGCAGAACAGCTTCAGTGGCAGAGGAATGAGATTATTACTAACAGCACCTCCACAGACCTGTTAAAATGCTTATTAAGATGTGCTCTGGGAAGGAATTTGCTCAGGCAAATAAACTTTGGTAAATACTGAGGAGTTTTGTAAATGAGAGACATAAACTTGGCTGTTGGTTAAGCAGAAACAGCTACTTTAGTTGGTTTTTTTTTTTTTTATTTCTTACATCTGTGTGCTCTGAAGTGCCTGGTTCCTGCTGGGAAACCCTCAGGCTGCCAGTAGAGATATGGGAGAGTTAGTCCTGTCCTCAGCATCCACTGATTAACATCTCCCAGGTCCTTTCCTTGATGAAGGAGGGCTCACAAAACGTCTGCTTCCCTGAACAGGATCACAGGATGGGAGTCACCCCTTAGAGTCCCTCTCTAGGTGCCTAAACCAGTTTGCAATAGCAGAACAGGTGGCTGAGCTGCCTAATAGGCATTTCCTCTAGGTTTTAAGAAAAGGGAGGTCATTTGGGGTGTGTTGAGGGCTAGAAGAGGTGGCAGGAACCACCAGGCACTGCCCAGCTGTGGGGACAAGCCCTCAGGCTGGGGGTGTTGTGGAGCCTCTGCAAACCTCATCGTTTTGCCGTTCCCTTTCTTCCAAGGGTAAGCAATTTGTCAGCTGTGGCTGTGTGTGATGGAAAGGCAGGTGGCAGGAGCTGGTAGGGTTCACACTGTTAGTGTAAGCCACCATGGTGATGTACTGCTGGCTCCTGTTACACGTGTGGGCGGTTTAGGTTACTCCATGGGACATCAGAGAGAAATCTTTCCCTGCCCAGGCATCACTGGCCTGCCTTTCTCTTAGAAAAACAAAACCAAAAACCAAACCAAAACAAAAAAAACCCCAAAAAACTTCAACAATGAGTTCCCAGATGTGAATGCAAGGGCAGGAGCAGTTGTGTGCTCTGCAGGAAGATATAAAACTCCCTTTCTGCTGCAAACCAGCCATCCCACTGACCCAGCTCTGCCTGAGGAGCACTGCACGTGGAGCCAGTTCTTGTAATTTCTACCAGTACCCTACAGCAAAAGCCTCTGTGTTATCTTCTGCCTTCTCAGCTCTCACCTGCAGCTCAAGGTACATACCTGAGCAGTGGCCCCAGACTTCATTAAGAAATAAAAAAGGAGTAAGTTTTATTTTAGTTTCAAGATGGAAAAGAAAAACAAAAAAAACCCACCCAAAACCCTCTTCCACAGCTCTCTTGCAGTCCAAACTGCAAGAGGGAAGAATAAACCAGAAATTAAATAATCTTATGATTTCATAGAATCAAACAATGAACCAGGTTGGAAGAGACCTCATAATTCATGGCTTCAAATACAGGTACTGAATTTGGGTTTGCAATAGCATTTAGAATCATAGAATCAACCACGTTGAAAGAGACCTCCAAGTTCATCCAGTCCAACCTATCCAAACTGGAAAAAGATAGACTTGATGGGTGGAGCACTGCTGGATAAGCAACTGGCTGGATGGTCGCACACAGAGAGTGGTGCAATGTACACCTGGAGACAGGTGCCAAGTGGTGTCCCTCAGGGGTCAGTGCTGGCACCAGTGCTGTTTAACATCTTTGTCAGTGCCATGGACACAGGAATCAGTGAACCCTCAGCAAGTCTGCAGGTGGCACCAAGCTGTGTGGCACAGTCGACTTGCTAGAGGGCAGGGATCCATCCAGAGGGACCTGGACAGGCTGCTGAGCTGTGCCCAGGCCAACCTCATGACATTCAACAAGGCCAAGTGTAAGGTCCTGCACCTGGGTAGGCACAATCCCAAGGACAAATACAGGCTGGGTGGGGAATGGCTGAGAGCAGCCCTGAGGAACAGGACCTGGGGGTCTAGGGTGATGAAAAGCTCCACATGAGGCTGCAGTGTGAGTGCAGCCCAGACAGCAACTGTATGCTGGG
>VWZE01018101.1:26345-42656 GCA_013396675.1 Eubucco bourcierii
CTGTGCTAGTGGCAGATGCCCCTGCCTATGGCAGGGGGTTGGAACTGGCTGATCCTTGAGGTCCCTTCCAACCTTACCATTCTATGATTCTATGATCCCCTAGCCCTAACCAATCAACCAGACGATGACACTAAGGATAATGAGGGTAATAGAAAGGCACCTGGGAGTGTAACTGCACAAAGGTATTAACCATTTGCAACAACAGGTTGAGATTTCCGTGGGGAAAGGAAGGCTCAACCAGCTCCCTAAGAAGATGTCCTTGCTTTTTACCTCACAGGTGGTACAGATGTCAATTAAAACCAATTGAAAAAAAGAAAAAAATCGACCCTATTTAAAGTCAGTGAAGGGGGTGGGGTTGGGTTTTTTGAGTGCTTGATTTGTAGCTTGAAGTGTCTCTGTGAGGAAGATGATTTTGGCTCTGCTGAGGTGAGGAGTGCTGGTGGGTGAGTAAATTGTGGGTTGTTGTTGGTTTTCTTTTTTTTCTTTTAAATGTTTGGGGAGCTTTTTTAAGGAAACTTTCCATTTTGGGTGAGCAACCCTGGTTTTTGTTAAGCTGGGAGCTGCATGGTGTTTTGTATTCCTGCCTGCTTTTCATGTGTTTCTTGCAAAGCCACTGGGTAACAATTCTGATTCCCCTCGAGGTCAAAAACTGTAATGTTCCCCTTTATAAGGTAATGAGAGAAAATGCAGCCACAGGAAGCAGCATCCTGGTTATTTTCTTCAGGGATTAATGATCCTGATGACAATAACTGGAAAGGCAAGGCAGGCAGGAATAAGAATGGTGTAAGCAACGAAGCTTTGGGTTACCTTTACTTCCACCCTTATTAGCCTCTTTCCCTTGACACAGATGGGAGGGAAAGTCACACCAAAAAAACACCACCCAAACCCTTTGGGTTAAGATAAAGAGTTTTTTGGGAAGTGATTCAATGCAGAATTATCTGAGCCTGCCTGCAAAAGAGCACAGCTAATTGTATCAGCCACTCCCTGCCTCGATACCCCAAACCTCAAAACCAGCAGCAGCAAATGGAACAGGAAGCCTCTGGTGTTACAATCTGAACTCCATGCTCCTGCCAGCACTTTCCTTTTGAAGCTGGCATGATGGCAGCATGGTGTTGAATACCAGCAGCCCGTGACAACCTCTGAATATGCTTTTGCTGGTGCTGCCTCCTTCCACATCATATTTTCACTTAACCTCCAGGTTCTGCCAGTAGCCTAATCCCAGAAACAAAGTGACACAACTATATGGGTTCTGCAGTGTCCTTGTACCCTCCTCATGTTTAAGTGAACTGGAGTAAATTGTTGTGACTTTCTGCCTTGTGTGACTACTTGATACTACCTGACCCAGCTGACAAAAACATCTGCTGGGGGAAAAAAAAGTAAAATGAAGTGCTTGCTAAAGTGTGTCTCCTTTTGAATCACAACAGCCTGAAATTTATTTTGGGTGTGTGACTCTCTTGAGTCTTCATTTCTGTGGATCTAGAAGGGTGCTGTAAATACTGAGGTTTGTTTTTCTTTGCCAATTGTTCTCTGCCTTGCTCTGTTCAGTGTAACTAAAGGAGTTATGGTACTTTGAGCTTGTTGTAGCTAAGCAGAGCTTGTACCCTTGCTTTCTCATATTTTTTTTTTTTTCTTTCTCCATGGTGTCTGGGTTGAAGCAGAAATTATCAGAAAGGATTTTACCCTTGTGTCTAGGAGAGCTCAGAGGCTCTTCTGATTTTTATAATGAAATGCTTATCTAAAATGACAGGTCCTCGTTGTTGTGCAATGGTGAGCTCATTTTGGAGCCTCTGGTGAGTAAAAGGGTGGCCAACAGAGCTGAGCCTGGAGCAGTTCACCCAGAGCACTCAGCTAGATGGTGTCTGTCACGATAGGTCATGGAGGATAAGTTATCTTTCAGAGTGCCAAAAGCTGCCCCTTGCCACTATTCAGGCAGTAGGGAGGCTGGTACCTTAGTACTGAGCAGCCTTGCTGCCTGCTAGAGTAAGCTGCTCCTTGTTTGCTCCAAACAGCTTTTAGATTTGCTGAAAAGTCTGTGGAAAACTCTGTCCTTTTTTTTTTTAATGCTACTAGATCAAATTTCAATTTGCAGAGAAACCTGATGGCAGTTCCTTTTTATTCTTGTTTTATATTTGATTTCATTTCAACTTCAAGATTCTGGCTTCAAATATTTTTTTCTTTCTTTCTTTTTTTTTTTGAGGAACCATCAAATACCTCTCACAGATAATTCACTGGAGCATAGCCACATGTGAGCAGATCTCAGTAGGCATATTTAACCTTGTGAATCAGTTTCATTTCCTACATGTTTAGCGCTTTATGAAAATTCATGTTTTTATCTGCATCTTGCAAATTCTTCATTGTACTGAGGGTTGTTTTTTTTTTTTTTATTGAAGGAAAAAAAAAAAGAAGTTCAAGAAACTTGACTGATATTCTAATGAGTTCTTCTCCTGAATGCTGATCAGTCCAGCATTAATGGGCAGACTTTCCTCTGTAGCTCCTGTCTCACTTGAATGCTGTCAAAATAATAGTGGCTGCTACTCATGCACCTCCAATTTACTCCTGTTAATGGTGCTTTAGTTGTTTCTGAAATCATCCTTCAAAGATGATTTTAAGTGACATCTGTGTAGGCCTAAAGACCTGAATTGCCTGCTAAATCATATCCACTTCTGCCCAGGGATTTAATTAAAAGATTTTGAAATATGAAAAAAAAAAAAAAAAGGGGAGGGGGGGGGGAAGGTTTGGAAGATTTAGAAATAAGAATTTTAATTGTTTTTTTTCTCCCTCACCCCCACTTACTCAGAGAGAGACAAGGGACTGTTCATAAATACATTCTAATTGCCTTAATGAAGTACACAAACACATGATACTGGAAAAAAATAGGATGGAGGTGATGCTTAAATGGGATGAAAGAGTCTGCTAGTCCTAATTACAGGCTACAGTTTCCAGGCTTTCACATCTGCCTTGAAACTTATAAAATGCCTATTTTGCATCCAATGTTTAGACCTCTGGGTTTTACTTTCTAATAAAACACACAAGCATTTTATCAGGGTTTGCCCCAATTAAACAATACAAAAACCCATTGCCAATACAGATTATTTCCATTTAAAACCAAGGAGAAATAAGTGTGGACCTGGTCAAGAATTTAAAGTAGCTCAGACATCTACTGTTTTCTACATTCAGCTAAAGCACTGACCATAGTGGGAGTCTTTACAGGCTAGTGTCAAGATGTAGGGCTGGGCTCTTAGTATATGTGCCTTAAATGATGGAAGGGAAGCAACCTGCTGAGTTCCTGTGACTGTATAAACCATGTTCTGGTAGTGGTAAAGCTCAGACTGCTGCCTTGCTTTGGACTTGTCCTGAATTGCTCAGAATTTGAGTGGTTAAAGGCAGGGGGGAAAAAGAAGTATTGATGTTAGGGAAATTCACAGAATCATAGAGTAGTAAGGCTAGAAGAGACCTCAAGGATCATCTAGTTCCAACCCCCTGCTATAGACAGGGACACCTCCCACTAGTACAGGGCACTCAAGGCCTCCTCCAACCTGGTCTTGAACACCTCCAGGGAGGGAGCAGCCACAACCTCCCTGGGCAACCTGTGCCAGTGCCTCACCATCCTCACTGTAAAGAACTTCCTCCTAATATCCAGTCTAAAATCTTCCCTCTGGCAGTTCAAACCCATTGCCACCTTCACATTGGCCTGGTGGGAGCAAGTGCCTCCCTTTGCATTTAGGCAAAGGGAATCTGGAAATAACTCTTAGTACTTGCAACCTTGCCACTGTTGTGAGAATCACGTAGGATTGCCTGCTGCAATAGGTTGGTGAGGATGGATGGATGCCTAGCAGTGGTCAGAGCTTGTGTCTTTCTAATCATTCTCTTTAAACTCACAAGACACTCCAGATCAGTGTTCACTTCTAAATCATATTATTTCCCCCCTTTTTTTTGTTTGTGTTGTTTTGTTTCTTTGAATAACAATTTTGAGTACAAACCAGCCCCCCTCCCCAGGTGATGGAACTTTCTTACACTATTTTTATAACTCCTCTCATGTTGGCTGGAAATGCCTTGGGGGCTTCAGTTGTAATATCCACCTTTCATTCACCTCTGATCTTTTCTTTTGCAAACTTGTCATTGACTCTGACCCAGTGTCTCAAACACTGAACTTGGAGGAAGCTATGTGTTTTCATTTGGTGACTCTGCCCAGAGTGAATTTAGTGCCATCTACCATGATAGAAATCATGGCACGAGATGGAACAAGGCTAAGTGCAGCTTTCTACTTTGGCCACAACAACCCCAAGCAGTGCTACAGGCTGGGGACAGAGGGGCTGGAGAACAGCCAGGCAAAAAGGGTTGCTGGTAGAGAGGAGCTGAAGATGAGGCAGCAGTGTGCCCAGGTGGGCAGCAGAACCAATGGCGTCCTGGCCTGGACCAGGAGCAGTGTGGCCAGCAGGAGCAGGGAGGTTCTTGTGCCCCTGTGCTCAGCACTGCTCAGGCCACACCTTGAGTGCTGTGTCTAGTTCTGGGCCACTCGATTCAAGAGAGATGCTGAGGTGCTGGAAGGTGTCCAGAGAAGGGCAGCAAGGCTGGGGAGGGGCCTGGAGCACAGCCCTGTAAGGAGAGGCTGAGGGAGCTGGGGGTGTGCAGCCTGCAGAAGAGGAGGCTCAGGGCAGACCTCATTGCTCTCTGCAGCTACCTGAAGGGAGGTTGTAGCCAGGTGGGGTTAGACTCTTCTGCCAGGCACCCAGCAACAGAAGGAGGGGACAGAGTCTTAAGTTGTGCCAGGGGAGGTCTAGGCTGGATGTTAGCAGGAAGTTGTTGGCAGAGAGAGTGATTGGCATTGGAAAGGGCTGCCCAGGGAGGTGGTGGAGTCACTGTGCCTGGAGGTGTTGAAGCCAAGCCTGGATGGGGCACTTAATGCCATGGTCTGGTTGATTGGATAGGACAAGGGTGCTGGGTTTGGCTGGGTGAGCTTGGAGGTCTTTTCCAACCTGGGTGACTCTGATTATAAATGCTACAGCAACCCCAAATTTAGTACCTGTATTTGAAGCCATAAATTCTGAGGTCTCTTCTAACGTGGGTGATTGTTTGATTCTATGAAATCATAAGATGATTTAATTTCTGGTTTATCCTTCCCTTTCTCCTCACTCTAAACGTGACTCTTAATAAATTAATAGTCATCAGCTTTGGATGCCTAATGATGTGAGTCTCTCTAATGTAACAATAATGATGTGATATCTATTTCAGTCATGCCCTCTATGTTTTACACTACTGGAGTGTCAGCTCTACAACTCAGTTCTGTTTTGACCCTGATCTAATGTGTTCCACTCCTGTTTAAACTCAGTGATGATTCCCAAGTGCCTACCATATACACATTCAGCTGCTCTGATAATGCAACTTCTCCTCTGGGAATTATTCTGGAGTAGCTAAACATGTGAAATTTCCCAGTTGTGTGCAAACTGTAGATCTGGCATTAAGGTGAGTTGCACAGTTGTCTTCTGTGGTCTCCAAGAAGACTGCTCTGCTCTTTTAGGAATATGCAGATTGTCCAAGGTTACTCAACAACTGTGCAGGTAGCATTGAGAGCTAAAGGTAACATCTGATGTCTGCTGACAGCATACAAGTAGAAGGATGGCTCAAAAGGTCTGTCAGTCTATACAGGAGATTGCCCCAGGTGATACTTTTATTGATCAATAAGGCTCAGAAAATGTAGTTCTTGTTTGAATCAAGTGTATTTAACAAGTCAGATAGGCCTTTTATCGTAGAATCAGTCAGGATTGGAAGGGAGCACAAGGATCAACCATGGGTAGGGACAGCTCACACTAGATCAGGCTGGCCACAGCCTCATCCAGCCTGGCCTTGAATACCTCCAGGGAACAGGCTTCCACCACCTTCCTGGGCAACCCCTGCCAGGCTCTCACCACCCTCATGCTGAACAACTTCTTCCAAACATCCAGTCTGAATCTCCCCATTTCCAGCTTGGTTCCATCCCTGCAGTCCTGTCACTGTCTAACAACCTAAAAAGTCCCTCCCCAGCTTTCTTGTAGCCCCATTAAGATACTGCAAAGCCACAATAAGGTCACCTGGGAACCTTCTCCTCTCCAAACTGAACAGCCCCAACTCCCTCAGTCTCTCCTCACAGCAGAGGAGCTCCAGTCCTCTGCTAATCCTCATGGCCCTTCTCTGGGCACCTTCCAGCACCTCCATAGCCCTTTTGTCCCAGTGTCTCCAGCACTGGATGCAGCACTCCAGGTGGGGTCTCAGCAGTGTGGAGCAGAGGGGCAGGATCACTTCCCTCACCCTGCTGCCCACACTGCTTTTGCTGCAGCCCAGGCTCTGGTTGCTCTCTGGGCTGCCAGAGCACACTGACAGCTCACATTGAGCTTCTTGTCCACCAGCTTCCCCAAGTCACTTTCTTCAAGATTACTCTCAACCAGTCACTGCCCAGCCTATATTGGTGCTTGGCATTGCCTTGACACAGCTGCAGGACCTTACAATTGGCCTTGTGGATCTTCGTGATGACTGAGAGACACATTCATGAAGACCTGTGAACAAACAAGGAATAGTAAGTGTAGTTTGAGATAAGTGGTTGAGAAGGATGTTGAAGTGTTGGAGAAGGTACAGAGGAGACCATGAAGATGCTGAGAGGGCTGCAGCAACTCTGCTGTGAGGACAGGCTGAGAGAGTTGGGGCTCTGCAGCCTGGAGAAGAGAAGGCTTCCAGGAGACCTTCCAGGATGTGAAGTGGGCTACAGGAAGGCTGGGGAGGGACTATTGACAAGGGCTTGCAATGCCAGGACGAGGGGCAATGGGTTTGAACTGTCAGAGGGGAGATTTAGACTGGGTGTTTTAACTTAATTGCATGTGAAAGGTTTGAGCTTAGATTGCAGTACAGCCCGGTTGACAATACCAGTTGCTCTTCTTGTCTGGAAGTCCTTCAGATGAGGCCCTGGGCCAGGGCTCTGAGTAAAGCTTTGTGAGCCAACCATACTAAGAACATCCAGCTGAACATCTGGGCTGTGGTGGCTGCTGTGATGTGACAAAATTGGCCTGGTGGGGAGCCCATCTTTTTATTTCTGCATTGGCTTAAGAGCACAGTAGGGAGCAGAGGCAGGAAAATGGGCCATAGCTAAGTGCCACCAACCAAACCTTTTGAGCGGCATTAAGGACTTGAAGTGCTTCCAGATAGTCACACAAGTGCAGTCATTAAAAAGTGCAGGCAAAAATTGGAGTGGGGAAAAATGCTGAAGTGATGAATCAACTGAAGCTTGTCTTCTACTTTTGAGCATTACTTGCACCTCACTGTGCTCCATGGCAGGGAAACAATGGAAGCATCTTCACTGGGTTTTCAGAAGCAGGGGAGGTAAATTTGAGGTAGAGAAAATGCTTTTGTTTCTATATTCATGTGCCACTTGAGGGAGCTTATTGATATCCAGCCTTCATCCTGGGAGAAAGTAGTGTTTTCCTTGGAAAACTGTGAGGATGTTATTAATGTGAGCTGAACTGGATCCATTCTGGAGGGTGCTCATTCCTCTGGGAAAGACAGGCCTGCTCCAGCAGCCCCTTTTGTGTTCCTTTCTGCTGGTTTGAGGCTAATTGGAGTATTTTTATGGAGAACATTAGATTGCAGGCTGTGAAAAGCAAACATTGGTGATGTCTGCTTTGCTCATAGGCTTGCTGACATGTGTAAGAACAAGAACACATGGATAACACACAGACAGAGTCCTGTCTCTATCTCTCTGGCTGCTTGTGTGTCTGCTGGCCTCTCTGCTAACCTAACTAACCACTCTGCTTCTAACCCCTCTTGCTGATCCTCCAAACTTACCTTGCGTTTAAGGCAAACCCTAGGTTAAGGCAGAGGGATGGAAAGAAGGTGGAAGGGTGGTTGGGAGCCCCTCCTGGGGACTCTGATTTCTGGGAGGGTGATTGTGTTTCTCTATTACCTTTAACTTTTCTGTAACTGTTCCTGTCTATTGCGTATATCTCTGCTTGTACATTGTGCTAAGTTGTAAACAGAACTTCAGTCCTTCACTTCCAGCTGGCTGAGTCTAGCCTGGGGGATTTTATAAAGTGTGGGGTGGGCAGGTAACTCCCAAACCATCACATCCATTCTGAAAGGAAGACAACCATTTGGTTTAGAACTAGTGAATGCAGGCACGAAGGTGGAAGTGTGTTGGTACAAGGGTCAAACCATAAAATCATTTTGGTTGGCAAAGCCCTTGGATGCCAAGTCCAGCTGCTAACCTCTCACTGCAGTGTCACTGCTAAACCATGTCCCTCAGCAACACACATGCATGGCTTTTAAACCCCTGCAGGCACGGTGCCTTGGGCAACCTGTTCCAGAGATGAACACCTCCTCTGAGGAAGAAAATGTTCCTAATGTCCAACCTAAACCTCTTGTGATGCAACTTATGTCTGTTTCCTCTTCTCCTATCAAAGTTCTTAATTTTCTGTGTGTTTTGACAAAATCATGGAATCATAGAATGGTAAGGTTGGAAGGGACCTCGAGAATCATTTAGTT
Organism: Eubucco bourcierii; assembly: GCA_013396675.1. Classification (NCBI taxonomy): domain Eukaryota; kingdom Metazoa; phylum Chordata; class Aves; order Piciformes; family Ramphastidae; genus Eubucco; species Eubucco bourcierii. Next base: position 34,851 of record VWZE01018101.1, read on the forward strand.
CCAACCCCCTACCATAGATAGGGACACCTCCCACTAGTACAGGGCACCCAAGGCCTCATCCAACCTGGCCTTGAACACCTCCAGGGAGGGAGCAGCCACAATCTTCCTGGGCAACCTGTGCCAGTGTCTCACCACCCTCACTGGAAAGAACTTCCTCTTGACATCCAGTTTCAATCTCCCCTCTGCCAGTTCAAACTCATTACCCCTTGTCCTGTCTTTGTAAGACCTTGTAAATAATCCCTCCCCAGTCTTCCTGTAGGCCCCTTCAGATACTGGAAGGCTAAAACATCTTTGTCCTTGTTCTGTAAGCTTTAAAAAAGGCAAAACAAAACCAAAATGTAACAAACAAGCAAACTTCAAGCAGCCAACAAAGACAAATCCCATAAACCCTAAACCTTTCCTTCAGCCTTATTTCCCTTAAGGAGACATTTCACTGGGCACCTCTCTCTGTGGTGTGCCATCACTAGTGGTTGTAGAGTGTAAAAAAAAACAAACAAACCAAAAAAACAAACCAAAACACAAACCTCCTTTTCCTTACTGTTTGTCTCTTTCCTTTGCATTTCTTTTTCAAACTCTTTCTTTGTAGTCTCATCACATTTCCAGGATGATATCTGCCTGTTTCTTTTTCATCTGATGCCCCTGTGCAGCAAAACTTCCCAGGATTGGGTTTTTGGTTGTTTTTTTTTTTTAAGGCACTGTTGGTTTAACAGAAGGCCTCTCAGGGTATTCTAGTCCTGAACTATATATTTTTACCCATATCTGTGTAACAACATTAGGTATTTTAAAAGTTTGGATGTTCATCTTATCAGAGAATTGCTTGAAATAAAATAAAAAGAAGATTCAAGCTTAAGATACAGAACACTTTCTGTAGAGTGTGGCACAAAGAAGGATATTAATGTTTGAAGTGATTTTAGGTTTCCTGCACTCCTTGTGTGTCTTTTAGCATTCTCTCCTCTCTCTAATCTCCACTGTATCACTCAGTTCTTTTAATCTTAATTCTTTGTGCTGCACTTTGAGCATCAAAAAGCACATTTGATACCCAAAAAAACCTTCGCTCTCAGGCATTTGCTCTTCAACAGAACAGTTTTGATACAGGGATGGAGAACAAGAATAAAGAAGTGCAAACAGTGTAAGGAAAGTCAAGAGTGAAGAGAGAAGAAAGGGGCTCTAATGAGAAAGACAGTGGAGATAGTGACTGCATTGTAAGGGGAAGATGAAAGTCCCTGTAACACAGTAACACAGAAATAAAACTCAATTTGTTATTCTAAGGAACTCAGACTGATGCAAAGCTGTGGTCCTGCAGCTCTCCTAGGCCCACCCAAAGGATTTCAATTCTCTCTCTTCCTTAATGAAGCAAAAGGTGTGCTCAGGTTGGAGCGAATCTGGGAAAGGTGTGAATGCTGTTTTCCCTGATCTGATGTGAGCCCAAATCAATTTGTGCATCAATGCTCAATCACAGCCCTGGTCCTGCTCAGAGCTTTGCTCTAGAACATTGGCAACTTAAATCATTTTTGAGTTGCCTTGACCTGCTTACTTTCTAACTTAAATCTTGAGTGGTTTAGCATCCTTTACCTTTCAAACAGCTCCCTGTAACTGAGAGTCTCTCAGCACTGAGCCAGCAGCTATCCTTTGAATTCTTTCCCTTGTAGTTTCTGTGCTAGACCTGCTATGCTCTACAGACTCCTTCCTTAAAATAGCATCCCAAAGCAGCTTTGTCATCTCTGGGGCCATAAAATTTCAACAGCTGTACACAGCACAGCTGTGAAAAGGTGTCTGGCTGCAGGCTCTGTGAGATGTGAAGCTGAGTCATGCACCTCCAGACCAGGAGAAGGGATGTGGGAGTCTTGCCTCACAACTCTGTTCAAACATGAGCACTTCTTTTGCTGATTTAATAACTCAGACACAGTGGGGTAGTGTCTTTTCAGTATTTCTGCCTTTAAGAGAGAAAACTACCCTCTTGAAAATAATCTTTTATAAAAGATGGCCATGAAATTAAGATCTCGGGAAACATTTAGGAGCCTAATTAAGGTCCACAGAAAAGCTTTATCATCTGGATTATAAAACTGATCATGCTCATGCCAAGGAAAGAAAATGTGAATTAATTGAGGGAACTGTGATTTTTGAATTTATTTTTTTTTAAAATTATACTTTTATATCACCTGGAAAGGTCATTAAAGAAGCCTTACAAAAGTCATAAAACCTATTTAAAAAAAAATATCCAGCAGATTTCCCTTTTTAAAATTGAAAAAGGGAGCAGGACATGGAGAAAAACCTGGTGAAGCTTTCTTTTTTGTCTGAGCTTGCTATCTGCAGGTGAATGCTTTACTGGGTTCATTTCACTTTTAATTCTTAATCTATATTCAAGCCTAAGTGTAATAGCAAGGGGAGGGGGGGAAGAGAAGGGGGAATTAATGGAGAATACATCTTGTGACAAAATGCTGCTAGGTGTGGGGCTTTTCCCTCCTCACCTGGAGTGAGAATTGGTCCATAAACCTAAGGAGCTTCTAAAGTTTTGTATTAAAGTTGATGGCAGATTTCTTTTTGTTTTCCTTGCCAGCAAAAATAATGATTCTAGGTAGGTGTTGCAATAACAAACTTGTATGTTAGAGAAAAAGCACAGCAAGCAAGACAGAACAGAGGAGCTTTTCCTCCTCCAGGAACAAAGAATGGAGCTAAATTAAGAAACTACTAAAAGAAGAAGAAAGAAAGAAAAAAAAAAAAAAAGGGCCAGTCAGTCGATTCTCAGCATCAGGGTGTTCCCTGGAGGGGGATTTCTTGGAGTAGGAAGAACAGCAGATGCAGAACGGGAGCGAGCCGCAGCAGGAGAGACAAACATTGCTTCCCAAGGTGTTTGATCATAGTGGCTACTTATGTAGTGTGAAATGCTGAGTGCCTCCAACTCCTGGTGTGATTTCAGTGGCAGCTGAAGGTACTTGGTGAGGCTTTCCAGAGATGCTAAGCATCGTTGAAGGCAAGCAGCAGGCTTTTAATACGCTTTGGATTAGGTTGGAAGCAGTGAGGTGAGATGCTGAGGCACTTCACTTGGAAAAGGTCATATATGGAGCGGAGTGCTTTTTTAATGTGTGACACTTGGGGATATGTGCATGTTTCAACACCTTTATTGTCAGGCCCTAAAAGTTAGCACCACTTGCTCCTCCTGAGCACAGCAAATAGTTTGTTCTTGCTGGTGAATCAGGACTTGCTGTCATCAGGACTGTTACAAGCCTATGATATAGGTTTTGTAATGAAACTGTACCCAAGAATAACCTCAGAGGTTGGGAGTGCAGTAAGGTAGAAATATTGTACAAAATGAAATTATTCTGTGGAGTCAGCCAGGAACTGTTTCTCTCTTAAACAATCTGCTGTAAAATGCAAGAGGTTGTAGATGAGATTTCAGTTGTCTAGGGCCCCTCAAAATTTGCTAATGGTAAAGCCAACCCATGTAGCGAGGTGGACATTGGTCTGTTCTCTCTCAAGCAGTTAAGTGGCAGGACAAAAGGAAATGACCAGAAGTTTCACACAGAGATGTTTAAGTTGGACAGGGGAAAAGGTTGTCAAGCCCTGGAACAGGCTACCCAGGGCAGTGATGGAGACACCATGCTTGGAGGAATTGAAAAGCTATGTAGATGTGGTGTGGAGGGACATGATTTAGCAGTGGGTTTGGTAGTGCTTTGTTAATGGTTGAATTTGATCTTCAAGGTCTTTTCCAGCCACAAATGTTCAACTGTTCTCATAGAATCACAGAATGGTCAAGTTGGAAGGGACCTCAAACATCATGAAGTTCCAACCCCCTGCCATAGGCAGGGACACCTCCCACTAGTACAGGGCACTCGACCTCATCCAACCTGGCCTTGAACACCTCCAGAGGCAGACCAGCCACAACCTCCCTGGGCAACCTGTGCCAGTGTCTCACCACCCTCACTGCAAACAACTTCCTCCTGACATCCAGTCTAAATCTCCCCTCTGCCACTTTAAATACATTGCCCCTTGTCCTGTCATTGCAAGACCTTGTCAATAGTCCCTCCCCAGCCTTCCTGTAGGCCCCCTTCAGATACTGGAATGCTACTATCAGGTCTCCTGGAAACCTTCTCTTGTCCAGGCTGCAGAACCCCAACTCTCTCAGCCTGTCCTCAGAGCTGCTGCACCCCAGACTCCAAGGTCCTTTTCCTCAGGGCTGCTCTCGGCCATTCCCCACCCAACCTGGAGCTGTGCTTGGGATTGTGCCTACCCAGGTGCAGGACCTTACACTTGACCTTGTTGAATGTCATGAGGTTGGCCTGGGCACAGCTCTGCAACCTGTCCAGGTCCCTCTGGATGGGTCCCTGCCCTCTAGCAAGTCGACTGTGCCACACAGCTTGGTGCCATCTGCAGACTTGCTGAGGGTGCAAGGATTCCTCTGTCCATGGCACTGACAAAGATGTTGAACAGCACTTGGCCCAGCACTGACCCCTGAGGGAAAATGAACTCTATGATTCAATGCACAAAGTTTTCAGACTTCATGCACCTTTAGCCAACTCTCATGGCAGTGGCTAGAAACAGTGAGAATTGGGGGTGACAATAGGACTTCGCATTTTTAGCATGGATGGTAGTTACCCTGTGCAAATAAATGTCACAAAATTATCCAGCAAGAGTAAATAGTCTAATTCAAAGTCAAAAAAAGAGAGCATACTTCTGCCATTCTTGTTACCTGTTCAGGGGGGTATCAGCTAGAATATTAATCCCCTGCAAAAAGTGAGTGTTTTCAGAAAGTAAGCAAAACTTTCTGGGGAAACAGGATACTGTTTGTATGCTAATAAAAGCATGGACTATGTGAAAATTCCTTTCATATTTTTACCTGCTGCTCATCAAAATGACACTTCAGGAAAGATTACCCTGCTGAAACCTTCAACCTGTTCTATGAGCAGGAAGGCTCATGCTGTTTTCTACCTTCTAACGCTTTCCATTCCTTCACATTTCTGCTTTTGTTCGCAGAACAAAAAGAAAATTGCAGGTTGATTCATAAAGGGTTGGGTTTTGTGTCCATGAGCAGCCTTGTTTTAATTGACTGCAGTGGGATTGCTCTTAGTAGCAGAGAAGGCTTTGTGTGTGCAGGGGAAACAATTCGACAAGGCAGAAAGTTATTCTTTGCATATGTGAGTCTCTGCTGTGTTGCAGTACTTTAGTCAACTCCTGCTAAAACATACTTCAGGAAGATATATTTTGGAGTGGGTATCCATTGGTACCACTTCAGCATGTTAAGTATACAAGAGGTGAATCTAAAGGTGCTTGGGTGAGTATGAATTAGGTTTTTGCCTTTTGAGGTCCAAGAAGGCAACGTATGAGAAGTAAAAAGATATAATAATAGTGGACAGAGTCTGCTCAGCAAGTTTGCTGATGACATCAAACTGGGAGGCTTGGCTGATGCAGCTGCAGGCTGTGAGGACATCCAGTGAGACCTGGGCAGGCTGAGAGCTGGGCACAGAGGAACAAAATGAGGTTCAGCAAGGACAAGTGTGGAGTCCTGCGCATGGGGAGGTATAATAAACTGCACCAGTGCAGGATGGGAGGTGATCTGCTGGAGAGCAACCCTATGGAGAGGGACCTGGGAGTGCTGGTGGGCAACATCCATGGCACAGTAACGTGCCCTGGTGAGCAAGAGGGCTAATGGGATCCTGGGGGGCATTAAGCAGAGTGCATCCAGCAGATCCAGGTAGGTTCTCCTCCCCCTCTACTCTCCTCTGGTGAGACCTCATCTTAAGTACTGCCTTCAGTTTTGGACTCCCCAGTTGAAGAGGGACAGAGATCTGCTGGAGAGAGTCCAGTGGAGGGCTGAGGATGCTGAGGGGACTGGAGCACTGCTGGATGAGGGAAGACTGAGGGACCTGGGGCTGCTTAGTCTGGAGAAGAGAAGACTGAGAGGTGTTTTAATAAATGTTTATAACTATCTGAGGGCTGGAGGTCGGCGGTAGGGACAGGGACAGGCTTTGCTCACTGCTGCCTGGGATAGGACAAGGAGCAACGGATGGAAACTGCAGTACAGGAGGCTCCAGCTCAACACAAGGGGAAACTTCTTTGATGGAAGGGTCCCAGAGGACTGACATAGGCTGTCCAGAGAAACTGTGGAGTCTCCTTCTCTGGAGCCTTTCCAGGCCTGTCTGGATGTGTTCCTGTGTGCCCTGAGCTAGGTTGTCTGGTCCTGCTGTGGCAGGAGGGTTGGCTGGATGAGCAATTTGGGTCTCTTCCAGCCTCTGACATCCTGTGTAATTTACACCACTATTTGAATAACACCCATGGTATGCTAGCTACTGTTTTTTACCTCTTTATTGATTGTGATACAGAGAGATCCTGTGGGATTGTCTAGAAATAGGCTCAAATATTGATTCTCTATAACTAATATTAGTTTGTTCAGAGGTAGTCCCAAATGTACATTATAGTTATATTTTGGATATTGCTTTTTACTACCCACAGAGTCCTCCTTTCTCTCTGTGTTCAGTACTCCAGTCTGCCCAAAGTAAAGATAGTTGGCAGCAAATGGTACCAGAAGTGTTTTGGTTTTTCTTCGTAAGGAAAAGGCAAAGGGCCATCTAGTTCAGAGGAATATGTAGAGAGGTACTGGAGAGCAGAGCTCAGGACAATGGCAGGAAGATTGTACTCTACAGGCAATCCTTTCTGAGTGCCAGGACATGGGCTTGAGGTACCTTTTCATTGGGGGCTCTTAGGCATGAGAAATAACCACCCTCTGGAACAAAGGAACAGAATCCCAGCATGGCTGGGGTTGGAAGGGATATCCAGTCCAAACCCCCTGCCCCTGCTCTTAAAGCAGTCATCCACAGCAAGCTGCCCAGAATCACACTGTCCAGGTGGGTTTGGAATCTCTCCAGGAAAGGAGAATCCACAACTTATCTGGCCTGCTGTGGGGCTCCAGTACCCTCACAGCAAAGAAGTTTTCATTATGGTGTGATAAGATTCTGAAAATTAATTGAAAACTGATTGAGAATCTGAAATTCACTTAACTGGCACATGAAAAACCTTCCTAGCTGTCTAAACTGGTTAGAATGAAAAGGCTACCATTGCTCAACATGCATCTATAGAATATGCAGGGCTGAGTGTTAGAAAATACTATTTAAAGCAGGCAAGTAGCCAGAAAATTCCAGGCCAGAGAATAAATTAAGCATATGTTCAACTTTTAAACATACTAAAGTTAGGTCAAGAGGTAAATCTTGCTTATGGTCTACAAGACACTAATTAACTTTTGCTCTGGTATCCACAGGCACCTCAAAGCAGACACCTAAAGTAGTTTATGGCTCCAAGTAAATCTTGGTGGTCAAGTAGTGGGTATGGAGAAAAATGTATTTATGGCAAAGGTGGTCAGGCTTTGGAACAGACTCTACCAGTGTCCCTGGAGGCATAAAAAAAACATGTGGCCATGGCATTTTAGGATATGATAGTCTCAGCTAGATGATTGGACTTGAAGATCTGAAACATCCAGGCTGTATGGGTGGGTAGAGACCAATGGGATGAGATGGAACAAGGCTAAGTGCAGGGTTCTACACTTTGACCACAACGACCCCAAGCAGTGCTAAAGGCTGGGGATGGAGGGGCTGGAGAGCAGCCAGGCAAAAAAGGACCTGGGGGTGCTGGTAGAGAGCAGCTGAAGATGAGGCAGCAGAGTGCCCAGGTGGGCAGCAGAACCAATGACATCCTGGCCTGGACCAGGAACAGTGTGGCCAGCAGGAGCAGGGAGGTTCTTCTGCCCCTGTGCTCAGCATTGCTCAGGACACACCTTGAGTGCTGTGTCCAGTTCTGGGCCCCTCAATTGAAGAGGGA
>VWZE01018101.1:42734-55606 GCA_013396675.1 Eubucco bourcierii
CTGCCAGGCACCCAGCAACAGAACAAGGGGACACAGTCTCAAGCTGTGCCAGGGGAGGTCTAGGCTGGATGTTTGGAGGAAGTTCTTGCCAGAGAGAGTGATTGGCATTGGAATGGGCTGCCCAGGGAGGTGGTGGAGTCACTGTGCCTGGAGGTGTTGAAGCCAAGCCTGGATGGGGCACTTAGTGCCATGGTCTGGTTGATTGGCTGGGGCTGGGTGCTAGGTTGGGCTGGGTGAACTTGGAACTCTCTTCCAAACTGGTTGATTCTACTTAGGAGTAATTTCCATAGCTTGGTCTGGGAGGCCAGTTGTGACTTGCAGCCCTTCTGTGTGCTAGAGAAAGGAATCTTTCCCCTTCTGCTGTTGAATCTAAAAGATTTTATATGGCAGATGAATTGTATTTAACTGAGGCAGCCTAGCTCTGTGGTGAATAAAGCTGAATAAATTTATTGTGAACCTGAAGCTATCAGGTGACTGCTCATTAATGAGTGGCTTTTTGCACTGCACTGGGTACTTATGCTGTGTGCTCACTCCTTGCCTTAAGAAAGGCATTTCCCTAATTCTGCAGATTGCTCTATGTACAAGGGTCTACTTTATCATCACAGGCCTTCAGGTTCCTTCATTTCAACTTTGATCAAACAGCACGAAAACAGCATTGCACAATTGGTGTCCTAAGTACGGAGGGGTGTAAGATGGTTTAGAGTAGTTTAAATGTTTGCAACTCACAGTTGGAGTCCTGTGTACAGTTCTGGAGCTCCCAGCACAGGAAGGACATAGAACTGTTGGAGTGGGTCCAGAGGAGACCACAAAGATGCTCAGAGGGCTGCAGCAGCTCTGCTGTGAGGACAGGCTGAGAGAGTTGGGGCTCTACAGCCTGGAGAAGAGAAGGCTTCCAGGAGACCTGATAGTAGCCTTCCAGTATCTGAAAGGGGCCTAAAAGAAGGCTGGGGAAGGACTATTGACAAGGTTTTGCAATGCCAGGACAAGGGGCAATGGGTTTGAACTGGCAGAGGGGAGATTTAGACTGGATGTTAGGAGGAAGTTGTTTGCAGTGAGGGTGGTGAGACACTGGTACAGGTTGCCCAGGGAGGTTGTGGCTGCTCCCTCCTTGAAGGCATTCAAGGCCAAGTTGGATGAGTCTTTAGATGACAATGTCAGAGGGTTGGAACTAGATGATCATTGAGGTGCCTTCCAAACTTGCCATTCTATGATTCAACAGCAGCATGTTTTAGCTTTAGCAGAATAGTCTTGGCTGCTTCTGAGGGTGGTTCTCAGTGTTCAAGAGAAATATTACCTTTTTCTACACTATTTAACCTCCTAGGCATAAATATCAGAATGAGTTTTTGGGTGTTTGTCAAGAGTTATGGCTGACTTGACCACCAGCCAAGTGACAAAGGTTCTCCCTGAAGCCTTTTGCTTTCCAAAAGGAAAAAGAAAAAGGAAGGGGGCATGATGGGATGGGAAAGAACAATCCCATGAAATAGAGACACAGACACACAAAGCAAGAGATAAGCCAAGTCCTGATGGCACCATTGTCACCACTGATGCTAGGCACAGGCACTGGGCAAGTCCCAGACTGGACTCAGCAGCAGATGGGAAGTGGACTCGGGAGCTGGATTTTAGAAGTGGATTCAGGAAAACATGAATCAGTATGGAATGCAGAATGAACAGAGTCCTTCTGGGACACCAACCACTGAGGGAGAGGCTTGACCCTGGGGATCTCTCAGCTTGACACTGAAGATGCCCTCCACAGGTTGCAATCCCTTGTTTGCATTTGAGTCACCTGTCCTGTGTGCTCCCTGCAGATGCCACCTCTGCCTTCTTGCACCCCAGTGTGGGGCACAGACTGGCAGTGTCCTTGGTGTGCTCAGGAGCAAGTCTGCAGGCAGAGCCTTTGTGCAGCCCAGCCTTTGACCACAGCTCTGCCCATCAGCTTCTCCCTGCTAGCAGCAGCCCCTGGCTGTGCCAAACTGCCCTGAACTTCAGAAGGTGCCTCACTGAGCAAGGACTGAGCTGAGAAGTAAAACCACTGAACAGGACTAGTCCTGTTTCAACTCAAACCAGGACAACCTTTTAGTTGAGGCTGTAGAATACTTTCTTTGCACATTGGATACAGAGCTGCAGAGCCTTATTAAGTGTCTGCTTTTAGATGTTTGCATTTCTCAGGGAAGGTGTGAAAAAGACAGTGGCTTTTTCAATAACTTGACCAGATGCATTATGTTCATGTGAAGCCTGTTTTCTGCAGCTAGGAGCTTGCTGAAGGGGTTATATTTAGCTGATGGTAGATTCTTCTTAAGGTTTGGTTGGTGGTGTTTTGTTGGTGGTTTGTGTGTGTTGTTTTTTCTTCCTGCTCCCCTTGTTGTGTAGGCTCTTGGTACAAGATCGAACACGACTGTTTTATAGTGGTTTAACAAGTTCCTGCTTGCCAGCTGAGCTTCTCTCAGTGGTTTTTACAAATGCTGTTAGCTCTACCTCACTGAGCAATAAAATGCCTTCACCTAAGCCATGCATGGTGATGCCAAAGGGAATGTATTTCAACTCAGAGTTGCAACGGGCAAGTACTGGCCATGTGTTCATTGAAAGCAGCTTGGCAGGCAGAGGAGAGTTGTGTCCTATCCTGTGCCTTTGATAGGCTGTAGCTGATTGAATTTTGGAAGAGGAGGGGTGGGGGAAGTGGTTTTGCTTTGGAAATTAGCATTTTTTTTTCTTTTAACTCTGAAAGCGGAATGATGAGAAATCCAGATGCAGTTGCTATAAGAATGTAGGCAGCTGGCATCTGGGCTCTGACATCAACAACTATCTTCCATATGGCCTGGTTTTAACAGCAGAGAATTTTAGCAAGTGAAAAGGACAAACAATCCATCAAGCTTAAGTACTGTTCATTTCTGAGTGGTGTTTTGGGTTTGGTGGTTTTTTTGGTTGGTGTTTTTTTTTTTGTTTGTTTGTTTTTTTGAGGGCAACAATTTGTGGTGCATTAAGATATGTTGTTTGCAGTTGACTTCTCTTCAGGGGCATTTCTTCTAGCCTTAGCTGAAGAAGAAACACAGGTAGGAATACTTTGGCAAGGCATTCAGAACTTTGCTGGAATAACAAACACACATGTATGGTGAAGATTTCTCTGTCTTAGGATGGAACACACAATTTAACACTCAAATAAGCACTGGAGGCTGGCTGGGGTTATTACAGCTTCAACACAGCAGCTGGGATACTGGCAAAGGCCAAACACAATGGTAAGGAGCTTGCTGCTAGCACTGTCCAGGCTGGATTTGTATTGTATTTTGGTAGCACTGTCCAGGCTAGACTTGTATTGTATTTTGGTTTTTTTGTGGATCTCTGAAGCAGACCCAATGATTGCTGGGTAGCAATCCTCAGTGTGGATGTCCATGGTGGCAAATACTTCCTTTAGTCATAGAATCAGAGTCATTTTGATTGGAAAAGCCCTCTAAGATCATAGAGTACCTGGAGTACTGTGTACAGTTCTGGAGCCCACATCACAGGAAGGACATTGAAGTGTTGGAGTGGGTCCAGAGGAGGCTGTGAAGATGCTGAGAGGGCTGTAGCAGCTCTGCTGTGAGGACAGGTTGAGANGAGGTGTCCCTGCCTATGGCAGGGGGTTGGAACTGGATGATCCTTGAGGTACCTTCCAACCTTACCGTTCTATGGTGGTCCCTCAGCACCACATCTCTGCCTCCTTTAAACACCACCAGGGATGGGGATTCAACTCCCCTGAGAACCCTCTGAGTGAGCCTTACCCTAACCTCAAAGCTTTTCAATTTCTAATACAATCTGTTTGAATGTTCTTTTTCTATCTCCAACCTTCCTTCAGGAGCTAATGAGTAACAAATAGATCACACAGTGGAGAAATGTGTGACTAAAGACATTTTAATTTCTCCATCCCATTATAACAGAAGGTGTGAAGTGAAACATCCAGTAAAACATCTGAATTTCCTGCAAGTGAAAATGGACACAAAATTTCTCTCTTGAAACTACTGAATTATCAGCAAGTAAAATTGGCAAATTTCTCTTTTGTCAGAAATTAAAAGTTCCTTTCTCTCTCAAACAAAACAGAGAAACCCCAAACCCCAATAAAACAACTGTCTCCACTCACCAAAACAAGCAAACAAAAAAAAAAGACAACCGAAACAAACTAAAACAAACTCAACCAAATCCATAAAAATACCCCAAGCAAAATCCCAATCAAATGCATCAAAAATGAACCAACCAAACCCCAAAGTCATAAAACTCCAACAAGGCCAAGCCAAACCCCAATCAGGTGCATGCACACAAGCCCCCCAAAAGCCAAACCCCAATCAGGTGCATGCACACAAGCCCCCCAAAAGCCAAACCCCAATCAGGTGCANAAAGCCAAGCCCCAATCAGGTGCATGCACACAAGCCCCCCAAAAGCCAAGCCCCAATCAGGTGCATGCACACAAGCCCCCCAAAAGCCAAGCCCCAATCAGGTGCATGCACACAAGCCCCCCAAAAGCCAAACAACCAGCACCACCACCACAAAAAAGAAACAGAACAGAACGCCCCCAATAAGCTGTGGAAATTCTCCCTGGGCAGTCCATTCCAGTGTCAAATTTCCTTTTCCATGAGGAAGTGCTTGCTAACATCCAACCTAAACCTCCCCTGGCACAGCTTCGGACCATGCCCTCTCATCTTATCACAAGTTGCCTGGGAGCAGAGCCTGACCTTCACCTTACTACAGCTTCCCTTTATGGTTCTGTGGCATAGGCTGGATGTTAGGAGGATGTTGTTACCAGAGAGAGTGATTGGCATTGGAATGGGCTGCCCAGGGAGGTGGTGGAGTGACCATCCCTGGAGGTGTTGAAGCCAAGCCTGGATGGGACACTTAGTGCCATGGTCTGGTTGATTGGCTGGGGCTGGGTGCTAGATTGGGCTGGATGAGCTTGGAGCTCTCTTCCAGCCTGGCTGATTCTATGATTCAGATAGTTGTAGAGTGTGACAAAGTTCCCTCCGAGTCTGCTCTTCTCCAGGCTAAACCCCCCCAGCTCCCTCAGCCTGTCCTCATGAGACTTTACTTTCCCTCCAGTCCTTTCCCCAGTCTTGTTGCTCATAATGAGACATTCTATGATGCAAATACCTCCTCAGTTGACAGATGGGGGGGAAAAAAAATTAGTTTGAAGTTCTTAAATTAACTGGTCTCTCTTTTCAACTGGTGTCTCCTCAGTGCCACAAATCAAAGCATTTTTTTTCTGCAGGAGAATATTTTTTCTACCATTTAAAATAACTGAGTAATGATGTGGTAAGGATGCAATTAGGTCTAATTTGCTTATGTAAGTGAGCTGAGTGGCAAAGATCAATATTCAATCTACACCTAGTGTGAAAAACAATTAGTTTAATTGCCAAAGGAGGGGGAAAAAAAAAAAACCAAACGCTTCTGCTTTAGCTAATTACATAAAAATGACCTAATACTTATGCAAATCAGGATTATTAATAGTACATGAGTGTTTTAATTACATAAATCATCTTTACCTGTTAGCTGGCATTCTCCCTGCTAACTTCAGGATTTGATTTTTCAGGGACATTTCAGTTTGTCCTTAGCTTCCCAAATGTCTCCATTGCTTTTAAATTGCAAACCCCATCTGTTTCTCTCAGGGTCTTTAACCTCTGAGGTACTCTGCAAACAATGGAACATCCAAACTGATTGTTGTGACTGTCCTGCTAATTATGATTGGGCAGACAGAGAGCACAAACAAGGCTGATGTCATGCTGATGCTTGGTGGGGAGATGATATGGAGCAGACACAGGCTCCATGCTACACAGATGCTAATTTCTCAGACAGTGCTTGGAGGGGGACAGAACTTCTTCAGAGGTGGTTCTGAGCATACAAATTGTTCCATCTTTGAAGGAAACTCTCACTCCCTTTTCAGTCAATGGGAGAAGACCTCTTAATTTGTTTTGATCAGTAATTAATCTGTGCTGTGCTGCGCTGCCCAGAGTAGGGTTGGATGTAGAGACTGCAGCTCTAAATTATTTTCCAATTTAAGAGAACTTCCATATGTTGCCTAGCTGGATTTTTGTCTTTATATGTCGTCATAGAATCATTTCAATGGGAACAAAACCAACTTTTAAGATCATTGGGTTTAACCATTCTCTCATGCTGCCAAATCTGGTGCTTAACCATGCCCCTCAACACCACATCTCTGCACCTTTTTTAAGCACCTGTGGAAACAGAGATCCATGGAGTCCAGGGTTTGAGAAATGTTTTAGTGAAGAAACTTCTTCTAGTATCAAATCTTTATTTCCTCTGGTGCACCTTGAGGCCAGCTCTCTTGTCCTAGATGCAGTTCAACCTTGCTCCAGGGACAGAAGTATCAAGGCAATGTCTTCTATAGACTTTTTGGACTATCAAGTCAGCAGGGAATACTTGTCCCAGATCTTCCTTAGCACTAGGGGTAGTAGGTGGAATACAGAAACAACACTTCTCACCCAGGAATTCTGCTTCAGGGATGGCATCCAGGTAGCTGAAACTCATCCCTGCATGGATGCATTCCTGTATGAACTAGCGTAGGGGATCCTGCCTTGGCGGGAAGGTTGGACTCAATCTCTGGAGGTCCCTTCCAGCCTCTAAAGCTCTATGGTTCTGTGATCCACATCAGTTCAGAAGACTGGTGCTGCCATGGGATTGACCAAGCTGTTGTGACAGAGGTTACCTAACTGAGCCATAAAATCAACCAGACTGGGAAGGACCTCCAAGTTCAACCAGTCCAATTATCACCCAGCCCTAGACCATGGCACTGAATGTCCCATCCAGGCTTTTCTTGAACACCTCCAGACTCCAGCACCTCCCTGGGCAGCCCATTCCAATGCCAATCACTCCCTCTGCCAAGAACTTCCTCCTAACATCCAGTATAGGCCTCCCTAATGACAACTTCCTCCTAGCTAATTTTCTTTCCAGTTTTCTAATGCAGAGAAATAGTCCTCATGTCTTCTGGCTGTACAGAGCAGTGCTGTGGAGCCCTTAGTTGTTACCTTGTGGAGCCAGCTGGCTGCTGAGGCCCCCATCACCAGCCAAGGAACTTTGCATGTTGTCTAAGCAAATTTCCAGTGGTGTGAGGGAAGGTTGAGGCAATGCTTAGCTTCAGCATGTGACTGACACATTCTATCCATTTCCTTCCTCAGTCTTCACTTTGTGTGGACAAGAGGTAGCCAGAGACCATCATGGTAAAGGCAGAGTAAAGGCAATTGGGCTTTGGGGAGTGCTGCCTTTGCTATTAGCTAAAAGCTGTTGTTACTCACAGTTTTCTCCCTTGTGTTTTTAGTGCTTACGGCAGAGTTTAGATTAGGAAGCGCTGCGGTTCTGAGGGGTAGGATAAGTGATGATTTAACCTTTTATCGGAGCCATTCATCAGTCCAGTGAGAATTGGAGAAATTAGTGCTGCTCTAAGCCCTTCACAGTCCCTAGTAAATGTCACTGTCGTGAGCAATGGCTGCTGTAAAAGGTGCAGAGTTTGGTGGTGGTGGGGATTGATTAAATCCCTGTGTAGGAATAGTGCTCGTGGTGACCCCTGCAGCTGAGATTTTGCTTGGGATCTAAAGGGGTTTGTGGTAAGTCCCAGGCTCTGATTCTCACCTTCCCTTCCAGTTCCTTCCAGTGCATTCTATACATTTCAGTAAATGCTGCAAACACAGATTGATGCAATCTTTGGGGCCCGATACAGGCAGACAGACTTTGACACTTGTCCCTGCTCTCCTCTATTTATGTATCTTAAATGTTGCTCTTTCTTTGCAGTCCTTTCCCTCTACAGTTCATAAGTACATGCAATATATCCTCAGAATAGGAGGAATAGGAACCTATTGACAAGGTGTTGTAATGACAGGACAAGGGGCAATGGATTTAAATTAGCAGAGGGGAGATTTAGACTGGATGTTAGGAGGAAGTTCTTGACAGTGAGGGTGGTGAGACACTGGCACAGGTTGCCCAGGGAGGTTGTGGCTGCTCCCTCCCTGGAGGTGTTCAAGGCCAGGTTGGATGAGGCCTTGAGTGACCTGTGCTAGTGGGAGGTGTCCCTGCCTATGGCAGAGGTTTGGAACTGGATGATCCTTGAGGTCCCTTCCAACATCACCATTCTATGAGACTTCTTTAAAACCTACTTCACCCTTCCCAAACTACCATCACTCATCAATCCATAATATGCTCCATCACGTGGAGTTTAGGGCTTGAAGCTCTCCCTCTCCTGCAGTAAAATATATATATAAAAACTTATTTTTAACAGGTCTGACTGCAATTTAATAGATTTTTTTTTTTTCTTTTGCCCTGCAGAGAATAAAATCCTCTGCAGAACAGTTGGTATTTTCTGGCTTTCAGCACTGTGTGGTAATGTAAATGTCAGGACAGCATAAGGTAATAATTATGGAATCGGATTTTGCTGCTTTAAAGAACCAAAAGGTTTCTTTAAAAGTAAATAAAACTTGTCTTTTGCATTGTAAGCTCTCTCTCAACCAGTGGCTCTGTTTTCATGTGTTTGTGTACAGGATTTAGTGCTGTCTGGATGCAAATATTATTTATTATAATAATAAAAGCTGTTTCCTAGTTCTCCTAACAGTTTTCAGTGTTCCCTGTTTACAACATTTCAGCTCCCTAGCAGGACAAAAGGAGAGTCTTGGGATACAAGGTCTGGTTCATCTGCATAAGAATATACCAGGTTAATTAAATCACTTTTGGTTCCAGGAGATGGGCTAAACTACCTGACTTAGCCTATCTCTGTTTTGCACTAGAGTGGAAGCTGATTAAAAACTTTTACCTTTTTATTAATTGGAGAATCACTTTGGTTGGTAGAGACCTTGTAGATAATGGCTGGACTTAATGATCTTATTGTCCCAAGTTTGATGCTAAACCAGACAGCCTCTTTCACATACCTCAGGGATGGGGATTCAACCACTTCCCTGAGGAGTCTGTTCCTGGGTTTGAGAACACTTTCAAAGAGGAAGGTTCTACTAGTGTCCAACTTAAACCTCCCCTGGTGCAACTTGAATCTGTTGCCTCTTGTCACTTCACTTGCTTCTTGGGAGAAGAGATCAACCCTTATCAGCTCCAACTTCCTTTCCAGGAGTTGTAGAGATCCAGAAAGTCTCCTCTTGGCATCCTTTTCTCTAGGCTGAACACCCTTGGTTCCCTAGATGCTCCTTAAAAGACTTAGACTGCATCACCTCAATGTCCTTCTTGGTGTGAGGGGCCCAAAATCTGATCCCAGTGTTCAAGGTACATCCTTAGCAGTGCTAAGTGCCGCAGGCAACCACTTCCTTGTTCCCACCTATCACAAAATTTCTGTTCCAAGCCAGGATGCTGGTGGACTTCTTGGCCACCTGAACACATGCTGGCTCATATTCTGTTAACCAACACTCAGTTCTTTCTCTGCTGGGCACTTTTTCAGCCACTCTTTCTCTTAAATACCAGCAGCAGTACAGGTAGCTTAATATGTCATAGGATAACAGAACGTCAGGGGCTGGAAGGGACCTCAAAAGATCATCTGGTCCAGGCCCCCTGCCAGGGCAGGATCACACAGGAATGCATCCAGATGGTTCTTGAATATTTCCAGAGAGGGAGACTTCCCAACCTCCCTGGGCAACCTGTTCCAGTGCTCTGTCAATCTCACAACGAAAAAAATTCCTCCTCAGGTTTGCATGAACCTCCTAATCCTCAGCTTCCACCCAGTGGCCCTTGTCCTGCCACTGGGCATCACCCAGCAGAGCCTGGCTCCAGCCTCCTGGCACTCACCCCTTACATATTTATAAACACTACTGAGGCAATAAACATTAATGAGGTCGTTTTTTTGTTTGTCTAAACAAAAGTAGCAAAATGGTAATTCTCTTCCAATACAGTGCAGTTTGTTTTATCTTATTAAAACAAGAAAGAGAGGTAGAAATATTAGGTGAAATGTAGGAGCTCATAGAAAAGAGGCAAATTTGCTCTTTTGAGTTCCAACTCTCACATTTTATCTGTTAGGGTGCACTGAGTGCTTCTCATTCTCCCTGTCATAAACGTGAGCTAACCTTTGAAATTAGGTCCAGCCCTGCAGAGCTGTGGAGAGCCTACACTGGAGAGAACCCAGCATCACCACCTACTAACATCTTTGTGAGCATAGGTGGGTAAGAGGATCTTTAAGTATGTTGTTGGAGTGAGTCCAGAAGGCCACAAAGATGATTGGAGGGCTTCAGCAGCTCTCCTATGAGGACACTGAGAGAGTTGGGGCTCTGCAGCCTGGAGAAGAGAAGGCTTCCAGGAGACCTTGGAGTGGGCTTCCAGGATCTGAAGTGGGCTATAGGAAGGATAGGTAGGGACTGTTAACAAGGTCTGGTGATGACAGGATGAGGAGGAATGGGCAGAGGGGAGATTGAAACTGGATGTTAGGAAGAATTCTTTGCAGTGAGGGTAGCGAGACACTGGCACAGATTGCCCAGGGAGGTGGGGGAGCACAGAAGCACAGAATGTGATCACATTCTGTGCTTCTGTGCTCCTCCACCTCCCTGGAGGTGTTCAAGGCCAATTTGGGTGAGGCCTTGAGTGACCTGTACTAGCGGGAGGTGTCCTTGCCTATGGCAGGAGTTCGGAACTTCCTGATCTATGAGGTCCCTTCCAGTCTAACCCATTCTATGATTCTGCTCCTCTTTATCACCTAAACTATATTTTGCTTAACCCAATCCAGCTCTTCTACCTATTACATGATTAGCATGCAGCAGAGAGTTGAAACATATTCCCACAAACAACACAAAGGTGTTGAGCTGAAATCTTCACAACGCCCAAATGCCTTTTACAACAACTCTGGTGACACTGTGAGCTGTGCTATGTGGTTTGTGGGTTTTGTTTTGGTTTTTTTTTTCCCTTTTTTGTTCTGAAGGTGTGTTCCTCAGAGAGGAGCTAGAAAGTTATGGGCTGTCAAAAATACCTTGATGTGTTTCTAAGCTGTAAGTTTCACACTTGGAAAAACAGAAGCAAGGTGTTTGCAGGAAATGCTGTGACCTTGGGCTGGGGTAGGGGTGTGCATGCATACCAAGGAGGACTAGCATGAAGGTAAGACCCTTGGGTTCTGTATGTTAGCTGTTGTAAGTTGAGGAGCAAAATGATGCCAGAGATGTTTTATAGGCTGGAGCCAGGCTCTGCTGGGTGATGCCTGATGACAGGGCAAGGGGCAATGGGTGGAAGATGAGGCATAGGAAGCTTCATGTAAACATAAGGAGGGTGTTTTTTTCACTCTAAGGATGATAGAACACTGGAACAGGCTGCCCAGGGGGATTGTGGAGTCTCCCTCTCTGGAGATATGCAAGACCTGTCTGGATGCTTTCCTGTGTGATCTGGTCTAGGTGATCCTGCTCTGGCAGGTGGGGTTGGACTGGATGAACTTTGGAGGTTCCTTCCAGCCCCTGGCATTCTGTGATTCTGTGATGTTACCAATTTTTACCTACTGCACTACGTACTTAGTTTGTTGCCTCCTGCTCAGCAAGCTGTGACACCATTGTGGGCATGCTGTTAAATTTCTCCTCCTGTTTATGGTAAATAACTTTTCTCTACCTTCCAGTCTCACAAATATTTACATATTTTGAAATAAATTTGAGTGATTTCCTTGTCAACCTCATGTGGAGGTGTGACCTGACGTACTGCTCAGCAGGGTTGGCTCTGGGGAGACCACATTTGTCTAGTGAGCCTAAAGAGAGTTGCTCAGCTTCTCTGCAGGCTCCGACCACTGAAAACTCTCAGCTTTTTCTTTTCCAGTGGCATTGTAAAGGTCTTTGCTTCTGCTTGATGTGGAGCAGTGCAGCATTTTGAAGTTAAAGCTGATGCTCTGTGATGACTCGGAGTCAAACCATGACCAAGTGATGGGGTAGAGGCACAGAATCACAGAACAGTAGAGGCTGGAAGGGACCTACAGAGATTGAGTTCAGCCCCCCTGTCAAAAGGAGGATCATGTGTAGTAGTCCACACAGGAATGCATCTAGATGGGGTTTGAAAGTCTCCACAGGAGACTCCACAACCTCTCTGGACAACCTTTCCCAGTGCTCCATCACCCTTACTGTAAAGAAGTTTCTCCCCTTGAAGTGAAACATTCTGTGTTCAAGTTCTACATCCATTACTCCTTGTCATACTACTGTGCACCACCAAAAAGAGATTGGCACTTGTCATGCCTTTCCAAAGATGATAGAAACTGGAATACATGGCAACAGTATTTACTTTGCAGCCATTGCTAACTGCTGCTGTTATTTTGATTCCTCAATGTATGCTTTTCCAAAACATCTTTAACTGCCTTGGCTCTTGTCACTGTTAGCTGTATTCTACTGATGGGTGACAGAACAACCAGAGAAATTCTGAAGTATGTTGAAGTTTTGCCTCATGCTGTCTGTGTATGACTGTCCTGAATGCAATGAGGAATGAACAACAGTGGATTGCTAACTGTTGTTTGGCTGTGACTGAAGTAGCTGTGCCCTGAATAAGACCCACTCTTGGTCAGCAGTGACCATTAAAAATACCATAAAGTCCTTCACAAGTTCTACATCCAAGGGTTTGTCCAAATTCCCAACCAGGAATACCCTGATTGTCTTCCAAGCACTTAATAAATTCCCTCAGCTATTTCAGAAGTTGAATGTTCATGTGTCTAACACCCAGACTTGGTTCCTGATGCAAGGCTAGAGATGAACCTCAGTAAATGCAGAGGACAATGAAGTGTGGTCATTTGAAGCTAATGTAGCTGAAAGTAGCTTGTATCCATCATAAGAGTAGCTGCACATCACATAAGGCTTCACTAGCTGTGAAACAAGATGGGCATTGTATGAAGTAAAGCCTGTGATGTTAAAGGTAACTGTGGAGAACTCCACTGTGGTTTAAAAAAAAAAAAAAAAAAAAAAATTGAG